>WKFP01014304.1:828413-894387 GCA_011057875.1 Pterocles orientalis | reverse complement strand
GGCCAGCAGGACTGGGGCAGTGACTGTGCCCCTGGACTCGGCACTGGTGAGGCCACACCTTGAATCCTGTGTTCAGTTCTGGGCCCCTCACCACAAGAAGGACATTGAGGGGCTGGAGCAGGTCCAGAGAAGGGCAACGAAGCTGGGGAAGGGTCTGGAGCACAGGTCTGACGAGGAGCGGCTGAGGGAGCTGGGGGTGTTTAGTCTGGAGAAGAGGAGGCTGAGAGGAGACCTCATCACTCTTACAACTATCGGAAAGGAGGGTGCAGTGAGGTGGGTGCTGGGCTCTTCTCTAAAGTAACAAGTGACAGGACAAGAGAAAACGGCCTCAAGTTGCACCAGGGGAGGTTTAGGCTGGATATTAGAAAAAATTTCTTCACTGAAAGAGTGATCAGGCATTGGAACAGGCTGCCCAGGGAAGTGGTGGAGTCACCATCCCTGGAGATGTTCAAGAAATGTGTAGATGTGGTGCTTAGGGACATGGGTTAGTGAGTTAGGTGGCGTGGGTTGGACTTAATGATCCTTGAGGTCTTTTCCAACCTTAATGATTCTATGATTCTATGAAACCTTCTTCAAAACACTGATGCTCCCTTCCCCATGCCCAGGAACAAATCAACAAACACAATTCATTGACATTTGCTGGTTAAGACAGCAGGAACAGGTTCCAGGCTAAACCTAAAACTTGGAGGAGAATTCTGTTTGAAAGAAGGGTATGCAAGCAACACAAGCCACAGGAAATGATGGCTTATTAAGAACACAAAAGTTGATAAGCTATGACTGAGGCTCCTGCCTCAATATCCATTCCTTTTGTTACTTCCCTGAACCTGCTTCAGACAATTCTTCCAACCATTTCCACCATGTAATGGCAGTTTATTGTAGAGTATTTATTAGGGAGTGTAGTGATGAGGAGTAACAGTCTTAAGCTGAAAGAGGGCAGATTTAGATTAGATATTAGGAAGAAGTTTTTTCTGTGAGGGTGGTGAGGCACTGGAACAGGTTGCCCAGAGAAGCTGTGGATGCCCCATCCCTGGAGGGGTTCAAGGCCAGGCTGGATGAGGCTTTGAGCAACCTGGGCTAGTGCAGGGTGTCCCTGCCCATGGCAGGGGGGTTGGAACTCAATGAGCTTTAAGGTTCCTTCCAACCCAAACCATTCTATAACTCTTTTATTTACTAGTTGACCTTTAGAATCATAGAATCAGTTTTAGTTTTCCTTCTTTTGCAAAACAATAGGAAATGGACATTTAAACGCTACACATTGAGATAGCCCAATCACATTTTCTTCCTTCACATAGACACAACATCAGGACTTGGATTTCATTTCACGTGAAACTAGAAGTTTTTAAGCAGCTTTTAGCTGTTCTTTCCCCAGCTCCCAAAGACTAAACCATGCACTTTTTACAATGCTGTGGAACACCATGCAGTCACAGATAACGTCCATGACAGATCTTATTTGCAGCCAGAAGTTAAAAATTAACCATTGCTTTCCAAAAAGTTTTCTGTTTACAGAAGTAGTTCAACATTTACACACCAGTCACCTACCTCTCAAGTAGCTGTGTCAAGCTGTATTAATCTTGCACAATAAATCCCTGCCTCAAATATTTTTCCGAAAAAATAATTGAATTAGAACAAATCAGTTGGCTTGCATCTAACTGTGGCCTGCCAGGCTCATGGCAAGTTGTGTGTCACTGACGAACACAGGTGATTCTCTGGGTGTGCAAGTATGCAATTAATTTAAGATGTATCTGAGCTACAATAATAAATTAAGGAAGAGTAGTACTGTTACAGTACAGGGCTCTCTCCTTCAGGTCCTTCCCGTAGAGGTTGTGCTTTGCTGCTATGTAGTTGAGGATGGCTCTAGTCTGCACCATCTTCATCCCATCGATCTCCACCATTGGCACTTGCTGGAAAAGCAGGGATCCACCTAAAGGGAAAGCCAAACATTATTCTACTGGCTCTAGTAACTCCATGTCAGTTTTCTTGCTGTCTGGAGAATATCATTACTTTTATGGTGAGCTTGCAGCGAGTAGTCATCGTATTTAACTGGGGTTCTTCCATGCAAACAATAAATTACAGTGGTGCAGACAAATTAAACCACTGAATACAATCATTGTGGATTAACATCCTTGCTTTAAAAAAATTTTCACTGAAGTTGCAGTCAGGACTGTGTACAGCAGCTTTCATGCTGAAATTAAAATACACTGGAGACAATCACACTAAACATATCAAGTGAGTAAAAAGTGTCTAATTCTAAATACATTTTTAAAAAATCTGTTTCATTATTTAAAACACAGCTGAAGCAAATGTCAGATTATCAAATTTCTCCATTATAACCAGTATCTTAAGCTAAATCAGGACATTCAATGAAGTTTTAGGATATGTTTTTGAAAGTTACTGAAGCCCAGGGTAAGTTTGTGGGACCAGGTGGGACATGTTGACAAACAGAGAACAGAACAACCCGGAGGCCTGGGAAACTCTCCAGGTTGGAAAGACATTCAATTTTCAACTGCATCTGTCCACGTATGGGAACAAAAAAAAAATCAGCCTCTGCAGCTGTTCACAGCTCTCAGTTTTACTCCCCTCTCTGCTGTTTGGAAAGAAAGTCCCACACTGTCTTCAAAGTCTTCTTGTCACACATCTTCTCTGAGATTAAGCCAACACTGGTCACACTTTTCTTGAGGTTTCACGTGGACTCACCTTGCAGGAGTTTCTCATACTGCTCTCGAGTTTCCAAAAACTCCTCTTCAAACTGACAAAAGAAAATATGGAAGAAGAGGAAATGAGCATCTTTTCACACTTCTAGAACAGATAAACTCTTTAAGCATCATAAAAGGAAGAGAATATACACCATGGTTCCTTCCTTTCCAGATATGGCTCAAAGGGAGAGAATACCAAGGGCAGAAGCACTGGCAAAACCTCTTGGACTGTCATATTTGACAAATGCTGCTACAGGCAACCCTAGCAGAAATAGAGGCAATAAGAACTGGAGTGGGGATGGTCTGTTTGGTATTGAACAGACAATTTAATGTGAGACAGTCAAGAACACAGACAAGGCTGTCCTTAAAATGCTTTCTGGTATGTGAAAAAAAGCTCTGCTGTGGGGTATTGCTAGACATGAACAAAATCTTAGGATGTTAAAACAAAGCTTTTGCAAAAGAATGTAAAAGTATTGTGCTCAGTAGGAAGTACAGAAGCATGTTTAGGACACCTACAGATGAATTATTCACTAGGTGAGAAACAAAAAGATACAGAATTGCCTGTGATCAGAATGATGTAGTTATGTTCAACATGGTCAAGGATGATTGGTCCAATCGGTAGTACTTATGGGGGAACTGAGTTCAAGATTAAGACACCAAAGTCACATGCCTACATGTACATGCTTCCATGTCCCATCCGTGTCCATAGGCAATGTAGACCACACAGTCTAGAAAATGACTGATCTTGCCAATCCCCAGATGCCTAGCTATGGACTCCCAAGGATGCTTCCTCAGTCAGCCTCTCTGTGCAACTTAGGTTAATAATTAACCCCAGAAGATCAAGCATACTAATACAGTGCCAATGTCCAGACATAGCAACTGTGATCACAGAGTCTAACATTCAGAACTCATGTTTCTCCTGATGAAAAGCTGAGAAAAAAATATCCCAAGGAAAAATGTAATAATTGGTACCCATCAACAGCGGGTTTTTTTACATTAAAAAAAAAAAAAGAGAAAGGGAATTAAAACATAGGAAAAAACAATATGAGAAAGCATGTAGTTGTATTTTCTGAAAGGCCTTCAAATAAAGACTGGCGGTCTTTAAAAAAAAAACTCAGATTCCTTATCCCAGTACAGGGACAACTGTATGAAGTGTAACAGCTTACTATATGAAAGAGGACACCTGGAGCAACTGCTAGTCCTTTCTGTCCTCAGACTGAATTATCAGCTTATCACCAAGATAGAAGGCAAATGAATAAGTAAATTATATGCCATCAAAAAAAGTTACTTTAAAGTGGTGTCTTGTTTCTCTAGTTTGCCCAAATATTTTTCTTCCTGCTCTGAGATTTCTAATTTCCCTGTACATGTGTGTCAGTTTGCTCACTTCACCCTTTTAAGCTTTACCTAAATGGTGCAAGTAAGACAAAATACATTTTGTGCTATAGCTGTTGAGGATGCAGCCAGTGGAGTGAAAAAGAAATTAAAAATTGGTGTGCGAGCATCCAGCTGCAAACAGAAAGACCAGAGAAAGCGAACGCGTTGCAGTTTTACTTCCACAGATACTACTTGCTGTGCCAGGAACACGTGTATCATTCAGCTCAACAGTTCTGGGTCAGTGATGGAATGCTTAATTAAGCATTAACACATTCTTACACAAGGCAAGAAACTGGCTTACAGTGTCACTGCTCAGAAGACGGGTAACTCGAAGCCATACTTCTGTGTGCCTAAAGCAATAGTGTTTAATCACACTGAGCAGCCAATGCTCATTTAGCACTGTCTTGCGATGCCGTTTCTTTTTTGGTTAATAACCTGTGATGTGCCTCAAAGACAAGCTTACCAACACGCAGCTTAAAGTTAAAAAGACTAAAACAAACCTCCACCCCAGCGGCAGCTAACAACCAGCGAATTGACTCCATCTTGCCTCTTCCATCAAAGTAGTAAAGTTTCGGTTTTCCAGCCATGACTTCAAACTTACCGTTACCTAAAATAGTTATAACATATAATAAATTAATAATCACACAAAAATCCGATGGCAGCTAGATTCACAGGTCACTCACATTACAAAAAATTGAGTTAACTTTTGACAAAACATTTCAGTGAAGTTTCAGTCTAAACTGATTTGGTTTTTACTGCTGCAGTCAAGTCACAGTATTTCACAGTCTTTTAAGTTCCCTGAAATTCAGGAAAAGTATCAAGTTGTTAAGTAGGAGATAACAGGAAAAAATAAAGTCAACAGTAAGGAAATCCTTGAAACGTTTAGAAAAAACAAGTTTTAGCACTAGAGTTACTCAATCACCACTGAAAGCCAAGTTTCAGTCAAAGAGGAGAAAAGGCAGTAAATAGGTTTTTCAAATCTGGCAGTCTTTATATGAAAGAATGCCAAAAGTATCTAAAAGTTAATTCTGCACATACTTAGGTGAAGTACAGGAATGTATTTTCAAAGGCTCTCACTTTTCTTTCTCACTGTGGTAGTCCAGGGTAAGTATGTGAACCGGAATTACAGAAACTTCAAAAGAATGACCAGTTTCTTGTGTAATAATCCCGATTAAAATATAAAGATTCGGATTGTTGCACTAGTGGTCTCGTTTCTTTCTGTTGCCAAGCAAAACTTCATAGACTTTTCAGTTAATCAAACACACCATGCTTTGCAAGCAGCATTTTAGTTCTTTAATGGCTTCATAAACAAGGCTATTAATAGTTATTTTCTGATAGCCTAGTGCTTAGGTCTCAGCAGGAACTGGATTCCACTTCAGAGCCATAAACCAAGAGAGCATCACATTTCATCATACTGGCATTTCAGGTGCAGAACTCCGTAACAGCAACTCCTTGATGCGACTGAGAGCTGTCTTCCCTCTGTAGGGAGATTTCTTGTCACTCCAATCCACAGTGCAAGGAATCCTGGAAGAGAGGCTGTTGGCATGCGAACAATAACTTCCAGCTCCCCATGTTGCAAGAGCTCCTTCACAAGCGGAGGGAAAAAGTGACCTTTGAAAGACCTTGAGCACACATGCAGCAAGCGATCTGCTCGTTAGCCAACAGGCATGAAAACAGAACACAAAATATAAAACTTCATCTGACCACGGGAATTCAAATAAACCAGGCTACCCAGCCCTTCACACCTGCTTAGGGCCTCCGTTGCTTCTTAGGGAAGCCACTGGGAACTAGAACATTGCTGAGTAGTATCTGTGCTGCTAATAAATATAACAGCGCATGAGAAACAGGAAAGAGGACTAAAGTATCAGTGTGAGCTACATGAAAGAACAGAATGAAACAGGAATCGCTGGTAACACAGATAAATTCACACAAGAAGAGAAAAAAAAGGCAAAGGTGATTTTTAACTTGAAGTTTTGAAAATTAAAGAAACAGAAGAGTCACTTTTCTTCAGTGCATCTTCCTAAAACAAGTGCCTAGCAGGCCAACTGACATGTCACAGTGTTGTCCCAAAACTGGAGTTCGTTACCTGGTGTGCAACACTCAGCACACAGAGTCAAGAGACCATCTCTATTCGCTATTTTGTGCAAGACGGGACGCTACGTGTAGCTCCACAACGCTAGCATGCTGGTTAGTCACAGTTATATTTATACTGTTCAGAATGTTAGTTCCACATCCCTCTGACTATAATTGGTTAGGTTTTATCCTTTCTTGACTGCAATTGCTTAGTTCTTTTCCCGCTTTGATTTAAAGACAAAGCCATCCTTAAATTTACGACGCACGCTTGGTGAGTGAGGCTCCTAATTCCGGGAGGGTCGTCTTACAATGAGATGGTTCATCTTAGGGACACTTTAACAGTTTTAGGATTTGTGATGAACAAATTTAACAAAGCACTCATGCTCGGGGATGTTCTGCACTTCAAGGACAGCAGTTCCTGGTTAGGAACCCTTCATTAGGTCACTCCTTTTGTCTTGAAAGGCGGACTGACTCAGCACTAGGTTACTGTTCAGCGCAGGATAGCAGCAGCCTCCCGGGCCATCAGTGAGTGACAAATTCTTCACAGGCACGGGATGAAGCGGCACACGTTATGAAGCGGGAGCCAGAGTGCTGGCAGCTGGGGGAGGGCTGGAGGCACAGAGCAGAAAGCTCTCACCGAGAGGAGAGCGGTGCGGGCCAGGGGACGCTGCTCGCACGAATCTCCCACGCGGGGCGAGCAGCCGGGGCCGGGGCCCGATCCCCCCCCACCGGGACCCGGGCGCCAGCCTGAGCCCAGCGCAGCCCCACCGCCGCGGGCAGGCGGGCCAGGGGGCGCTGGGGGTCAGCGGGAAACGGGGAATCGCAGAAACTCACAGTGTTCACCTAGAGAAACTAAAAACATAAACACAAGGGGACAAACACGGCTGCCTCCCCCCGCACACCCTGGCGGACCAACCCCGTCCGCGGCTCGCCGACATCCCGGGAGGAAAGCGGCCGGGCCGAGCCGGGCCGAGCCGAGCCGAGCCGAGCCGGGCCGGGCCGGGCCGAGCCGAGCCGAGCCGAGCCGGGCCGGGCCGGGCCGAGCCGAGCCGAGCCGAGCCGAGCCGAGCCGCTCCGCCGCACACCCACCTGTTCCGCCGACAGCCGCCGCCGCGCCGCTCCGAGCCTCAGCGCTAGGAGGCGGTGACAGGCGGGACATCCGCCAATAGGAAGTAGCTACTTTGCATGTTTGGCAAGGGCTTATGGGAGGAAAATGGAATCAAAAAAGACGCTAAAGATTTTCTAAATACTTTTCCAGAGAACGTTTTGTTTTTAGAGAAAGGTGACTCTGTACGGTACATCGCTGAATCTAGAGCCCTCGGGGCATCGCCATGACGTAAGATGATTGCGGTTTTTGATCGTTATATAACACTGCTGACAGCTGTATGCTTCGGATGTGAGGGCGATCTGGCTGCGACATCTGTCACCCCATTGATCGCCAGGGTTGATTCGGCTGATCTGGCTGGCTAGGCGGGTGTCCCCTTCCTCCCTCACCGCTCCATGTGCGTCCCTCCCGAAGCTGCGCGCTCGGTCGAAGAGGACGACCTTCCCCGATAGAGGCGAACCGTTCATCGGTCCAGGGTATACGGTAGCTGCGCTCCCCTGCTAGAACCTCCAAACAAGCTCAAGGTCCATTTGTAGGAGAACGTAGGGTAGTCAAGCTTCCAAGACTGCAGACACATCCAAGTGAGGCACTGCATGGGGCAGTTTGCCATTGTTTTGCGACTAGCCCTCCTGCAGATCTGCTTATTCACGCTTCAGGGTGAGCACGTGTCTGTGGGCAATGGGGAATTTGGATTTTTATTGCCGCCCCTGCCACACCGTGCTCAGTTCCTCACTTCTCTGACTTCCAGCCTCAGCTCACCTACAATCCTCGATCTCCTCACCTTACACACACGCCAGTCACAATCCTGCAGCTTTGCGCTTGCAAATGTGATTTTCCACCTCGTTCATCACCTGTAGAATTCATTTCCGGCCCAACTGAAGCGTTAGCAGAAGGGTTGCGCTTATAAGTCACCAACTGTCTTCAGCTTCTGCTGCCTTGAAAGCAGGGGGAGAAGGGTGAGGAGAGGTGACACAAGGCACTGAGAACTATTTCAGGTGGAAGGGACCTGCAATGATCATCTAATCCAACCGCACGTCCTTCTGAGGTGTTACGCGTCTTCTGTTGCAATTCAGCACTGCAGCCAGTTTCAGAGGAGCTGACATCCAAGGACTGACTGACAGCTTTATACGAAGCTCACGATATATTGCAGAAATTACATGCTTAGACTCAAATCCTGGAGCCAATGAACCTGCAGAAAGAGCACAGCTGCCAGGAGGCTTATTTTAAAAAACCCCCACAACTAAATAAACACCAAACTAAAGTGCTTTCATTAACAAAATGAATAAAAGATCAAGACTTGAGTCAGTATTTCTTCAAGAGTAACTTTATTCTGGGCAAGAGACTTGACACAGAGGGAATGAAACAAACATGTATGTTTTTGAACAAAAACACTGAATAAACAAGAACCGCTATTTCTTGAAGGTCTTATTCGGTTTGACACTTCCACCCTCTCCTTCCATGCAAGTTCAAAAATGTTCTTTCCATTTATGTTTTTGTCCTCACTATGGAACATCCTACTCGTAACAACAACCTTATTAGATACAGAAATACCACAGAATTGGGCTTTCTGGGTTGGGGTTTTTTTGGCTAACAACGTGGCACTTATACAAGACTTTTACAAAAATCTGGATTACACAGGTGAATGAGCCACTGCCAGGCTCCTTTATTTCTAATGGTCAGTATTACATGTCATGCATAAGCCTGAGAAAATGTAAACAGTAGAATTCTAAAAACATTTTGCATAAAGATACCGCTAAATATTCAAACACAAAGTAGTAGGTTACGTATGATAAATTCTCAGATACGCTGCTCGTCCAGATCTCACTGTAATGAAGACCTACATCTCTTCCACATCTTCAGCGCACACTGAGACAGCACAGTAAAGCACACAGCTCAGTCAACTCAGTCCTCAATCAAAAAGAACTTTTTCCGACTTCAGTAGGAATTTGCTTGAGTAAAGGCTACAGGACTGCTGCCATTATACTCCTATTCAGCAAATTTTTCTGTCCCACTAAGTTAAAACCAGCAGAAGTTATTCTGAATATCAAGATTATCAGTTTTTCCAAAGAAAGGCTTTAATTTGGGAAAGCAGAAGTTATGTCAAAGTAAGTACTACTTCTTTCTCTAATCTTTTTGCTGGACTGACCAAAACCTGAATACTATAGTAAAAAAAAATCACTGCAGGGCTGATAAAGGCTCAGAGGTTACAGGCCAGGTTCAGATTCATCCTGTAGTCCCCATCCTCGGTGGAGAGACCCAGGCATTTCCAGAGGGCTACTGAGGCTAGCAGTAACTCTCAGGTGAGATGAATTTCTCCCGAGATGATTCTCACTCACCACAGGTTTGAAGAGTCGGCTCACAACAAAGCTGATGCTTAGGTGCTTGGGGTTAGATAGGATGAATCGAAGCCTCAGCAGCCCGTTCTTGTGACTTGTCTGTCCCTTGCTTCCACTAGCAGGAATTAAGTTTATGGAACAGACTAATTAAATTGCCTTCTTAGGTGTAGGGATACTTAGGATAGCTTCAGGGTGTTCCCTTTTCAGACCAATTATTCAGTGATAAAATAAATTAAATGACATCTAGACATAAATACAGATATTTATTTCCACCAAGAGAAACAGCTAACTTTCCAGTTCTAACACACGTAGACATATTTCTCTTTCCACGTCCCCAAAGACACCATCAGTGTGTGCTTTAAAAACCAAATGGCTGTTTTGTCTTACTGCTGTGCATTGGCATCACTGCTTTGGAAGCAGTTAGCTATGCTTTGGAGTTAGTACTTGCTATGAACAAATAACGGAGTAGCTGGACACACAACATGTCCTTGGCATGTGCAGTCTGATATGCATTTTTTTTAACGCATAGACCCTTTTTCTCCCTTTTTCTCTTCTACTGTCTCACTGTGGCCTGAGTCCATAAAAGCAACCAGTGACCAGTGTCCCAAACGGTTCCCCTTGCAGCACTAAGCCAGGAGGGTCAGGGCTCGGTTAGGGTGCTGCTCTGGGGTATGGTTTCCTCAGCGTCCCGCACGTTTGCCACGGGAAGTACTGAAAAGGCCAGCACACCTCATCAGCTTCCAGTCCACAGCAGCTGCCCGTTGCGGGTGCCGGCAGACCCCACAGAGAGGAGCCCAGTGACACACCGGCCCTTCGGCTCTTTCGAAACGGCAGGATGCTCAGAACCATACCTGCTCTGATCCCTTTAGACTGGATTTAAGTCTCATAAATATATGATCTGCCTCTAGGTTCATAAAATGAGCCCAGAAATGTGAGCATTTCTGTATCCTTCTGCAGAAAGATGTGTTTTCACAGCACACTTCAGCTTTGGTGGTTCTGTTCCAAAACATCTACGAAAGATGTTCTCCCACGGAACTGAGCTGTTTCACCTTCCTTCTGCAGAAGGAGGTGCAAGAACACCCAAATGCTGACTGTGACCTAAACGAAACTGTGCTGATGGCTGGATGCTGGCCCTCCTTTCCAGTGCAGAATTGAACCAGATTATGTGGCTATTTTCTTTTCTCTATAACCTGATAATTAATTTTCTCTTATAAACTGAGCTAAACTGCTCTTCAAAGAGGTGTATCAGTTTCTGTGAAATCAACCACAATTTTAGAACATTTTTAGCAGGACCAAGTAAGGTCCCATTTTTCCCAGTAGAACCTGGGGGCCTAATTTACAGAAGATGTACTGAAGTGAAGAAGAACTGAACTAAGCTTAAACTGATTCACTTTTTTTTTTTCTACAAAAGTTATTTAAAACAGTTTTGAAAAATAACTCATCTGCATAGATATTGCTTCCTTAAACTCTGCTGCTGGCATATCACTTTGTTACTCTGAAACCACCTTTATGCTTGTTAATACTGTCCTAAATATGTCTTCAGGTCTTATATTCCCAACAACGACAAAGAAAGAAGCAGAATCTGATTTTTCTCCTTAGAGATCATTAGAATATTTAAATGAATTTAACAGAGGTAGGTCCACATTCTGCTTCATAGAGAGCAATGCCAAGAAGCAACCTGGAAGCAGGACAGAAGAGCGCTGATGTCAGAAAACAGATCTACAGAAGGGTATTTACCCTTCACCAAACAAGATTCCTCAGATCTGCTAAAAGCAAAAGAACAGAGCTGGACAGCTGGACAGCAGTCCAACAAAAACTTTGTAAATGCAAAAATAAATTAAAAAAAAGAAAACCTCCCACCGACTTTCAGCAGTCTCTCAGTGACTGCAAGGGAGAGTTTAAACTGTTAGTCACTCACTCCTCTGATGTCAATACAAAACAAATGAGTATAGGACAAGAGAAGTGTGGCATCAAGACGTGGTATCGCTGAAATTATACGGCCTCATTTAGCACATGAACTTCAGAAAATGTCTAACGAATGCCCCTTCCTCAGTACATCTCTTCCACTGCAATATTGCACCACTTTGCGCTTTTTTAGCCACTTCTATAAAAAAGCTGAATCTAATAAAAGTTAAATTTTAAAAAAGCTCATTATAAAATTTATCATATAAAAATGCCGGACTCCCTAAGCCATATATACAAAATGTATCAGATTTATGAAAATAACTGGACCCAATTAAATAACAAAACAATTTTATACAAAAAGGTACAAGATTGCATTCAAATTAATACAAATAAAAGTAAAAACCTGTCAAAAGGTCTCGTTCATAGAAGATCTGTTTCTTTTAAATGTACAGGTATATAAAACAGTATCAAATTGTCTCACGTTAGCTACCGTTCAATGGGAAACACACACTGGTTCAGAGAGATTTCCACACGTCACCGGTGAGCACCATACTTTGCAGACCAGTCAACACGCCCATGGATCGGTTGAGCTGGTGGTGGGAAAGGCATTAACCTTGGTGTGCTTTTTGCAGGTGAATTGAATGATGGCCGTCCCAGATGGGGTCTTACTGACTTCAGAGAAGCATAATCTAAGGGACAACAGAAAATGTCATGAGATAAAGGTTCAGCGAATAGCTGCCCACATTGAACAGCAACCGGATGCAGGTCCAGATCCATATTGCTTCAGCAAATAAGTCTCTTTTTTAAATAGAATTTGCTGATGTGGAACAAAAAATGGATCCAATCCCTAAAACCTTATTAGACAAGGAGTATTTATATCATTGATTAGACAAGTGTGAATTCTGTGCCAGCTTTCACACCAACCTCTAGGTCCCACTGAAATATACTGTGGATAAAAACATATATTTCATAAACAAAGTGAAAATAAACCAAATCCTTCTCCGTATCAAGTTCTGCAAAGTTACAAGCTGTAGCTCCAGTCAGTCAAATATTTACAAATAAAGTAAAGCAAAAGTACATAGTTCAGTGCTGCCTATGTACAGCATTACCAGAGTAATGAGCAAGGGACCAAGTATCCTGGTTTCAGCTGGGGCAGAGTTCACTTTCTTCTTAGTAACTAGTGTGAGGCTGTGTTTTGGATTTGTGCTGAGAAGAAGGCTGATCACACACTGATGTTTATAGTTGCTGCCAGGACAGTCCAGGACTTTTCAGCTTCTCTGCTGTGTCAGTGTCTGCAGGTGCAGGAGAAGCTGTGAGGGAGCACAGCCCCAGTTACTAGCCCAGGATTTGACCTTAAATTTAGGACTGAGACCCAAATTGGCCAATAGTCTACTCCATATCATGTATGTCATGCCCAGTATATAGGTGATGATCTGTCTGGAAGTTCTCTCTCTGGGTTGTCTCCCTCTGTCTCTCGGACACTTGGGCTCTTATCTCTGTTCTGGGACTGCAGTTTCAGGACTCTCCCTGCTCTGGAATCATTAGCCTTGGTCACCGGGTGGGGGAGCAGTATCACTTTGTATCACTCATTTGTATATTTCTATATTGGCATATATTGCTATTATTATTATAATTACGATTTTCAATATTATAGTAGTTTAGTTATTAAATAGTTCTTATCTCAACCCTCAAGTCTCTTTTCCCTTTAGCCCTTTAATTCTCTTTTCCATCCCTGGGAGGGGGGAGGGTGAGTGAGAGGCTGCATGGTGTTTGGCTGCCAGCCAGGGTCAAACTACAACACCAAGACAGCTTTGGTACTATACTTACTAGAAGGTGGATCCACAACTGGTGCTAACTGAACCCTCTGCCCAGCAGAGCCTAATTCCTTCTTCAGAAACGAAGAGATATAACCACTAGTTACACTGCTTGATCCTAGGGGTCCTGAAAGAAATGGCAAGGAACATATGAGGTCAACACAGTGGATCGCCCATACCTTCAACAGATGGCAAAGGTGTACATGGATGGGTCATATTCAAGATCAAGCCTGATCATGGACTGATAGAACTTCACCAAAGACACTAGAAATCTGCAGATCCTACATAAATCTGCATTCTGGAGACTGTCAGCATCAACATGCGTTAAAGATGAACGGAAAACAGCTACAAATCATACTCTTAGAAGGGAAATTTCTGCTTCTCCCTGACATCTCAGCTTTTTCAAGGTTTCTCAAAGCTTTGAAAACTTAGCATTTCAGTTGGAATTGTTTTGTTTGACTTTCAGCAACTGGGTCCTATGAATATACTCACTCTTGACTTCTATGCAGCGAGTCTGGGGCTTCCTTATCTGTGACAGTCATTTATGCACCAGCTGGGCTAAAACAATTTGGAAACCTGAAAATATGACTTACAAAAACTGACGAGGGAAACTGAAGGTAAGATGAATTATTTCAGGCCGAAAAGACCTAAGCTGTCCAACCTTCTATGCATGTGGTACTTCAAACTGGACTTTTGCGGATTCCTTAGAAGAAATTACTATGCTTCAGTTTAAGGTAGTCTCCAAATCCAAGGAACAGCGTTCATAACTGATTTTGACAGAAGGAACAGACGTGGTAGCAAATGTCTCCAGAGCTCACAGCGTACTAGAAATGTGTGACCCCAAAATACAGCTGTCTGGAATTGCAGAGACATCACCTATTATCTTTTCTCAAGAGTGTTGAGCACAGCTTCTTACCTGAATTCATCCTGTTAATACTTCCTTCCAATCCGGAAGCGTTCCCAGGCAAACCAGAACTGGGCCAGGGATTAGAGGGCACAGACTCTTTGTTTGAAGCGGAGACTATGCTATTCCTTGTGCTTATTCCTATTGCAAAAATGCAAAAATTACCACACTGAACTGTCTGTTGTTACACAGGCTTGTATTCATTCCATCTGATGCACAATCTTAGAGCAGATGTCCAGTTCAGTGAACTTAACCAAAACATTTTCACTCGTAACGCGCCCCTGGGTTATTTCCCATCCTCTCACACAGGAATGCTGTGCCTAGCCAGAGGCCCTAATCCTGCAAAGACAATTGTGTAAGTAGTTCCACTAGCATCAAGGGACAGGATCCTTACACCAAACCCACAAATATTCTCAAGCCACAGAAGGTGAGCTTTGCCATGTAAATGAAGCCTATGCTTCACATCAAGCACAGCACTTTACAGCTTTTAGCCCAACAGCCACAAGACAACAGTACTGTACTCTTCCTTGGTGTATCTACTGAAACCACTGATTGCGCAAACAGTTTCCAGCCGAGTTCATATGTCACATATTATTTGTATTTAACATACAATCCCGTATTTGAGCAGGGTACCTAACACGCAAGGATATGTTCACAATTTATGGTAAAGCAAAAGCAGGCTTGGGATCAGTGTGTTTTACAACCTCCTCTAGTAACACAGCTTTTAGCTACCAAAACCCGACTTCAGTGATCCAATTAGAAAGAAATTGAAATTAATTGTTTAGGAAAAAAAAGTGAGTTCATCATCACAATACCTTCTAGTTTACTTAATTTATTTTGAAGTTTTAGTACTACAAGTAAATGAACAGCTAACACTTCTTATAAAAAGAAATTATAAAAGAAATTATATTCAGCTCATTTTAAATACAGGCAGACACGCTGTCCACCTCCTGTACTTCATCCTGCCCCAGTGCTGGTCTCAGTATAAGAGAGGCTAACACGAAGACAGGCATGCAGCTCCTCTCTAGAGACATGGATTCGCATTCTATTTAACTTCAAGCTACAGCAAAGCACATTCCCACTATCAGTTAGCTTCTGTTGTTCATGGTATTACACACTCCTGAGTTAAAGGCAGGGCACCTTCTTTTGCAGTCCAGAAGACCAGTCTTGTCCTTCTTAGAGAAACAGGGAGCAGCTTGGCACATTTTCTAACACACTTCAAAGTATAAAAGTATACATCAGGAGAAAGAAGTATCACAATCCTGTCCCCTTTTGTAAGCAGGATTTATCTCTGGTGCGAGACTGATAGAATGTAGTTTGTATCCTGGCCATCTACATTAGCAAAGCTCTTGCTCTCCTCATTTTCTTTAAGCAGTAGCCCCTCTCCACAAGCTCAAAGGATAAAGCCTAATGTACCAATGACTATTTCATACTGCTTTTGGAATTACAGGAAGAAAAAGTATTTTTTACTAACCAGGCAGATACCTAGAATGTCTCAAGTAGTGTTGTTTTGCTGCAGAAACTTGCAACGTGGGAGTGTCCTGCCGTGGAAAGCTCACATGAGAAGGTGCACTGCTGCCAGAGCCTACACCATCTGAAGGCTTCAGGTCCAAAATGCTTTCAAATCTATAACCAAAAAATTGCTACAGTTAGTCCAATTCTTATAGCATATGTTTATCCACAGTTCATCTTCTCATCCCCATCCCATCTCCAGGAATCATTTCCTCATACTGTGTTTGCTATAGTACAAACACACAGGGAATATTTTCACCCTGAAGCCATACAAGGGCCCCTGAAAATCAGATTTGCACTTCTAGTTCCCTTATATATTGCTTTTAAGATTTTTATAAATCACTCATTAAGTTTTTCTCTACTGCATATGATCCATGGAAACTTCATCTTAGAGTCACCCAAAACAGCTTATATGCATAGAATATGTCAAAATGATCCATACATGAAACAGAAAATATATATTCAAAGACTAACTTGGGAACGCTTAAGGTAAGCATCATTTTCAGTGGGGTAAAATGAACAAGGAGTTGTACAGAAGGGTGCACTGTCCATCAAAAAAAAAATGTGTTTCAATTCAAAGGTCAGCATTCAACAAGCAGCCAAGGCTATGCTGGAGAGGGACAAGCTGCATGTCCTCTACCAGCCTGGATATAGGTTTCTAGATCCACAGAAAGCATAAAGAACAACATTATGAAAAAAAAGGCAAAGCCTAAGGAAATAAGACTAAATAACAGATGGACATAAAATAAACCAGCTTACCTACAAAGAGATTCATCACTCTGCCTCTTCTTGTTTTTCAAGTCTATCCTAGTGATGGAAGAGCTGAAATCAAGGTCTTCCACGTCATCCCAGTCTTCAGAAGTCTTCACTGTTCTAGCAAGATGTCCCCACCTTCGCCTAGTTTTTGGTTTAAGTTCACCATTTATATTCTCGGTCCCAGCAGACGTTTTCTGTTATAAAGATTGACAAGAAATAAACCCATGCACTTACACCACAAACCAGGTGACAGGAACAAAGAGGACTTTTTTTTTTTTTTCCTGTCTCCAAGAGTAATAGTGGTAGTGGAGCTGTAACAACAGAATCCTAATATTTCATTAAGCATGCTAAGAACACAGTCTGTAGCCTATAGACATTACTATGTGTCTTCTCCATTTCATCCTGTAATGAAGTATCTTGCACTGCCAGAATAATACACTTCTTAGGTTTCAATTCCAATTCTATTTATATTTCACTATACACCTCCTGAACAATTAGCTCACGCTCAATTTTTATTTTCTGATCCATCTTAGGAGTACAAAACTGCACGCACGTTCATGTTTCCACAGGCCCCTGGCTAGACATTTACAAAATGTATTGTTCTTGCAGGACAGCGTAAGAACAAATTTGTGTCTCTTCACCCATTTAAGCTCATCAGCACATTTCAACCTGGTGTGATTCTGTGTACAGCCAGTACAGACCCTACCCAAGACCCATCTCTTAGCAGAGGCATTCATACCGTCTGCTCTTGTCATCGATGAACCCAGGAAGAACAGGTTCTTACGCTGAAAGAAGAATCTGTTGTTTCCCATGGCCAGTAGAGAAGCCCAAGGGGACTATTATTCTCAGTCACATAAATTGGATGCCTTAAATGGATGAAGGCAATAGCCCTCCTCCCCCTCATTTCAATATTATTTAGCTTAATACTTTTCTCTCTGGCATCAATCCCATTAACATTCTGACCACTGTATGTCCTTTTTGCTTGTATGAAATCACAGTGCCATCCTTTAAGTGGCGCTTTACAACAAAAGAAAGCATAAAATGGCTTTGAAATTATAAATAGACTTGCTTATTTTATAGCAATTGGATTTAGATTCCAACAGAGTAACTACCAGTTTCTAGCAGAAAGTTATAACTATTGTTTATTCCCATTTCCTGTCCTTTTGGTAAAGTATAAGACCCTTGAAAGAGAACAAGAAAAAGAAACACGATTAAGGAAAAATCAGGCATTATATCAGGAAGCGTATCTTATGCTAGATGGATCTTTACCTGCTGAGGAACCTTATTGTGAATTGCAGGCAGAAGAACCTGGTTAGATTTGTCCTCCTGTAAGTAGCTACTGTGCTCAGCCCCAGAGCTGTCTGTCTTATATGGGCACACCGAGTGCTGAGAAGACTGGCTTTGCTGAAAAGGCCTTGACGAAACGCGGGTGTGAGGTTTCAGAGGGGGCTGCGCAGGAGGGACAGGCTTAATACGCAGAGATGATTTATTATGCAGTTCCTTTTGTTTTCCCAGTTCCTGAATTCCCAGGGCATGCCCCACCTGGAAGTACGGATATCGAAGTGCCTAAAACGTAACGAAGATGTTACAACCCAACTTAGGAAACCAAAGTTTTTAAACTTACTCTAGCCCGATGTGACAGTACAAACTTAATTTCCATTCTTCTGGAGTGGGACACAGCAGAAGATCTCTCTCTCAACACTAGATTCTAGTGAGCACAAACCACTTCAGAATAATGCTCCAACAGTGACAAAGTTTCAGGAGACACCAAGTTATCAAAGCCTCTGTGAACTTGCACAACAGGAAAAGGTTCTGCAGAAGGAAGACACTTAACCAGGTACATATGTCATCGAGAGGCATGTTTCATTATGTGCTGTCTCTTCACGTGGCTGTGCGTGTGCATATGCCAACACATGTACACCTGTCATCAGATTCAGCCACCAAAACTGGAACAACCTCAGACACATTCCACCTCTTCCATTCTCCAGTTCTAAGACTGAATCGAGTGAAATAAATATAACCCTTATGAAAACTAGCCTCTCCCTTTTTTGGAAGATGTGTTGGTAAAAGTATCTTTATCCTGCCTTACAGGTGATGGAGTTGTCAGTAAATGCAGTTCTCCTCTGCCCACCTTGCTGTTTCAGATACACGCACGGTCCCTTCCCAAAGACCTCTCACTGCTAAAAAGCTTCTAAAAGCTCAGATTCCTCATCATATTTGTACCTCACTTACTGTAAAACATTTGTTAATGGCTCTTACTACCAAGTTATAGCCAGTGTCTTTTCTTTTCGTTACCCTTGAGAATTCTTCCTCTACTGTAGTTTTTAGCTGCTTTAATTAGCTTTAAGTCTTTTTATTATAATTATACTGAATTCAGGTGTAGCTGCAGTCATGTATTTGACCATTGAGCACACACTCCCTGCAGCTGGATGTTGCATGCACAAGATTCATTATGCTCTTTTAATTACTCCCCTTTGTCTCCCAAATTGTTTTTGGTTTCTGCTCCTCTCCCTTCTAAGAACGGCACCCCGGACCAACTGTTAGGTGACTGTTTGTAAACGGTGTCTTGCAGTGAAAGGAAGCATCATACGTAGATGTGTGAAAAAGAAAACAAAACCAAACCTGGCTAGCTGTTGGCCGCTTTTTGGGGTCCCACTGCAGCATATCTCTCATGAGCTGCACCGCTTCACTGCTCGCGTTAGGTATGAGGGTTTTTAGGTTGTTAGGTACACACTGAGGCCAACGAAAATTCATGGAGGCTGAAAGTTGGTAGCCTTCAGGCCAGTCGTTCTAGAAGAATGAGATTTCCAACCACAAAGAAAGTTCAGCTGTAAAGCATCATAGTGCCTAATACACTAGAAGATATTCTCTTACCAGTAACAGATTGCGTCCAGCTTACTCTAGACTGTTTTAAAGATTTCACTAGAAATTTTCACCCCAAACCTCTGCTGGGAGGTAAACCTCACTTTACATCTGACCAAGTCAAAGGCACAAATGGACTCAGGAGATAGGAGTCTTGCCATGATTCCAATGTCTAGCCTCTGAAGCCATAAATTTATATGCAACATGGAAGAGAAAGTGAAACTTGGGCCTAATCACAGGGTAATGACTTTGTTTCCTGTTCAGGGGTCTATTTCTCCTCCTCTAAATGTCAGGTTTCATAGCATAATTACATAATGCTTATTTCACAGAAAATAAGTTTTAATTTAGTTTACTGTATCTGAGATCAATGCTATACAATAGCAGTAAGTGTGAAAATTGATTATTTTTATGCTTTCTGCTATTGTGCCATTCTGTATTGTACACCACCTCTGGTACTAATGCAGTGTGGAATGTCACCGTAGCTACCTTCTTTGGTGTCCCCAAGACTTGGCAAATTTTGAATATAGTATCAATTTCACTGGCGCCTGGGAAGAGAGGCCTCAGTGTGTAAACTTCTGCCATTATGCAACCAACAGCCCAAATATCGATTGGAGAACTATAGCTGGTGGATCTCAGAAGGACTTCAGGAGCCCTGTACCTATAAGAGAGGGGAAAAAAAAAAACAACAAACAAATCCCAACTATCAACACAATTCAGACAGAAACATGAAACAACTCAGCTCTTCATTCTCTGCTGTTAAGAGCAAACATCCCCTAAAGAGCTCTCATCCTCTTTTAGCCTATAGATGAGGCTTCATTTTTTTTTTTCTAGAATGAAGAATTAAAACTTACATAAGCTCTCGTAAGCTCTTTCATGCCTTCCAGACATGCAGCAATCCCAGCATGTCCCACCTGCTTTATCAGGATCCCTCTTAGATCCTGCACTGCTGCCATCTGTAAACTGTCTTGCATTAACTGAAGCTTTTCAAATTATGCCAAGCTTAAATAAAAGTTTCAAAAAGAAGAGGCATCAAAAGTGGTACTACCTTTGCACAAATTTAATACTTCTTTAAAGGCTTGACTGTAAGTTTCACACAATGTAGGTAAATAATAGCACTTACCATCTTGTGGATACATAATCAGTGTAAGGAGGTCTAGATCGGATTTCTCGAGCTAAACCAAAGTCCGCTATTTTCACAAGTTCTGGTCCCATGCAAAGGAGGTTTTCGGGTTTCAAGTCTCTGTGAAAGAATCCTAAAATTCAAATGAAATATCAATGTGCGTTGCAATGACACCCCCAGCTGTAGCCTTATTTTCCACTTTTTCGAAGTCTTATATGACCAACAGAGCTGGTCAGAACAACGGCTGTTCAGCCAGACAGTGGAGAACAGTACACACAAGCTGACTATCTTGTAACAGTTCAGACTGTTCAGCTCCCTGACAAGTGACACTTCTTTAACACAGAAGACTTTACACCATTTTAATGTTAGTTTCATTCTAATTGTGTTGGAAACCGTGCAATGAAGACATAAAAAAATTACTTCAAAAGTTCCTTCAAACAGAATACAAATTAAAACAACGTGATTTTTTTTTTTTGCACTTTGAAGCTTCTTTTTAAATCCGAGAGCATAATCATCTGCAAGCACTCAGTTACTCATCACCCTAACAGACAGAGAACCTCAGCATATTCAGCAATGAGCATTTGGCAAGAGCTCTCCCAATACAAATTAGAAAAGAGGGCTAGAACATTACTTACTACTGTCTCCTGAAATTGTCTTCCACTTTTAGTCTGGAAAACTTGTCCCTATGCTCCTTTCTTGTGGGCATCCGAGACCACCGTTTCCCACGTACAGCCCCCTCTGTAGTACCTTACTAGGTACCTATGACTTCCTTTTCAGAGACCTTCCAACATACCTAACTTTTTCCACGCCCTTGAATACGCTCCTACACATTCACACAGGACGTGTCTACGTTGTCCATTACATTAACTTTCGCTTGCTAGATTAATGCATGGCAGCATTGAAGACACAGTGCTGTAGATTTTTACCAACCAGCAGGTTACGTCCTTCCTACACCTTGAACTACTGTCTCTTTATGGATGGTATCAGACGGAACAATCAAGGTTGCTTTTAGCATTTGTTACAATCACTTCTGTATTTTGCTGCACAGACAAGCAATGCAAAGTTGCAAAAAGAGCAAACAATTGTGTATTCAAATATGAAAATATTCTCAGAGTTTGGAAGGACAAAACACAGGACAATTTTACTTGACAAGCGTTTCTATACCATACATAGCAGAACAGAGAAATAAAGAGATGGAAAAAAAGTTCATGTAATTCTTCTGAAACTGTTGCAGGGAGAATCCTGGGACACACAGTCTTACACTGAGAGCCATAAGACCATCAAGACCATTCTGTCAGGCTTGCCGTGGATTTGCAACACTTTGGCAGAAATATCAGCCTAGTGTGTAACAAGACAGTTTTGACACAGAACTGTTCATTTTTACTGCTATGGTATGTTAAATAGCAGTAAAAGGTATTGTGAAAGCTTGACAATTTTTTTTTAAAAGGTGGCTTAAATTTTTGCAAACAAATCATATTATTCTTCTGGTTTTAAATATTTTGTATCTCACTGGAACAGACTGGAATTTCTAGTTCAGTTTCAGAAATGTATCCAAGCCCATGAGAATACAGAATAAAGCTACAGCTTCAAAATGTTTTGCAGAACAAAGTTAAAATGCATTCAAGTGAACGGAAACACAGGTCCTACAAGCCTTTCACTTCCAAGACTTTGGCCACTGACATTAGTTCTCTTCTGATAACCCTGAGAGCTGACCAGCAACATCCACTACAGTGTATTTAGCAGGCAGAATCGCAGAGGGCAGCAAAACATGGTGAGGGAGTTACCATTAAAATAAGCAATTTTTTATTAGTTAAGTGGGTCTTGTTACTAGTGGCTGGTATATCAGCTTTAGCTTTTGTCATTATTGTAGAAATTAGTTGGAAGGCCCTGAAATGACAGCAGTTTATCACTCAGACTTCACTACTTTAAGTGTATCTTAGGGAGGATGTACATTTTATTCAGGTATCTGTGTGTACTTAGAGAAAAGAGTAATTTCTCCTTTATTCTCAGTCTCAGGGGCCTTTAAATCTATGAAGAAATGTGCCCATTAACATTAGATGTGTTTTAGAAAGTTGCCAGCTGCTTGTTTGAGAAAGTAGAAATCTACAGAAAAGGAACTGAGCAAACTTCCAGACTAAAATATCAGGAAACTATAAAATATGGATATTTTCTGTACATACAGTGTCATTCTTTCGATCACTCCCTTTACTAAAGTTAGTAATGTAATTGTTGGTACAGTCACTAAAAAACTTACAGAGACACTATCTTGCTCTAACTAAAGAAGTTTACAGCTAAAACACAACCTTACCATGCTTATGGATAAACGCAAGCCCTTGCAGGATTTGATACATAATGTTCCTAACTGTAGACTCCGGAAACAGTTTGTTTCTGCGGGATAAACGAAAAGGGAAAAAATAAATATTAATTATTAAGTTCACACATGCTATCTAATGACCCAAAGATAAAAGGTAACAATTACAATAAAACTGCTAGATATATTTTAAGCATTGTCATGTAGTTTACTTCTCCAATAAAATGAACATAGTATTTGCAGAACTGCCATATTACTTTATACTAAGACTATGTGACAGTTCAGACTATGTAGGGCGGTGAATTAAAAAAAGGGAAAAAGGGAAAAAAAAAAAAAGAAAATTGGCTGAACTGAACAAAATATGTAAAGGTCATCAGGCATGCTCCTCAAGACAGCAAGCGTTCAAGTTAATTCACTGCTTTTCATGCACAGTTTCTTCTTGGTTTCTCTTGTAAAGCATATAAAAGCCATACTTTTGACTTTACCTTGTTATTATCTAACTTCTTTGCCTACTGCTATCTGAAAAAAAAAAAAAGTCTCAACTGCTACCACTGAAAACAAGAGGTTCTTCTCCTCATAATACTCAGATGAGAAAATCTGCCACGGCAGGCAGTTTAATGACAGCCTCTCTTACCAAGAGATGATTCTGACCAAACATCTCTGTACCAGCTGCCTCCGTGCATGCTGAAACACAGTAGAGACAGGCTGGGGTGGAAATCCATGACAATTCTAGTCAATAAGAACCTAACAGCGAATGAAGAAGATGGCCTGGGCCTCATTCAAATTCCTGAGCTTGATTCCTCTCAAAAAAAACCTGACCATCACGTATTTCAGAAGTGAGATCAGCTACCCGAGTCAGCTTTTATATGAAAAGCTTGTTTGTTTTTTAAATTACAGCAGAAAGAGAGTCATATATCCTCTACAGTCCCTTCCAGCAAGACCGTCAATTTTAGCAAAGACTTAAGCAAATAAATCACATTCTTAAAGGTTTGATTTATACATCTAACCAGTCCAAGGCCTAACTAAACCATACAGACTATGATGTGTAGCACACTTTTACAGACATCTAGCCTTGTTTTCATCAGGAGGTAGGATATATCAAGTATTTCTAAGAAATTTCTAAAGAGAACTGGTTTGTATGCCATGCACTTGAACAATTTTCTCAAGGTTCATGTAACTAAAAATCAGCATCCATATAGATGTGCACAATTTAGTTGAAGTTGTTCTATGCTTGTGTATGCATAGTTAAGTATTTTTATGCTTTAAAAGGTATTTTATGTAGCATTCAAAGAGATATACTGTAACAATAACCTTACTTTTGTCAAATGAAGTAAGACTACTGTCATCTCTCAGGCTCATTCTATGGTCCGTAGAGAGAAAATGGCCTCTGCAGAGAACAGTTCAAAGCAGGAAGCTATTTTGCCCCAAATTATCCTCTGGAGGATGCTATCATGGTCCAAAGGCTAAAATTAAGACTTTATTAATGCTCCAGCAAATACAAAAAAGCTAGATTTTACTTAGAATGCTGACAACGAAAATACAGTCTTTGGACATGTCAGTTCAACTTGTAAGGAAAAAAAATTCCTAGACCCAACCCAGAATTTGAACCCTCAGGATTACCGTTTCAACCACTTCTTACTTATTCATTTGAGTAAGCCATAGCAGAAGAGGTGGTGACACCACCCTCTAATAGAGAAAGCATTGCTGGTTGGAGTAGCTACCTAGAAATCCAAAGTTCTAGGTTCAATGCCTACTCAGTGTGAGGGCTGTTAAAAGTCCACAGTTCCTAACTCTCAGAGCAGTGCCCTACTTAAGTTTTAGGCTAATATGGGAAGGCACACTGGAAGCTCTCACTAAACTGCTCAAAGGTGACAGTCAGAGCTCCTACTGCAGCATAGAGCATTAAGTCATAGTGACCCAAGCCTAAACAAATGACCCTAAGTCATCTGAAAAGTAACAGGGACGTTAGAAGCACATTATGCAAGTTATTAATTTATATCAGGAATGGGTGATGCTGTTACATACCTTTCTTTCATCAACTGATAAAGATTTTCCTTCATGTATTCAAACACAAAATACAGATGATCATTTTCCCTGATGACTTCTTTCAGCTTTACTACATTGGCATGGTTTAATTTCTTCAAAGACTAGAAACAGAAAATACAAGCAGGATTTTACAGGGGTCCTACTCTAATGATAATAAAAAAATAATAAATAAATATTTCACTGATTCAGGAGACTTGGCTTCAAGAATTCTTCAATATTTTAAATAACCAGACAGCTCTGAGAACAAACACCAGATCTCTAAGTATTACCAGATACATATACAGTACACATATCAATTAATGTATTGGTCATTCAAAAGCCAGCTATCTGGCACCAGCTATCAGTAGGCACCAAAACAACTGCATTTTCTCTATAAGTAACTTCCTACTGGTGGAATTCACACTCTTCCTGTACTGGCACTGGCAATAGTCAGGTTAGACTCAGGACTAAATATAACCCTGGAAATTCTTCCTTGGTATTGTGAATTAATCCTGGTGGGCAGATGAGCTCATCCATCCCCTCATCCCCTGCAGTGGGATGGGGGAGAGAATCAGAAGGGCAGAAAGTGAGAAAAGTCATGGGTTGAGACAAAGACAGTTTAACAGGTAAAGCAAAAGCTGCACGTGCAATCACAGCAAAGGAATACATCCACTGCTTCCCATCAGCAGGCAGGTGTTCAGCCACCTCCCGGAAAGCAGAACTCCATCACACACAAAGGTTACTTGGGAAGACAAACACCATCACTCAGAACGTCCTCCCTTTCCTCCTCCTTCCCTCAGCTTTCATTGCTGAGCACAACGCCGCATGGTATGGAACATCTCTTCTGTCAGCTGGGGTCAGCTGTCCTGGCTGTGTCCCCTCCCAGTTTCTTGCCCAGCCTCAACCTACTCGCTGGCGGAGAAAAGTGAGACACAGAGGAGGCTAGAGGCTGTGTAAGGACTGCTCCGCAATAACTGAAACACCCCTCTGTGACCAACACTGTTTCGGTCACAAATCCAAAACACTGACCCATACAAGCCTCAATGAAGAAAATTAACTCTATCCCAGCCAGAACCAGCATACTTGGGTCTTCATGTGCCCTTCCGTTCCGATTTTCAGTGTATTCTACATTCATTCTTGCTGTAGCAACACAGTACCAACCTGTGGTAGTGTCAGAAAAGTGATCTAGGTTTTCTGCACGTTTGCAACAGTGATAACAAGGACTAGAAGTTAAGGGGGGTCCTTAAAACATACCCCATAAGCTCTACTAACGTGAGAACCTCATGCTTAATGTCTGTCCCCAAGCCAACTATCCAGAAACAAGTGCATATACAAAGATTACTGCTGAGAAAAAGGCACATGTTCTCAGACTCTGGAAAACAAACACCCATCAGCTGCAGGTTGTGTGACAGGAAAGCTCTCTCACTCACTCACCATCCACTGCAAGGAGGAAGCAGCTCTCTACAACCAAATGATTCTTTGTAAGACTACAGAATTTTAGTAAGAGTTCTTCTAAGACTACAGACACCTCATTCAAACGCAGAGCTAGGAAAGAGAATTGTAATGCCATATGCCACAGCTCATGCTGGGGGGAGATTTTGACAAAAGGGGTGGAAAGAATTTGATGTTACCCCAAAATGTGACAGGGTTCATCTAATTTGAACTATTGAATGAAACAAGTACCTTAACCTCTCGAAGGTTCATGCATTCCTCCCAGGAATAAAACTTTCTCTTCATTCTACAATAGTAGAGAAAAAAAAAACTATTAACACAAGGTCAACATCAGCTGGTCTTTAAACCCATGAGTCTCATTACATCTCAACAACTCAGTTCTTCCACTGAAATATAAGGTGTTACCTCCTTTGTCAAAAAACTTTACATCTCTAGACAAGGTACACTCTAAAAGAATTTAAAAGCATTACTATTATACAGGATTGCCTTTTTTCATATATATATATATATCTTGTTGCAAAAATTTCAGAGCCTCCAACAAGTAAGGGCATGCCATTTTTCTTTCCAGTATACAATGTTGTGGAATAGAACCTAATCCTAAAAAGAGCGAGGGTTACAACAAACAACTCAGACTAAGTTTTGAAACAAATCTAATGAAGACCAAATTAAATCACTTCACTGGATCTCCAATTTCATCATATACTTCTTGCTCCTCTTCTCTGTATTTTGATTTCCTCTGTAATTTCAATACCTTTCCCCTCTAAGTTGCATTTCTTAATTTTTCAGTCTCCACCGTGCCCTAAGCTTCTCTCTCCCTTGCGAGTTGCATCTGTCATGCCAACTGCTTTTCAAATCCTGCCATTCCTTCCAAGCTTATAAGCAACTCTGCTCTAACAGGAACAAACTGCATGGCAGATCTGTTTTCTCCTTAGCCAGAGTATAACTCTGAACATAGTATTTGTGTGTAACTTATGGTCCTATTTGTTCATACACATTTTGATTATGACTCAGTTCTTTCACATATAACCCTATGATTTAGGACCTACAGCACAAAGGCTCACATCTATGCACACACAGAGAAGAGCAGATTAAATTTACAAAAATACCCAACTGCTTGGAGTCTGGACTTCAGAGGGAGTCACGCACCCTTTGAAGATCTCAGTCTTTGTCAGACTTCAATAAAAATTCAGTATTAGTTATTACTGTAGTAAGTTTCCAGTTTGAAATGAGCTCTTATATTTAGAATAGTTTAAGAAGTACAAGCCCTTAATTTTGTGCGGGGTCTGGATTTTGTTTGTTTGTTTAAGCAGTGTTTTTGCAGTTACTCTCTCGTGCATTCAGCCACCAAGCAATTTCTGTTCTTAATAATGGTCTGGTACTAACACGTAAGCTACGAGAGTAGCATCTTTTGGTTTGTTCTGAAATTTCTGAGTTTCCACCATGCTGCAAAATGAAAATTAAAGGTGTCTCTGGCAAGGCTTGATACAGGAAAAACAACCTCAGCAGAGAGGATTTAGAAAGTTGCTAAAGCCAGCTATTGACTGTTCATACAAAACAGCATTGTACTGAACGCTCTCTGACAAGTACGTCCCTGGGTCACAGTCTGTATTCCAGGAAGGTGCCTGCAATGCTTTACATCTGCCTCTTACTATAACTAGGACAAATACGCCACTTACAAACTGAGGTCACTGCTGAAGGAGCAGAGAAAATCAAGTGGGTTTCCCAAGGTATTTTAAGAAAATCTCAAGCTGATAAGACCAATATGTAAGAGCATATAAAGATACAGATAATGGACAACGAGATCCATTGTGTTAATTATCACTGCAGTATTAACATTACACTGGAAATTAGACCATGAAATTTATGCTCCATGTACGCAGCAGGGAAGGGGCTGCAGATTCCAAACCAGCACTACAGAATACTTTAAATAATATACATAATACATGTTTGCATGCTGTAGTACTGCTACAATAAGTCTACATATCTCACTCTCTTTATCTCCTGTTGGGGCTTTGGAGGATACAAGGAACTTGAGCTTTGTATGCTGCCCCAAAACAACTCCAACACAAATGTTGCATGGAATGTGAAGTACTCAAACCAGCATGACCAAGTGATACGGACCATAGAATGGAAAAACCTGGACCACCCACTCTTAAGTAACAAATGAAAATACTTACTTCTTAATGGCTATTAGTTCTCCAGATTCAATACTTCTGCCTAGAAGGACAGAGCCGTAGGTCCCATCACCAAGCTGTCTGATAGTTGTGTACCTATTCATGACGACACTTTAGCTGCAAGTGCATTTCAGTCCTTAGTGTTTCTTGTGTTTCTCGTGCTCCTCCTCCGAGTGTAACCAGTTCTTTCTGTGGCAGCATAAATACAGAGCACTCAGGACAGTGTGAATAGTTGCAGGAATCATGTTTTCAAGACTTAGCCTTTGGTCTGAAAGCACAGAACACAATCTGTTTCATTTCTGTACCCTTCCAAGATTGCTTGTTTACAGATACCATTCTCTTCCAAGAAATATTCCTTGTAAGCTATACACAAACACTTGTCTTGATCTCTCACCACAAAGGGCCAGCCTGGGTCTGGACGTAACCAAGTATGTCCCCCAAATTCACTCTTATGCTAAAGCCAAAGGCACTTTACAGCAAGCTCGCAGGCAACCCTCATAGCTCAGAGAAAATAGTTTGCTATGAGAAAAATGAAACATTATAGTAAGATAGGAGGGAATCTGTTCTAGCCAATTTATCAGCCACGTAAGTCACAATCTCACAAGCGGTACTGTCATCAGTTTAAACAAACCGATTTCCTGACTTTCCACTAGCTCCTATGCTAGAGACATAGCCGTTATTCCCTTAAACAAAGACTTCAGAGGAAGAATATTATATTCATGTCAGACGAGACCAAGCATATTTCACTACAGTGGCCCTAAGCATGAATCAGTCTCTGGAAACAGTGGCTACTTCAGATTATCTGACTTTTTGTCCTGACACTGCACGAACAACAGAACGCTAGATAATAAAGCAAAAAAGTTCTTATTTCCTCACATAAGCTAATTGTTGCTAGTATTCCCTGCACTTCAGTTTAGAACAAACGTGATCTATTCTGTGTAAATTAACCACACATTCTGAATAAAACAGAATTCCGCTGCAATGAGGGCTCAGGCCCTGCATTCTGTTTTTCTCCAGCTCCAAGAGGACAGCAATATTCATGGATGGTGACTTTTGCCTTCCGCAACCTGCATTTAAACTACATTTCCACAATTTTTTTTTTGTATCAGCCTTAAATCTCTCCTCCATCTCGCCTTATTTCACAAAGCCAAATTCCGATTTTAAAGTAATGGGATTATGTTGCTCAAACTCTGAACTGCTCAATGTAGAGCTGCAATCCTGTAGATGCAAGGTGTTGTGCCCTTTGTTTTCAGTCTTGTAAGCCTATTAGCCCCACTAATACAGGAATAAACAAACAAAAATTAGGAAATATGATGTTAGTACACCTTTTGACAATTTTACGCATCACGTATGAAAAAGAAATAGCACGCCTCTAACTCTGTCTTAAATACTGGGCAGTGTCTCGGGCAGGAGGAACCGCCCTCTGAGCAGTACCCATTTCCTTCCACACGCTACTACAGCGCCTTGCATTAGAGACCTAATACCACACTTCGTACTACTTGCCAAGGAACAGAGAGCCTGTCCAAAAGAACGGCCCTTTGGAGTACCAGGCTGTGTACCTACCTAGCACAAAGCTATGTTTAGGCAGTGTTCTGCGTCCACGTTACAAAGCTTTGGTTACTCCAGCTGGTCAATCACTGGGTGGCAACTCAGAAGCCTCAGCTCTGAGGCCTTTATTCAAATCCTTGGTGAAAATTTCAAACAATGACAAAGCCTTGCGTGGTCTCCTAGGCTGAAAATGCAGTATTTATTAGTATCCAAACAAATATTTTTATACAGTAACTTCAAATCGAAACAGATGGGACTTGTGGCTTTTTCAGCACATACTCCCCTAATGACAGAGTCCTGAAATTGTGGGACAGACGGCATAGCTAACAATCCGTGGATCATTATGCTGCCTCTGGTTTACCACTCGCATATCCCCTTCCAAGGGACTGTGACTGCACACAGTCAGGAGCATCCACCTCAAGATGGAGGAGCATCTTTGCCTCATGTCTGAGAATCACAGAAAACTAAAAGATGCATAACACTGCTAGCACACAACATTGCTAGTAATAATCGCCAATGGCCATCACAGATAGATTGTTTGTCGGATGGCTCTTGAACAGATGAAGTGGTGAATGGAAACGCCTGTTCCTTACTGGGGATACTAATTTAAGCCCCTCTCCTTTCCACCGCCACCAATTTTCATAAACTTGTGAGAAATTATCTTTGCGATTCCAGCTCTGCTGCTGAATGTAACCAAAACAGACAAGTGAACAGTCAGAAAATAAAGATTTCAGTGAGGAATGCATGTTAAAGAACATGCCAGGATGAACAGAAGTTAACACGGCTCCTATGGAAGCAAAAATCCACGTGTATTAAAAAAACACTGAATAAAACCTAAATAAAGTCTTATTTGGTTTATTAAATCTGTGCCATTTCTCATTAACAGTGAAGGTGTTTTTAAAAACCTATTTCACTTTTCAAGATCTATGTTCTGTCCTTATCACCTTCCGCTGCCTCTCACCTTCAGCTACGGGAAGAAGCTAAACCTGAGGCTGGAGACTTTCACCTGAGCGAGTCCCACCAAAATCACTGGAAAGAGCACGAGCCTTTGAGAAGCAGTTTGCAAAGCTACGACGTGTATAATCCAGTGGAGATTCTAGCCTAGAACTACAATCGTTGGAGAACTACAATGGTTAGAGCACATAAATACAAACTGAAAAACTGTCTTGGAGTAAAAGAGCGTGTTGACACTAAACAGAAAAAAGCAAAGCCTTATGTTCACCGTATCGCAACGCCACGCTCAGACTCCACCTCACCGACAGACCTTGTTTCCACAGAAATCAACCAGCAAAGCCCCTTGAAGGCAAGACTAATGTATCAAGACTACTTTCTGACTCTAACTCAAACTTATTATATCGCTTATGTGCGCCTTAAACACCCATCCTCTCCCGCCCGAGGGGCTGCAGCGCCGAGAACTGAAAGCGAAACCGGCTCACCCTCTGCCCCAGCCGAGCCAGCCCACAGCGAGCGGCCGGCAGGCGCCTCGGCACTCGGCCTGCGCTTCGCCGACAGCCGCAGGGCGTTCCGAGCAGGGTGCCCAGAGCACGGCGCGGTTACAGCCGCGGGTTTAAACCGGCCTTGTCCCGGCAGCCGCTGCTGGGGACGGCCGGGACGGCGGGTGCCCCCCCGCTGACAGCCGGGCAGGCGCCGCGGGCGGGAGGAATCGGCCCTGGGCGGCGGGAGGAGCCGGGGCGTGTGGGAGATGGCGGGAAGCGACCCCGGCCCCTGCGCGCATCCGCCGCCGCGGCCCGACCCTCGCACCGAGGCGGTGACCGATGCCCAGCCTCGGCCCACACACGGGAGTAACCCCGCTGCGGTCGCGTACGACACGGAAACAGCGCTCCTCCCCCGCCACGTCGCGTGCGCGGGCGGAAGCGGTGCCCCCGCGGCCACCCTGTGCCCGGCGGTACTCACGGGGTACGGGCCTTCCCCGCTCCGGCCAAGCCGCGGCCGGCGGTAAGCCGCGCGAGAGGCCCCTAGCGGCGGTGCGGGGGCTCCGCCAGCCCCGCCGTGTGCCGCCGCGGCCTCCTCGCGCAGTCTGCGCGCCCGCGGGCCCCGCTGAGCGTGCTGCCGCCCGCCGAGCCCATGGCGCGGCCCACCGCGTCCCCCGCCCCGGCCCCTGGCGCTCCCCGCCCGGCGGCGGCGGGGCGCCCCGCGGGGGGATAACGCCCCACGACAGCGGCCGGGCGCGCCGCTAGGCCGGCGCCGCTTCCCTCCGCGCTGGCCGGCCGGTCCCCTCGCCGCAGGGCGGGCAGCGGCGGCCTCAGCGGCGGGGAGGGAGTTAGGGGTTCCCCCCAAAAGCGGGCGGCTGCCGCAGGGAGAGGCAACAGACGGCAGAGCCAAAGGGGATTGCGCCTGAGCTGGGTTTAAGGTAATTAAAAAAATAATAAACATCCCCTGGTGACTGGTCTCGCTCACATCCCCGGTAGGAGTTCACATCGCAAATCAGGAACACAGAAACCCCGGACTGTGAACAAATGGCCAGAGTATCAACAGCCCCACCGCTGACGGGACCCGAGCCGTCCCCGCCGCAGCACCAGCAGCTCTCAGCAGGGACAAGCCAAGCAACGGAGGGCAGGTGGGGCTGGAAGAGGGAAACAGGAGCAAAACATTTGGCCTCAAGCAATTGATCATCACCTCTGACAGTAACAGTGATTCAGTAAGTCTTCCCTTCTTTTTACATTTCTTCATTTAGGTTTTAAAAATAAAGCACAGAGTTATTTCCCAGGGAGGCAGTGAGCCAGTGTATCTCAGGAGCCTAGTGCACCCAGCTCCTGCCCTGGGGAGGATTCGGTGAACACTACAGTGAAACACACTTATTTGACAGAGACGTTCTGTCGTTAAATAAGGTGAGAAGGAACTCCAAAAACCTCTGGATGCCCAGCACCCCTATCTAAATAAAGGCTAGTCATAGAATCATAGAATGGCCTGGGTTGAAAAGGACCACAGTGATCATCTAGTTTCAACCCCCCCGCCATATGCAGGGCCGCCAACCACTAGACCAGGCTGCTCAGAGCCACATCCAGCCTGGCCTTCAATGCCTCCGCAATGAGGTCTCCCCGGAGCCTTCTCTTCTCCAAGCTGAACAAGCCCAGTTCCCTCAACCTTTCCTCATAGGAGAGGTGCTCCAGCCTCTGATCATCTTAGTGGCCCTCCTCTGCACCCGTTCCAAGAGCTCCACATCCTTCCTGTGCTGGGGGCCCCAGGCCTGGACACAGCACTCCAGATGGGGCCTCACAAGAGCCGAGTAGAGGGGCACAATCACCTCCCTCTCCCTGCTGGCCACCCCTTTTTTAATGCAGCCCAAAACACAGTTGGCTTTGTGGGCTGCAAGCACACACTGCCGGCTCATATCCAGCTTCTCGTCCACCAGGACCCCCAAGTCCTTCTCCGCAGGGCTGCTCTCGAGGAGATCTTCCCCCAGTTTGTATAAATACCTGGGGTTGCCCCGACCCAAGTGCAGCACCCTGCACTTGGCCTTATTAAACCTCATTAGGTTTACATGGGCCCACTTCTCCAGCCTGGCCAGGTCCCTCTGGATGGCTTTCATTCCTTCCAATGTGTCGACAGCACCACTCAGCTTAGTATCATCCGCAAACTTGCTGAGGGTGGGCTCGATGCCATCGTCTATGTCATTGATGAAGATGTTAAAGAGCACCGGTCCCAAGACGGACCCCTGAGGGACACCGCTCGTGACCGGCCTCCACCCTGACACAGAACCATTAATCATAACCCTTTGGCTGTGTCCGGCCAGCCAATTCCTAATCCATCGTACAGTCCATCCTTCAAATCCACACCTCTCCAATTTAGAGAGAAGGATGTGGTGAGGGACCACGTCAAAGGCTTTGCAGAAGACAACAGCCCTGTATTCCTCCCAGGCTACACAACCCCTCTTCCACTTCCTGTACATTTCCCTCTTTTCCCTCAGTTTAAGCTGCAGGTCCTTGCATAGCCACGGCGGTCGCCTGCCTCCCCTGCTTGACTTCTTTTGCTGGGGTATGGAGAGCCGCTGCGCTCTCAAAAGGGTGTCCTTAAAGAGCTGCCAGCACTGTTCTGCACCCATGCCCTTAAGGACAGTTTCCCAGGGGATCCCACTCAGCAGCTCCTTGAGCAGCCAGAAGTTTGCTCTCCTGAAGCACAGGGTCCTGGCTTTGCTTTTAGCCAAGCCCACCTTCCTCCAGATCACAAACTCCACCAAAGCATGGTCACTACAGCCCAGGCTGCCTCCAATCTGAACCTCTCTAACGCTCTCCTCCACATTTGTGAGGACCAGGTCCAGTAGGGCCTCTCCTCTAGTGGGTCCATCTATTACCTGGACCAGGAAGTTGTCCTTGACAGACTCCAGGAATCTCCTGGATTGTCTGCCACCCGCTGTGCCACTATCCCAGCAGATATCCGGGTGGCTGAAATCCCCCATCAGGACAAGATCCCGCATGCAGGACATCTCCTGCAGCTGGAGCAAAAAGGCCTCATCAACAGGCTCCCCCTGATCAGGTGGCCTCTAGCAGACCCCAACCACTAGATGCCCTATACTGGAACAATCCTTGATTTTTACCCATAAGCTCTCGACCTGATCGTGGCTGTTCCTCAGACACAGCTCTTCACAATCTATCCCCTCTTTGACATAGAGGGCAACTCCCCCACCCCTCTTACCTTGCCTATCCCTTCTGAAGAGCCGATACCCCTCAATGGTGGTATTCCAGTTATGGGAGTCATCCCACCATGTTTCCATGATAGCAACAAGGTCATAACTTTCCAAGTGCAACACGGTTTCCAGCTCATCCTGCTTATTTCCCAGGCTGCGTGCGTTGGTATAAAGGCACTTCAGCTGGGTTTTCTGTCTCACCGCCTTCACAGAGGATACAGGATCCCCTAGAACAGCAGCATCCCCCTTCCGTACTCCACCCGCTTTGCCCATCAAGTTTGGTACGGAGCAATGCATACTTACACAGAAGAGATTGCTGCTTCAAGCAGTCTGTATTACACTTCACACGCACAAACACTGCTAATCCCCATCCCAGGTGCAGCCCTGTGTTTTTGTTGCTAGAGACAGTGCTGCTTTGTTTCCAAAAGAAATGCACGCTGTGAGATGTGTTTAGGTGACTGTGCTGACATGGGGCACAGAGGGCACTGCATCGCCCTCTCTGTGTATATAGTTCCCTTAAAGCTTCTGAGGTTATGGTGAGGAATAGTCTAGAGAGGGGCGAAGAAGTCATTTGTATAGACACACCCAGTTATGAATATGTATTCATAGAAGAGATGTAAGTGGAAAACTGGAAGTGTACAGTGCTCGTCTTGGTGGGGTGGAAACTCCCGGCGTGCCCAGCGCGTGGCCACCACTGTTTGCTTGCTTCTATTCATTTGTAGTCCTTTTAGTTGTTTAATAAATTGTTATTTTTAATTGGAATCCTGTTTGGGACTACCTCATTTATCACACACACCCAGGCAGCATTATCCAAGATGCTGCATTCATGATCACCCCATCTCAAAACCTCAGCAGCACAGCTGTCATCTCAGCTATTCGCCCCCCTTGCTCCAGCACGTAGGCTGCACCAGCATGCACCAGAGGCTTCCCCAGCCCTCCCATCCCAACCGCCCAGCCAGGGACTGGCATCCCCTCTGCCAGACAGCCCCTCACCTCTCATGCTCTCCGCAGAGCAGCACTGCAGCCACCTGGATATGAGACCCACTGCTGGCGCTGGTTCCCACACCCCTCGCATTGCCTCTGGCCACAGCCAGGCCTGTCCCACTGCACAGCCAGGCCTGTCCCACTGCACACCAATGCCTGTCCCATTGCACAGCCAGGCCTGTCCCACTGCACACCAATGCCTGTCCCACTGCACACCAATGCCTGTCCCATTGCACAGCCAGGCCTGTCCCACTGCACACCAATGCCTGTCCCACTGCACACCAATGCCTGTCCCACTGCACACCAATGCCTGTCCCATTGCACAGCCAGGCCTGTCCCACTGCACACCAATGCCTGTCCCACTGCACAGCAATGCAATGAGTGAAAAGATGCTTGGAACAAAGGATTGCTCTCACAAAGACAGAAATGCCATGGGCCTGCCTCAGGTTAAGGATGTTTAAATGCTAACCATCCCCTCTCCCCCCCATGATTCCAGTAATCAGATGGAAGAAACAAAAAAGACAGGATGAGAGGATCAAAACCGTGATGATAAGGGAAGGAACTGCTAATCAGAGAATACAACACCTGCAAAGCCACAAGATAAAGGGGACTCCTCGACCCCTAAAGGCCTCTTTAGCTAATTATAATAAGAAACGGGGCTAGGCAGGGCTGGGAAATTAACATTAATGAGTGTATTGCGAAACTTAATGGATATGCAACATTTCGGGGAATAAATAGAGGGACAGGTTTTGTGGAAAGGTGCCTGTTGGCAGAGCGGATGCTCCCCTCGCGCCCAGCGCTGCTTGCTTATTCTCCACCTACAAACAAAATAAAATTTTACGTTTTTTTCTAGTCGCGAAGTGCCTTCATTGATAACATAAGGATACGGAGAAGGGTTCACGGGTCACACAGAAAGACCCATACACGCAGTTTTCTTCCTCAAAAAGATTGCAATACAGGTTGTTTAACAGTGGTTTTAGTCCTGTTTTATAACGCCCGATGAGGTGCACCGGCAGCACGCACTGACTGCTCACCGAGCCAGACGGGCGAGGGATGCGGGGCCTGTCCCAGGCTGTCACCGTGCCACCGCAGCACCAGCCGCTCCTTTGGGGCCTGGTTTTGGTCTGTCACAAGGGCCCTGGTGTGACCGCAGTCACCGGGGAAATGGCGGCTCCCACTCGCAGCCCTGCTCCTGCTGACTCCGGGCTGAGGGGCCGTTCCGAGCGGGCAGCGGGCCGCCCCGGGGCCCGGACATCGCCGCCGTCCCTCAGCTCCCCCACACCGAGCGGCGGCAGGGGCGGAGTGCTGGGCCGGGCCTCATGCGCAGCGGCAGAGGCCGGGAGGAGCAGCGACCCCCAGGGCGTCAGCGCCGTCGGCGGGGATCGCCGCCCGGGGGGACTACGCTTCCCGGCAGCCTCTGCTCCGCCGCCGGGCGGGATCGGCCTGGGGAAGCGGCGCTTCCCGGGCGGCGCGACCCCAGCCCCGGGGGTGCGGCCCGAGGACTCCGTTTCCCAGCAGGCAGCGCGCCGCACCGCGGCAGGCGGGAGAGCCGCTGCAGGGCCGCGGTGCGCGCTGGGAAGGGTAGTCCGCGCGGCTGGCTGCCGCGCCCCAGAGCGGCCCGTGCGTCAGGCGGCGCTCTGACCTTGCGGGTGTGTCTGGCGGTGTGTCTCCGCTGCTCCTGGTCCGCCTGCCCCTCACTCGCCGGGAAGATGGCTGCCGTACGCAGGGCCCGCAGTTACTCCCGCTGCGTGGTGCGCTTCTCCGACCGAGAACTCTGCTAATTCCTCCCCGCGGGGAGGACGCACAGACCGAGCAGGGGGGGCAGAGACCCCCGGGACGGGACAGCGCCGCCCGAGCGTTGGCAGCATGGTGAGCGGGCCGGGCCGGCCGGGCCCTGCTCCCCGCTGCAGTGCGGCCGGGGCCGGGGGAGCGGGGGCGAGGCACCGGGCGCCCCGCGGGAAGGCGGTGGCGGTGGGGGCTCGGCCGCCGTGGCAGGTGCGGGCGGAGGGCGGCCCGGCGCAGCCCCGCCGCCGAGGGGGACTGAGGGGGGCGGTGGAGGCGGCCGGGGGCGTGTGCACGGGGCGGGAGGTGCGGCCCCCCCCGAGCCGTGCAGCTGCCGGGCAGCGCTGCCCTGTGCCCCTGCCGTTGGTGACGCCCGTGGGAAGCGCGCCGGGATCCTGGCCGGGAGCCCGCGCAGGGTCACTGCGCCGCGAGGAGCCGGGGCCACCTTCTGCAGGGGACTTTGGGCTGGTGAGTGGGGCTGCTTGGCTCAGGACTGATCTGTCTGTCCGTAGGAACCCCTGAAGAAGTCACGGTGTCATTACAGATGCTCTTTCTTCCCTCAGAAAACAGATGGCATACAGCCGTTTGGTCATTTCAGGGGCCCTGGGCAGGGCGTGCTGCTTATTTGGGTTTGTGATTTAACATATCAGAAACACTGTTTGATTCAGTATTGCTTTTCTGACTGCACCTCAATATGGATTCAAGTATCCGTGATGAGAACGGATACTTGAATCCGTTCAAAGTTAAAACGTTGAACTTTGAAATGGTTCGAAGTTAAACCGTTTATATATAATTCAGGAGCTCTTTAAGCTCCATACCACTGTGATTAAAACTATTTTTGAACAAGTGGTGCTGCTTCTACCACATCAACAGAAAAAATGGAGCAACTTCTTCGTTTTCCTATAAAACTAAGAATGTTAGCTGTCAGCCACTGTTTCACTATGTCATGCTTCTTATCCCTTAGCTCTGTACGGTTCACGTGCAGTTCTGTTCAGCTGGTGACAGTCAACTTTGAGCTCTTTCTGATCTTGTCTTTGTCTTGCTGAAATATGAACTATTAAAGGATTTTGCAGACAGTTTAGTAAGTGATCCTTGTGCTGTGAGGAAATCGGCATGCAATTATTGATTGCAAAATGGTTAAAAGTAAGCTGTGCAGATAAGCTTATTTTGCATTTGGCAAATGTTTTCTAAAGCTTTTCAGACAAATCAGTTGACTTATTTTTATGGGTCGCAGTCTAATTCAGATGCTGACTTTTGACATGTTGACCATCTGGTGTCTTGACTGTCTACCACTTTTCTGGTGAAACATTTGGGCTCATCAGTACACGCTGAGGATGTGTCACTTTCAAGCAGGATAAAGTCTCTGTTCCTTGTGATAGCTGACTTGTAGCAGGAGGAAGGCCAGCAGCATAAAGAGGAGCAAGTTAGATGTATCCATGAAGTAGTGCTTACAATACAATGTTCTGTGAACTTCAGAAACTATATCTGCAGTTTAAGGAGTGTCAGAGTTGGGTTAAGGACAGCTTGCTTTAGGTGTGTCTCATGAGCTGTATGCTAGTGAAGATCTTTGCTTCACTGATACCCGCGTGTACTCATTTGTTCTAACAAAACCATAGAGTTTCAGCAGATCAAATAAATAGTGGGAAAGTTGTTGGTAGATTTTAATATGGCTAACTTCCAGTTAGCCGTGCAGTAGCACTGCAAATGAGTTGCTTTAGTGGTAAATGTAGAGAGGTGGTGACTTAGCTGCCACTGCTGCCAGAAGACAAACATTAGATACGAGAGATTTCAGATCACAGACGCACTCATTATAGAGGAGGTAATGAGGAAAGTAAAAACTTTGGTTGCAAGCAACTTGGTGATTTCTTGACAGCTTTTAGGCTGTGGACTAGGTCTTCATAGTATGGTGTACTTTTTGTTTGGATTGAGAGCACGTTTAAGTTTTAAAGAGCATTGAATGGCGTTTTGGAAGCAGTTGGTCCAGAACCATGACTGGCTGTGACTCAGAAGTGAAGAATTAGGCCAGTTGAACAGAGAGGAGGAAAATCAGGGCTCTTGGACAGATTACTGAAACAAAAAATTTGTGAACATGAGGTAAATTTCAACCAGCTTCATAACCTTCTAAATAACTTAAACTCTTACATTAGTTTGTTTACAGACTTAATGAGTTAAAGGTTTTAGTGGGCATGCCTTTATGCAGAAGAAGATAGTGTGTTGATTTAGTTTAGAAATTACTAGTTTCTGCATTTTGCAGATCAAACCAGACTTATTCTGTGCAGACCAAGAACTGACTGGACATAATTCAGCTGCAAACCAGAAGCCCTGCACTCTGCGCAGGCGGAGGTAGGCCTTATTTGTGTCAGCCCGATGCTGTAATAATGCACTTACAGACGTCCATTTCAGTGCTAGCTTGAACCTAGGCTGTCTCTGTTTAGCCAGTGTAGACGTCATTCCTGGATGCTAAAATAATGTGGTGATAGGACTGCTGTAATTCATAGGGCATGACTGCCTGCAGTCAGATTCTGGAATCAAAACCCATGAAATTTCTAAGTTATTTACTCCTCATTCGGATTTAATGCTGCTGGTGCTTTGGAGCATTCTGCTTTACCTGTTTTCTCCACTGAGAAATTAAAAATGTACAGCCTTAAAATCTGAGTGTAGAAACAGATGCAATATCTATTTACTTTAACCAACCAACACTGTCTGCATTATGAACTGTAAGAGATAAATTGTCGGAGACATCAGTGAAAACATGTTTACAGATGACAAACCAGTAAGTTCGTGGTAGTTTGGGGAACCAGAGACAAGTGCTGCAGCTGGACTCCAGCAAGGTGCTTGTCACCGAGACAAAGAGCTTAAACTTTTCCTTCCCGTCAGTTTTGCCATTATTCTGTAGTTTGATCAGGAACTTCCAGATGCTATAAAAAATGTATAAATTTTCTGAATACAAGAATGCTTTGATTTCTGAACTTTGCTTGTTCAGGAACTAGAGATTTCTCAACACAAGCTCGGAAGAATCTCACTGACATAACATCACTTGAGGTCTTTTGAGCACTATCGACAATAGGAAGGAGTGGGAATGGCAGGTTTACCTTCCTGTCATCTAACTTTGCATTATGTGCTTGCAGAACTTTAGATGTGAATTTCAGTGCAGAATGGTAGAAAAACTGGGATGCTTCAGCTGCAGGAAGAACTTTAAGCAAATACCTTGGTCTTTGAGTTTTGTTTTTTTTTCTTACTCGCACCTTGCTCCAGTTATAATTGTAGTGGCTTGTCACTGATGGTTAGAATTAGTTTTCCTTTGTTTGAGTGTAGATTCCATAAATCTCAGTATATTTCACAGTGAGAGTTTATTTGCCTCTTTTAAAGTTTTGCTCTTAAACTATCTATCTAACTCCTGTGTAGAGCCCTGTTAAGTTTAGTTAAAGGTCTTATATAAGGTCTTATTTGTTTAACCTGACTCACAGCAGTACTGTAAAGAAAATCAGCTGTCAAGCCCTCATGCTAGCTTTTTACTTCGTAGTTTTTGAGGTTGCCCCTATTGTCCCATAGTTTTTGTAAAGGGTTTATTTTTACTCAAAGCACTAGTCTTTTTGTGCTTTTGTAAATATTAAACTGGTTATCTTTACAACGAGAAGATAGTGATTGAATTGTAATTTCTTGTATGAAGCACCCTACTGTTTAATACTGAAGCTTTGGTTCTGTGCTTTGACTTAGACACTGAGTGTGTTTATTCAGGTGTTCTGTGGCAGTGTACTGATGATGCATGTAAGCCTTCAAGTGATACACAACTAATCTGTGTTGGATTGATGTGACTGAAAAGCAAAACCCGTCTTCATTGGGTTAATAGTGAAGTGCAAACAATACCAGTAATTTTGAGATTATTTTTTATCCTCCGTTGAGATTGATCTGTGGGGTAGATGGGTAGGATGGGAAAGAGGGGAGTATGCTTTATTTTTTTTTAATGTGTGTACATGCCAGTTGTGCTTTGTGGATGTGCTGTAGGGACTTAGGCAGACTCTATAATCATGTCTGACTGCTCTCTACTAGGCAGAAGCTGAAGAAGATTGTCACTCTGATTTGGTAAGAACTGATGACAATGAAAGATCCGGTGAAGCAAATCTTCAGGTATGTCTGTCATGCTAGTGGCTTTTTACAAACGTAGTACTGCTGTCATTTAAGCTGCATTACTTATGCTCATTCAGTTACCACACATTTGTTCATCTAACAAATGCTTCATCTATCTGCCCCTCCGAAAGTGAGATGGATAAATTTTGCATTGTGTTCCAAGTGTCAAATTCAGCCTTCAGTTATCTGTGTAGATGAAAAGAAAGTTTGTGGCAGATTTGGAATTTCTTTGAAATACTGTAGAAATCGGACAGCAGTTTCTGTATCGATCAAATTCTAGTGTGCGTTGTCACTCTCTTTTGGAGCAGAAAGTTGATAAAAGCAGTCTAATACAGAAGTGTGTTCTCTTATGATACTAGATTTCTGTGTAGTTGCTCCCCAGAAGTCATGATGACTGCAAGAGACACATAAAGTGTAACTTAAAAGATGCTAAAACAATGCATGGCAGGAATTACAGCTTGTTTTACAGAGCACAGTCATTTCTTTTTAAAAGGGAAAGGAGCATAAGGTCTTATTTGTATATTCTATAAATGACAGCCTTGATTGCCATAAAGCTTAGTATGCTTGTATACAAAAAATTAGGTTTTCTAAATTTTAATTTCAAGAGCTAATTGACTTCTTACTTAAGATAACTCTGCGTAAACAAGAAGACCATGTCTGGGAAGGATATCTTTTTATTGAGTCTTAGGTCATAACCGTAGAACTAACAACCACACCTTGAAACATCCGTTTTCCTTTTGAGGTGAAGAGTCCAGATAAAAGCTCTTACGTTATCAGAAGAGATTGAATGAGTACTTGTGCGCTTTTTTTAAAATTTACTGTGAAAGAGTTGCCTACTCTCTGTGCCTAAACTCACTGAAACCATTTAAGACTTGGAAGTGTAAAGCGTAATTTTGAAATTCTTTTTTGTATTTGTACTTTTGATTTTATTTGTCCTCAGAAGATGTGCTGTCTGAATATGTGATACTAAATCAGGATTAATTGGGTTTTTTTAGGCAGAGCTCCAGATGTTCAGAGCTCAGTGGATGTTTGAGCTTGCCCCAGGTGTGAGTTCTAGTGGGTTGGAACCTCTGCCATGCAGAGCATCTTCAAGAGGACCTGCAGTAAAGTCTGTAGATGCCAGAGGAAAACAGGAGATAGCAAAAGAGGAAAAGGTACAAAAAAATAGATGTATAATTTTGGAATTATTTTAATGTGTGTTGGTATTGCAGTATAACTATCCTAAAAGCTAATGCTGAATTAAATATAGAAAAAAAACAGAGCTGATTAACCTGTTGTCTTCATACAAATGTCTCTCCATGAAGCTGCACTGATTTTTCTAGTTTTTGTGCTTGGCTTTGTGTCATCTTTCCAGTCTGCTTTCTAAAAGACCGTGGGTAAGGGGCAAGCATCAGGAACGTGGATGGTTTGTTGATTGGGAATTTCAGTTAGGGTTGTAGCACATGAATATGTCTTCTCACTCTATTTATTGAATTATTTTATTCATCTCCTTCATAGGGTACTATAGGTAAGATGAAAAATAACACTAAGTCGAGTGACTTGTATTTACAAGGAATGTAAGAAGTCTTCTGTGTAATTTATTGTGCAGGCAAAAGAACTTTTCCTAAAAGCAGTGGAAGAAGAACAAAATGGGGCCCTTTATGAAGGTAATGTGGAAGTCTACAATGAATATCCTTACTGCAGAGGAATCTAACACAGATTTATGTGCAAGACTGCATGACGGCATTGAACTTAAACTGCAGGCTAATAGTAATTCAAGAGCAAACAAACTTTCTATAGAAGGAACAGTTCTAAGGTTGAGGTGAAACTAAAGCGAGATCAAGGAAAGAACTTCTAGCTTTCAGACAAAATGGCAGTATTTTTATATCTAGCAATTTAATGAAGCACTGGATTGCTTCTTCATATAGCATGCTTCTTTATATGGCTTTGTAACACAAAATAAGCAGAGTAATTAATCAAGGCAATATGCTGTATTTCCTGTGCTCACAGTTTTCTTCATTCCACTTTGAACAGAACTACTTAACCCGTGGAATGTTTTGCTGTTTGGTGGTTTGATTTTTGGTTTTGCTTGTTTTTTGTTTTGTTTATTTTTTTTTAATTTATATGGCATGCTAGGATAACTTCTTTAAGAATTCCTGAAGTGAATGTTTAAATATTATAGTCTTATTTTATGAGTTTACCATAAATATTTAAGATGCTTAGCTTGCTTGCGCTCTTACTAAAAATGGAAATTCAGAGTTTTCTTCCTCATACTTAGTTTTCAGAATATGTAGAGTAAGAAGCCCATCCTAACTTCCAAGTCCTGTAGGTCAGTAGTGGAGATACCAGTTTTCTATTTCTTCCATGAAAAAAAAAGGAATGCAGAAAGTGTGTGCCATCCTGCTCATCCACTGGAGGTGTTAGCCACCTTGGTTAAAGTGCAGGTGGAAAATAGGTCAAGGTACACAAAACAGAGTGCTCTGGAACCTCCTGAACTCAGACACCTGTTGAATACCGAATTTCTTCTCCACCATGAGACTTTTCCTTCCCTTGCCAGGGATTTCTGGTTGTTGTTCCAGATCTCAAATGACCTGAGAGAAATATGAGTCCCTGGTAGGTAATAAAATTAGTTGGTTCAGTTTCTAATTTATTACATATTTTTATGGGGCAAAATTACTTTAGGCTAAGGTATTTTGGTGTAGAATTAAATGTGCAGTAAAAAAATATGTCAGAATCAAATCTGATAAATAATCTACCATTTAGGAAATTGTGGAGTAAGTTGTGATGGTTCTTTCATAGCAACATTTTTGAAGGAAATAAAAAAAAAATGTGAGGAAAGCAGTCTGTTTAAGCATTGTGTGTATAAAATGAAAGCTCTAGCTTTGTCTGCTTGAGTGCACTCCTTTTGTTTTAAACATAGCAGAGAAGTAGTAACATCTAACAGGACTGCATTCACAAAGGTGTTGTAGGCATCTGGATTACATGAGTGTGAATCCATTATTTCTCAGTTGAATTTGATTCGAGACTTAAAGAAACAAACCTATGCTTTCTACGCATACATCAATATGAAACTGTAGAGACAAAGTCCTACACCAGACACAGATGTATTACTGAGCACATGTTGGGACATCTATTTTCAGACCACACTTTCATCTGCTGACCCATCCCAGGCCACCAGAATCCAAGTGGCATTTCAGCCTGCTTCTGAAATGTGCTGATACCTGACGTTTGTGAGACAGTTATGTGCAGCCGCTTGCATAGGCCTTACTGCAAGATTAAATGCTAAAGTTGAGACTGATCTCTGTTTAGTTGGCTGCTGGTATTCCTCTTCCTCACCAGCCAAAGGATACTACTTGTCAGTTACTGACCCTGATATGAGCTCAAGGGAATAGGAACCCTTGCTTGCCCCAAAATCAGACTTCTCAGACTCATTAGTGTGTCAAATTCTGAGCTCCACACTTATAGATGTTTTACTTTGGGTTTTGTTTTTAAGGGTCCAAACTGGGGGAGAGTTGCCCTCTGATCTTCGTACACCATGTGGCAATACAAAGAGACGTATAAATACATGTATTATCTTAATACTGGTATTAAAGAAGACTGAGTGTACATACAATGAATCCTCTTACATTAAGAAGGATCCACTGAATTAACTCAGAAGAAAGATGTTCTGCAGCTTAAATAACAGTTCATTCCCATAGGGTGATTTTCATGGGCATATTTGTCTACTCAGTGTAGCATCTTGGGAGCGTTAAACGCAGAAGTGCTTTCTCTGCGTGCTAGAAGAAACCTGATCTGTCAGTTTTACCTTCATGCCCCATGGTCCTGTATTTGTTATATAGCTTTTCAAAAAGGCTGCTTTCCTCCAGTCAGGTTCCTCACCCTCAGTGTTTTGAGTGGCTTGCTTCTATGCCTTCTGTAGTTTCCAGGGTTTTGCCCCAGTAAAATTTACTTGGTTTGTGTTTGTTGTAGAACTTTTAAAATTACAACAATATTTTGTTGATCTTTCTCACTTTCATAATGTATGTCTGAATGACTGCCTCTACTGTACCAGGGATTTAAGGTACCTGCATCATCTTTCAAATTTTCTTTCATGTTCCTCATGGTCACTTATGAATATAATGCATAAAATGTTTACAGCTTGTTGAGAAAACTTCGTAAGTGCGGGGCAACAGACAAAAACAGGTCTTTGTAATATTCTAATGTAAAATTTTGTACTCCATGATTGAATTTGTAGTAGTTAACGTGAATCTGTAAAAGCTGAAGCACATCTGAGGGAGCTCTTTATTTTGAAAGAGTTTGTGAAGTTTTTAGTTTTGAAAATAGGTGCCTAGTGTGCCTCTCTTCTGTATTGAATTTAAACCTGATCAGTGCAGACTAAATAAGACGTACGAGGCAAAGGCATTTTCCACCTTTTAGTGCTATTAGCTGAAACTGTCTCTCTGAAAAAATTCTTTGCATTGGTAAGCTGGCATAGACATTAGATGTGTTTGAACATTAAACCTTTATTTTCAGCCATCAAGTTTTATCGTCTAGCCATGCAGCTTGTACCTGACATAGAGTTTAAGATCACCTATACACGGTCTCCAGATGGTGATGGAGTTGTAAAGAGGTGGTAAGTATGAAAATTTACTGATTAAGTGCATAGGAGTAGGAGTACTAAAACCTGAATTTTGTTTCTAAAGCATATGAAGGCTCTACTGTGATACACAGTTGTAAGTCTCTTACCATTTGGAAAACTCATCTACCTTTATTTGAATAGACTGCTTCATAGAAAGTTTACAGATACATTAGTCCAAGGAGGACTTTTCTATACTGTAGTTCAAAGAAGGCTTGTTTGGAGCTAATTAAATTCAAGTGGAAGGATTACAAATAGCAGTGTTGTTACTTGGAAAAAAGCATCAGTCACTTTATTACTTTTGATTTCTGATTTTCAGATTTATGAGTTATACATTTAGAATAATCTGCAAAATTGTAGATGGCAAAAAGATCAATTAGAGAAAGCTTTGTACCATGGAATAAGCATAATAATTTAGCAAGGGAATATACTACTGTTCTTGTCTGACTAAGACAGCCAAATGGGAGCATTTCCAATAAGCAGAGCAATACATTTGGATTCTCATAGATTGTAATCTGAGTAATGTAGTCTTTCATCATTACAAGCATCAGAATACCCCTAGCCTCAGCACACCAGATACGTAGTGACTTAAGGTTGGCCTAATCTGAGCCCGGGACTTATGTTTGAGAACAGGATTAAGGGTAGAGCCAAAACTTCGGTTATAGATCAGACAGCACAGTGAAGAAAAGCTTATGAAAGACAGCTTTCCAATTCACTGCTTACTGGTAGCAGCCATAGATGCTGCTGATAGCTACAATAAATCAAGAGTTTTAAAACTGACAATAAAAGAGGAGAGTACAGACATGTCAGTGTGGTATTACTAGCTCAGTCTTGTTGCCCCAGGGAGGTACAGCTTCAGTGCGGTGGTTGACTCAATATAAAAGAGAGTAACATGAACTAAGTCCTTTATTTACATCCGTTACTTCAGTTTCTGAATGCATTGCTAGCACGAAGTCTTTGCTGTGCATTTGTGCACTAGGAAAAATACTGGATGATAACTACACTAATGTAAAAATCTTAGGGGTTTTAGGATTATTTTCTTATTTTAGCATCATTTTCTCTACTCCCTTCATGAAGCCTCCCTGACACCAAGTTGGGCAGGAGTGTTGATCTGCTAAAGGGCAGAAAGGCTCCACAGAGGGATCTGGACAGGCTGGACTGATGGGCCGAGGCCAACTGTATGAGGTTCAATAAAGCCAAGTGCCGGGTCCTGCACTTTGGTCACAACAACCCCCTGCAACGCTACAGGCTCAAGGCAGAGTGTCTGGAAAGCTGCCCAGCAGAGAGGGACCTGGGGGTGCTGGTCGACAGCCGGCTGAACATGAGCCAGCAGTGTGCCCAGGTGGCCAAGAAGGCCAACGGCATCCTGGCCTGCATCAGCACTAGTGTGGCCAGCAGGACTAGGGCAGGGACTGTGCCCCTGGACTGGGCACTGGTGAGGCCACACCTTGAATCCTGGGGTCAGTTCTGGGCCCCTCACCACAAGAAGGACATTGAGGGGCTGGAGCAGGTCCAGAGAAGGGCAACGAAGCTGGGGAAGGGTCTGGAGCACAGGGCTGACGAGGAGCGGCTGAGGGAGCTGGGGGTGTTTAGTCTGGAGAAGAGGAGGCTGAGGGGAGACCTCATCACTCTCTACAACTACCTGAAGGAGGTTGTAGCGAGGTGGTCTCTTTTTCCCAAGTAACAAGTGGCAGGAGCAACGAAGATGGCCTCAAGTTGTACCAGGGGAGGTTTAGATTAGAGAAAAATTCTGTACTCAAAGGGTTGTCAGGCATTGGAACAAGCTGCCCGGGGAAGTGGTTGAGTTACCTTCCCTGGAGGTATTTAAAAGATATGTAGATGTGGTGCTTAGAGACATGGTATAGTGGTAGACTTGGCAGGGTTAGGTTAATGGTTGGACTCAATGATCTTAAAGGTCTTTTCCAGCCTAAGTATTTCTATGATTTTATGAATTTTCATTCAGTTTTGTAAATGTTGCTCTGTTGTCCCCAGCACTATGTGACAGTGAGGGAAAACCAGCCAGCAGTCTAATTGTTTAAAAGCAGTATTCATAGAGGTGTGTTTGTTCCAGAGATTCTAGTTGTGGTGCTTTTGCTTTCTGAATTACTGTTGTAGATGTTTCATACAACCTTGGTGAGAAAAAACAAACTACCCAATTACATTTGAAAAACCAATTTCCATTGTGGCCTGGGATTGGCCATCACATTAATCAAAATAAAGGAAGGTATGTTCAGTGCAACGTCTTGCTACTATAGTCTTAGTTATGACAGGCCCAAAACAATTGTCTTCTCTATAATACTTTAAAACCAATCAGTAGGTCTATTAGTTGCTTGCTTATATTCTCAGCTCATTCTGTTAAGCTTGTTTAGAGTAGAATTGAATAATATTAAACAGTAACTGGAAGATCTCTTAGCTAGCTTGTATGCCGAGTCAAAAATCCTTAATTGTTTTCAGTATCTTACATTGTGACGAGGAGTACAAAATACAACTTTGGGTCAATGATAATTTATTTCTAGCATACGAATTATCTTAGACAAAGTAAAAGATGATATTTGTCTTTTCATGGGCTCAAGCAATTCTCCAGTGACTTCACTAAAAACAGTGTACAGCAAACTCTCAAATCCAAAAAGAAACTGGAATTGGAATTAAAAGGAAAAAAAAAAAAGTTGTTATTGTCAGATGGATTCCAGCAAAATCTAAATGAACTTGGTAAGATTACAGTAGTTGTTTTATCGTATGATGAAATGAGATTGCTTGAAAAACATACAGGAAACAACTATATTGAATGAAGGCTAGCCAGTGGATTGATGCCCCAGGTAAGGATATCTGTTGGTATGTTTTGTCCAGTATCGAAATGTTGGCGTTCCTCTTTTCTAGTGTTGAGGATAACAAGGAGGATGACAAAATGGCTGATCTCCTGTCGGACTTCCAGCAGCAGTTAACTCTTCAAGAGTCTTCAGTCAAACTTTGTCAGCCTGAGGTTGATGTCAGCCAGACCCATATCTCAGGTAATGAGTTAAGATACACTGTAAGAGTTCAGAGGCAGAATTTATAGAGCTGTTTCACTCCATTAAAACATTTATCTCCTTCATTCTAAAGTCACCTTTAAGTAAATGTGCATAGTATCTCTTTATTTACTTCTATAGTTAGATGTGAAGGAAAAAAGATTATCAGCTAGCTAAACAGATCTTTTTCACACAAGCTTTTCCATGTAGTACTACTACTAAGTAGAATTTGTCAGGATCAGCGTCATACTTAAAAGTAGCAACTTCCAGGAGCAGACTTGCTGAAGTAAGTGTATTCCCGTTTTCCTTCCAGTTAATGTTTGAAAAAGTGAAATGTGGTGGGTTTTTTTGTTTTGGTTTGTAAATACTTATTACAATTCTAAAGTGTCAGTAAGAGAGAATTGTTCTGTGAAGAATATGCATCTTTGCATTTCCTGGTTTTAGCTGATCCTGTATAAGATTTTTACAACAAACGTTTTCAGGCTCAGCAAGACTATATAACATAGCTAGAAATGCCTTTGAAAGTTAATGGTTTTCCGTGCTTCAGTTCTAGGACAGTCATTCTGAGACTTCCTTATGAAATCCAAATTGTGGAGAGTGTGTATAAGCTATGAACTCTCTTAAAATCAGATGCCTCTAAAGCATGGTTTTTTTGCATCACAAATTATCAGTTGCTCTTGGAAATCTTGGCCTGATCTCTTCTGTTCTGCTTAAGGAAGGAAAATAAAGTAAATTGAAAATAAAGTGAAAACATAAGGAAAACACGATTTTTTAAAAAAAATAATTATTTTAACAACTGTGGCATTGTACAGTTGGGAAAGCATCTTTTCTTTTTTTTTTGCCAGTACAGTCAAGATGTTGTAGACATTACTATAAAATGATCTCTTTTGAGAAGCAACCTTTGTCTCTTTCTAGTTTTATATTCTGCCTTCCTGCCAGTCCTGTGTTAACTGACACTTTTATAGCAGAATGGAAACTGTTAAAATAATGATGTCTGCTTCAGAAGTTGTTAGGCTGAAAAGGATCCCTCTTGGTCATCACAGTAGTACAACTGACATTCATAATCTTAGAATACTGGTTAACACTTGGTACAGGACAGAGTCAGACCTCTGCTGTGTAACTGACATACTGAATATATGAACTTCCTCTCCCTAGTATGGGAGCAATTTTTCATAGTAGTTTTTTTTTCTCCTTTTACACAAGTAAAGCTTAGGACCAAGATAGCATTCTTCACCAGAAATACTATAGTATTTTTCCTACAGGATGTGCCCAGTATCTGAAGCAAAGTGCCCTAGCAATCACTAGTTTACTAGAAACTTAGAAACATGGATGATAAAATAGATAATCAAAGGCTTTGGCTGACTGATGGCTATCAGAATGGAAGATGTATACCTGTTAGCACTAGTAAAAATTTTTTAAGCTTTGTATCTCCCATTCTCCAAGGCCCTAAGAGTTCACATATGAAGAGCTCATAAGTTGCCAGAGACTGTTTTGTACGTTGTAGCAATAATCTGCACAACTTTTGTTTATACTGGAACATTAGTGGTTGCAAATACAGGCAATATAGCAAATTTATGAATTCTCAATAATAAAACATAGAATTAAGTCATATTCATGAAACGCGATGTGTGTTGAGTACAGAAACTGGTGCCCAATGAGGTGTATGTACTTTTTGTCATGTAAGTATTCCGAAATGTGAAACTTAGATTTCATCAAATTTTGAAGCAAAACCAGTCTCATTGTATTTGTGGAAGTGCAGCAATGCAGGTTTTTTTAAGAAGCATATTTTTTCCCTAAAAATCATAATTTCATTACATTATGGTCTCTACCACAGTATTCACAGCTAGTTAATATTTAACGTACCTTTGTGCCGCTTCTCCATTTGGTCTCAAAGCAGTACACGAGTAAAATCATCAAGTCTTAAGTGCATGTGAAGTTCAAGCCATAGGCTCTGGAAAGCAGCAGTAGTTGCAAATAAATGAAGTATAATTCCGGATGGTATAAGATTAGTAAACAAGATTATACCCAACTAGAACAACTGAGAGAATTTAGGGAGGCAGAAAGTTATTAGAAATAATTTTGGCTTAATTTCCAAGGACTTTCTCACTGAACTTTTAATGCCAGAAAAACTATGATGTGATCTTGTGGTGCTTTGATGAGGATTCTGTCATTATCTTGTATACATCAGAAAAAATGTTTCAACACAACAATGCTGTGTGATACCATTTTCAGTCACTGGACCTGTACCGCAAAATACAGAGTGGTTCATACCAGTTTTATAGTGGATAGGTTGTTCTTAGGACCTCCTATCCGATACTGAACCTGACCTGAGCTTGTCATATTTAGCTTGTCATGCGAAAGCAGTGTATGATTTGAGGCAATGTTATGCACTAGGTCAGTTTGAAGAAAATACTGCTTTGCAGGCACAGTGGATGTGCGGTGTGTATGTGGAATTCTTGGTATAACCTTACGGTTGTGGATATTTGTAGTCTGAAACTATGTTTTATCCTATCATCTTACCATAATGCACTTTCAGGTATTGATTTTTGTTCTTTCATTATGTGACTTTTTTCTAATGTGTAGTGACTTTTTAAATTATGGATAATTTATTTGTTCCCTGGCATCTGGCTACAGTGTGAAAAAGTAGGATTTTTTTATGGAAAGTCCTAACTTCAGTAATGGTCAAACCTGGAATTATAGATAACCTATTGATTTACAGGTTACCATCTAACAAGGATTTGTTTTCTCTTTGCAGTGTTGCCTATGGAAGTACTAATGTACATTTTTCGATGGGTGGTTTCGAGTGACTTGGACCTAAGATCATTAGAGCAATTGTCTCTTGTTTGTCGGGGATTTTACATTTGCGCCAGGTATTGTCGATAAGTTATCTAGAGTGAAGCTTCTATCTGCTCTAAGGAAGGAAAAAGAGGTTTTTTATGCTCAAGCATATGTAAACAGTATGTAGAGATGGCTAATAAATCCATAGAGGAAAATTGTCAGTGTTGGAAAAGTGAGAAGGTTTGTTTTGGTCTTGGGGTTTTTTTAGCTTTTAGGCTGCTAAATTTTACATGTAGGACTATGTTCTGCTTTTTCTTCACGTGGCAGTTTTCATGTTATGGTCCTCACAGTGCCAATCAGCTTTTGAATACACCAGTAAATGGTATGTTAGATAGATGACTTCACTACAATAAAAAATGTTGCTGGAAGCCTTCCTTGCTCTACCATGTCTGCAAGTCAAGAGTTGCGAGGTCTCTGACAGAGTGTCTGTTGTGTCATCATCCTCATGGCCGCACAGAGAAGTGCCAGGCTGCTGCAATGCTGTTGTTCTGTACTTGGCTGAAAATGGCACTGTGTTCTTCAATTTCACTGGGAGGAGGAAGTGGCTTTCAAATGTTCCAGGATTAAGTAAGTTAGTCAATGATTTTGAATTATGAGCTGCTGTTGAAAAAAGTTTCTTTCAGTTGCATCCAAACTAAATAATAGAGTGTGTTACTTTGATATGTAAAAGCTAAACAAGGTTTGCAGGAGGGTTATGGGGTTTGCTTTTTTTCCTCATTTTTACTAGAGATCCCGAAATCTGGCATCAAGTCTGTTTGAAAATATGGGGCAGGAGCTGCAATAAACTTGTTCCGTATGCCTCTTGGAGGGAAATGTTTTTGGAAAGGCCTCGTGTTCGATTTGATGGTAAGGTGTGCTTTTGGAAATAGTTTTGGTTTTTTTTATTGCATGTAACTGTGACAGAAGCAGTTGGGTGGGTTTGATGTTTATGACGCTGTTAGACTGAATTTGTTTGGACTTTTGAATCTGTAGCATATCTGTAAAGAGAAGGGAAGGGTGTAAGGGATGAAAATAAAAACTTTCATGTATTTAAGTAACAAAAGTAAAATAAAAAATCATAGATTATTGGTTTTTTATCTTAAATATATTATGTACTTAATTTTTATTTGTATATCTTCCTTTCCTGCAGGTGTATATATCAGCAAGACAAAATACATACGTCAGGGAGAACAATCTCTTGATGGTTTCTATAGAGCATGGCACCAAGTGGAATATTACAGGTAGAACTGTAGTACAATGAGTGAGTGAAATGTTTCTCTCTTAAGTTCTTTAAATCCAGCCCTTCATATCACAAACATTAATCATTCTGTAAAAATCAGTGGAACTACTTCAGTGTGTAAAGCTATGTATATTTTTTGAGAATAGGTCTTAAGAAATAAGATTTATTATGCTAATTAAGAAATAGGATTTATTATGATAGTTAGAGATGGGCTTAGAAACACATTTCATCCTCAGTTACACCACTTCATGTGGATAAAACATAAACGGTAACCACATCCACAAATTTCTTTGCCCAAATCACTTCTAATTTACATTTCTGATGTAATAATTGCTTTCAGCAAAGGGAAATGCAGGGCTATGATCTTATTGGCATTACGTGGTGGGATGGCTCCTAGGACTGAAGTGTTGGAATGGAAGGAGACAGGCTCTTCAGGAAGGACCGGCAGGGGAGACGAGGAGGGGGTGTCATCCTTGGTGTCACTGACCAGCTGGAGTGCATGGAGCTCTGCCTGGGGGTGGATGAGGAGCTGATCAAGAGCTTATCGGCCAGGATTAAAGGGAGGGCAGGGACAGGTGACATAGTGGGGTTCTGCTGCAGGCCATCTGACCAGAAAGACCAAGCGGATGAGGCCCTCTGCAGACAGATAGGAGCAACCTGGCGCTCGCAAAGCCTGGTTCTCATGTGGGACTTCAACCACCCTGATATCTCTTGGAGGGGCAACACAGCAGGGCATAAACAAGCCAGGAGGTTCCTGGAATGCGTTGATGATAACTTCCTTCTCCAAGTGATAGCGGAGCAAACAAGAAGTGCTGTGCTGGACCTCTAAATTGGAGAGACATGGATTTGATGGACGGACCACTTGGTGGATAAGGAATGGGCTGTGTGGTTGCACTCAGAGTTGTGGTCAATGGCTCGATGTCTAAGTGGAGACCGGTGACAGGTGGTGTTCTGCGGGGATTGGTACTAGGACCAGTGTTGTTCAACATCTTTGTTGGAGACATGGACAGTGGGATGGAGTGCACCCTCAGCAAGTTTGCTGATGACACCAAGCTGTGTGGTTTGGTGGACATGCTGGAGGGAAGGGATGCCATCCAGAGGGACCTGGACAGGATGGAGAGATGGGCCCATGCAAATCTCATGAAGTTCAACAAGGACAAGTGCAAGGTGCTGCACATGGGTTAGCACAAATACAGGCTGGATGGAGAATGGATTGAGAGCAGCCCTGAAGAGAAAGATTTGGGGGTGTTGGTTGATGCTTAACATGAGACGGCAGCGTGTACTTGCAGCCCAGAAAGCCAATTGCGTCCTGGGCTGCATCAAAATAAGTGTGAATAGCAGGTCAAGGGAGGTGATTCTCCCCCTCTACTCTGCCTTTATGAGACTCCACCTGGAGTACTGCATCCAGCTCTGGAGTCCTCAGCACAGGAAGGACATGGACCTGTTGGAGCGAGTCCAGAGGAGGGCCACAGAGGTGATCAGAGGGCTGGAGCACCTCCTGTACAAGGACAGGTAGAGAGAGTTGGGGTTGTTCAGCCTGGAGAAGAGAAGGCTCTGGGGGGACCTTAAAGCAGCTTTCCAGTACCTGAAGGGGGCTACAGGAGAGATGGGGAGGCACTCTGTATCAGGGAGTGTAGCAATAGAACAAAGGGTAAGGGTCTTAAGCTGTACGAGGGCAGATTTAGATTAGGTATTAGGAAGGCATTTTTTCACTGTGAGGGTGGTGAGACACTGGAGCAGGTTGCCCAGAGAAGCTGTGGATGCCCCATCCCTGGAGGGGTTCAAGGCCAGGCTGGATGAGGCTTTGAGCAACCTGGGCTAGTGGAGGGTGTCCCTGCAGGGGGGTTGGAACTTGACTTTAAGGTCCCTTCCAACCCAAACCATTCTGTGATTCTGTGAAGACAAGTGATTATACAAGAAGTGTCTTTTAACTTACTTGTAACCAATTGTAAATAATCAAGAGGCTGGGCTTTCTCAACTTGCTGTAAATACCTTGTCATTTGTTTCCTCATCCTGTTTTTCTGCTGTTCTTCATCTTGCTGTTCCTAGCATTTGTTGTTCTGTTTTGCTGTCTCTTCTGAGGCTGGAAACTTAATAGCAATCATTGAATCTCTTGGCTATTTCTGTGGTCTCACAAAGATTGGCACCATATCTGAGTACTGTAAAAACTGATCAGATCCCAAAACCTGAAAAAGTCCATTGTCCATTCTGTACTGATGCTGTAATTAAGGTCTTGTTACATTTGTTTCAATTGATACTAGGAATGGAGAAAATTGCTCGAGGTCAGTTTTGATTCCAGGGTGGCCCTCTTGCTTTGATTAGAGATGCCAAAACTCTTGAGCTTCTGTCTGCTTTCATAACTCTTCATAAGTTATCTTTTGATTTTCAAAACTCTCTTCTGGTTTCTGATCTCTTTTTTCTGTTATGTGTGAAGAAGTGTGTTTTCAAATCCTGTTGCCTATTAAGTTCTGTATCCTTCTGGGAAACATCCTGTGATTTAACAAAGACCTCACAACAGAAAAAGGATATGTTTTCTAGGTTTGCTTTGTGTCATTATATTTTTGCAGGTATTTGAGATTCTTTCCAGATGGTCAAGTTATGATGCTGACAACTCCTGAAGATCCTCAATCTATTGTTCCTCGCTTACGGACTAAAAACACAAGGTTATTGAAATAAAATATTTGACTCTACAGTTTTCATCTTTCTTTTGCCTGCCAATTTCTGTTTACATTTGTCTCCAATTCCATATCCTGGCTTAGCAAAACAAGAGTAAAATACAATGTTGTTTATATTGTTACAGGTGTTTGCAGTTCTCTTCTGAGAACTATAAAAAATTTGGTCTTTATGCAAAGATGTCTTTCATTTTAAGGTCCTGATATTGTAATTAGATTTCCTTTGAAGGTTATGTGTTTTTAAACTTTGAAAGGAAGTAGATGGAAGAATACATTCTGTTAGCTTGGTGGTTTTAGAATCCTTTTAAAGATGCTATTTTGGTTTTGATTGCCTTGTCACACTTCCTTGAGTGTTTGAAGGAAAGTGAAGATTTTGGTGGGATATTACTAAATTATGGCTTGTTTTCTTTTTGATGTTTGCACAAACTTGTTGAAAACAGAAAGTTGTTTGTGATTTCGGAACAGGTTTGAGCTGTTCACGAGAAGTCTGAAAATATTTAGCAGTAGGCTAGGTAGAACTGACTAACTTATCTTTACTGTCCTCTCTGGGAAAATTAAAAGCAACCTTACAAACTGTTTCATCATTTCATATCCTCAATGAACCTGGTACTTTACTAAATGGAAATAAAAAATAGTTTCCTTTATTATAATATGCAGTCTTCTACAAATATTCTACAAATACATTTTGCAAGTATGTCACTGTTTTGAGACAGAGAATATTTTTTTTGTGTCCTTGACACTATCCTCCTCTCAACCTTCCAGAACGGATGCAATCTTGCTTGGCCATTATCGCCTTTCCCAGGAAACCGACAATCAAACCAAAGTATTTGCTGTAATAATGAAGAAAAAGGAAGAGGTAAGTAGCAAAATAGAATAGAGGAAAAATAGATTAAGCAGTGGGCTTTCTAATAAGTTTTTTCTCAGTCTGGGTGTTTTAAGGCACCGGAAGATTTGCATTGCACTAGAGGATTAAAAAATGAATTTAATTTTTTAAATGGTTTAAAAAATAAAATATAAATAAGCATGGTGACTTATCTTTTTTTCCCAAATCTGTAATATTTTTTTATTGAGACAGATAAATATCTGGTTCACATTTTACTGGTGGTTCTCCCCCTTAGGCTTAAGTGCCATGTGTGGTGCTATGAGGTAGTGTGTTAACATTGTTAACAAACAGAAGGGATGGATGAAGAGATCATTCTCTGAGATCAGTTTTGACTGTGTGCAGTTATGTTCCACAGCATTTAATGAGACTAAATAAGCAGTATCTATTCATTGAACTCTGAATGATTTGGTCAACTTATTTAGATCACAAGATTTTCTGATTAACAAAGTGTCTGTCAAGAGAAACTTGAGAAGAGTTGAAGGTGTTACATTCCTTTAGGGTGAGTTTGCATAGTTTGTGTGGTGGCCTCCAGCTTATCTTACTTTCTGTGAAAACTTCTATAATTAACATCTAAATTGATGTATTTTCAAGGAATACCAGTACTTGCTTTTAAGTATGAGAGTTCAACAATCTGTCCCCACAGTTCCTTAGTCCTCAGGATAAATAGTTGCACAATGTGTTCTTTGTAGGTCATAAAACTTCTTTTCTCTTTGTGCAGAAACCAATTGACTACCACAAGTACAGGTATTTCCGCCGTGTTCCTGCACAAGAAACAGATCACAGCTTTCATGTAGGGCTGCAGTTGTGCTCCAGTGGGCGCCAGAGGTTCAACAAACTTGTCTGGATACATCATTCTTGTCACATAACTTACAAGTAAGTAAATGGAGAATAAGATCAAAGAAGGATACCTAACTATAGAAACACAGGTGGCATTAATTTGTCCAGTACTAAGTACAGGAGGTGTAAAGACTGTGAGACTTATGAAGCTTTAATAAAATGTCCTGAAAACAGTAACTGGTCTTGATATATCATCATGAACTTTTACTTTAAGAAGTCCCCAGATTTTAGTAACTTTTTATAATGGTATGGGAAGTATCCTAAGTAGTAGAACTGCATTATTTTGGACAAATAAAGGATATATGCACAGTGTTTGAATGATTTCAGAACTGAATCAGGGTTAAATGAGGAAAACGTGTATTCATTAAAGTATATTTCCTTTCCTGTCTGGATGTGCAAGCTAGAAATGCCTAGGCCCGTCGTGTGAGAACTGTAATGCTTACAAACTGTGTAATCCAGCAGTGCAAAACGTGGGCGTGTGAGCAGCAGTTCTGATCACTAACCAAGCAAGAGCCGTGGCTACCGTTCCTGCACCCGACACTCTGAATTACTGGCAAGCTGGCTGTCCAGATAGTTGATGTTGGCATTTAGGGTGGATTTAGGCCTTGTCTTCCAGTCTTCTTAGTCTCTGTATTCAGGTTTTTTGTAGAGACGTAGCTCAGCTATTGAGCTGTAAGTGTATAAAATCTAGGAAGCAAGCTCCTGGTGGTTGGGCGTATAGGTAATTTCTATAAACAGAAAAATTGCTTTTATAAAAACAAGTATTTTTATACCTAATTTGTGAAGAAGTGGCAATATTATGGGCACTCTTTTCAGCATGAAGTTTCTGTACTGCTCAGGTTCTGCTGTAGCTCTCAATATGGTGGTGTCCTTTTGAAACTAGAATAAAGGTGAGTATAAAACACAACTAGGAGGATATACTTTTTGTTTCTGATGTTCAGAAATGCTTGAATTTCTTCTTAAAGTTTTATCTGTCACTCTGTATTCTGAATTCAGGGTTCTAAGTGAAACAAATGAAAGAGGATTTTTTACTTCAGATCCTGAGCTGTTTCAAATCTTGGAGCTAATAATAAGAATGGAAGGGGAAAGTGGTTTCTGTGATATTAAAATAGAAGTGTGTTCTCTGTAGTGTGATTTGACCAACGTTCAAATGCTTTCAGTACGAGGCAGTAGGAAAGATGCTCACATTCCAGCTGTAGTTTGGTGCACACACTGTACTGTGGAACATGATTGTATTATTGAGGGACTTAAATGGCAACTTGTGTCTAATTTAACTTTTACAATACTCTTTACAGATCGACTGGTGAGACAGCTGTTACTGCTTTCGACATTGACAAAATGTACACCCCTTTGTTTTTTGCACGAGTGAAGAGTTTTACTGCATTTTCAGAAAAGCCACTCTAAGAAACACCTTTTCCTCTCACAACTCTTGCATGAAAAAAAGGTTGAGCTAATGAGCACTGAAGTTTTAACTGTGTATGTATTTGGAACATTTTAAAATTCTGGGGAGTTTTTTGAAGGCAGTATGCTCTATTTGATTATGAATGGCTGGGGTTTTGTTTTGAGATCAAGCTGATGAGTATTAAAACACCTTTACTTTGTGACAAGAATTTGATAACAAAGTTTTGTTGTTTTGTTTTGTTTTTTTTTTTTTTAAAAAAACAGATTTTATAAATCAGACTGCTTAAAATGTGGGTCTTTGTCTGGACACTAGTTTGTCCAAAAGGAATTGTTATAGGAAAAGCTCGTTGTCCGTGGGACAGTGTGTGTGGTCTCTGAAGGCTTGAAATGCGAAGGGGAGAAAGTTGTCCTACATCTGTTAAACTGTGTGACTTAAAAGAACTTCAAATAAATGTTTTCTTTAATTTAAACTTATTTTGTTTGCCTTTAAGATCTGGCATTTTGTCAACATCAACCCTAAGAAAAAACAATCAAAAGCAAGCAGGCACGCAGTATAAAATTTAACCACAGAGGTGCATCCCTACCAGTGCAGTGATGTTGGTTGGTCATGTAGTTGTCGGTTGGTCATGTAGTTTAATCTTGATAGAAGTTCAGTGCAGCCTGTCTTCTCAACAGGATGGGCCTGAAGGGGAGGGGAATACGGGTGGCGAGTTGTTCTCTTGTGCAGTAGGATGAGTTTGCAGGGGACATGGCTCTGCTTGCGAAGTGTCACAATGCAAGGGTGAAATGCTGGTGTGTACCGCTTGTGTGCTGGCCAGGTCTGAGTGCGCAGGGCTCACTTCAATGGGATTGTAATGCATTAAAGTCCTTCATCTAACCTTGCTACAGGTGCTGTAAATCCTTTGAGCATTTGTTGTACTAAGATAAATTTTGAGGCTGCTGTAGATGTCCAGGTGCTGTGTATTGCTAATCATGAAGTGTACCTTGAGGTTTGGTGCAGGTACTGTACCCTGCTTCTCCTGCATATATTGCTTGGGGGTGTAGTGCAGACACTGTAATGCCGCTTATTATATATGTATCTTGGATCCTGAAAGAACTGAAGCTTTTTAGTGTAGTTTTTTAAAGCCATTTTGCATAATTTACCTTGGAGCATCTCATTTCAAAATACTGACCTGGACTTGAGGACTAAAATGTGAAAGCTGTGGAAAGAACTATACTTGTTCCATAATTTATAAAGTGTATCTTTGCAAGGAGCTACATGATTACAAATGCATCAATAAATAATGATTTTGAACATGCAATCCCTTGCGATTTCTTATTTTGCCAAGAAATCATTATTTTCATACAGTTAAAGATTATTAGTTAGGAGTTGCCATGCATAAACTACATGCTAGGCAAGACTGACAGGTAGAGTTAACCTCTTAATGACTTTTTGGTATGCTACTTACAATTTATCTGAGAAAAGGAGAGAAGCTTTCAGGTACGTGAAGTCTGAATAAGGATGTGTATATCTGAAACTTTGTGCTTTTTCTAGCCAGTCTGGTAAGACTCTGCCTACAACCCTTCTTTGGCCTATGTCCTCAGACTGTGTAAAGAAAAGCTAGCTGATGTCTTGTTACAAATTGAGATCTGTTATACATCGAGGTCTGTTGTAAACTGAGATGCTGATTCCACAGGAGTCTCAGGCAGTGATTATTTTAAGATTTACATGAAATATTCCTTCAACAAGAAAATTATGTCTGTGAGACTGAGCTGTGATTAGCATCCTTGTTCCTCTGCATTTAGCGATGTGAAAAAAGTCGAGCTAGTTTTGTCTTTCAAAATGGTTTATCAGCAGACACTATTACCTGCAACTATTAAAATAGTACTTATTTCCACAAAGAAATGGGTGACTAGTTGCTTGTCCTTCATTCTATCTAGGGATTTTCGATAGCCCAAGGCTTTAATTGCCAGAGGCTCTATGTTCTTATAATTCAGTTTTATTGTCCTTTTAATTATCAGATAAAGACAGTTGGTGTAACTAATTTAGTGCTGGGAAATTGTCCTTTACTAATTAAATTAGTAACTTGAATGAAAGAATAAGGTGTACACCTGTGCAGTCCTTTTCCTCAAGAGTTAATTGTATGAGTTGAGACAAGTTCACTTAAAAAATGGAAGGAGAGCTACAAGAGGTGACAGAAACATGGTTCTCAGAGATGTACATCTCTTTTATGCATTGGGTAAAGGACACCAGAGTGGACAGTTGTGTGGAGGGAAGATGCTCGGATGATCAAATGCTGTGCTGATTTGACTCAGTCTAATTGGAGATCAGCGCCAGTTAAGCCTTTGTGTGTAGTGGGGGGCTGTGGCTGGGGGGAGGAAGCAGAGGCAGTGTGGCTCAGTGCTCTGAGCAAAGGACCAGCAGTAGACACTTTCCAGCTGCTGAGTTCAGCTCCTCATTCACTCAGTGCCCGTGAACCAGTCTGATCAGAATTTCAAAAACGTGCTGTTTGCACAAGGTTTTTGTTTAAAGAAGGAAAACATCGCCTCCTTCCTGACGCTGCCGGACCTGCTGAGGCTGGGCCAGACCTGCCGCTACCTCCACGAGGTGTGCGACAGCGAGGCCGCCTGGCGCTGCTTCTGCGACCCTCTCCCCCCAGCCGCCGCCGCCAGCGCCCGGCCTTGCAAGAGGGCCGCCATCCTCAACCGTGAGTCCCTGCCATTGCCAAGGGGGGGGCGGTGGTGGTGACACTTTGTCCCGCAGCCGATGACAGTGTCCCTGCTTCCCCCTCCAGACACCAAGGGGCTGTACCACCTGAGCCTGGGCAGCGGGGGGCAGGAAGAGTCGATGGCCTCCATCCCGTCTGCCCCCTGTTACGGCTACAGCAAGCTGGTGCCTGCCCAGAAGAACCTCTTCCTCTTGGACTACGGCGGGACCCTCTTCTTCCTCCGCGACGCTGGCCGCCGCGCCCGCCCCTGCCAGGCCGTCTCCTGCGGCGTCAAGGATGTACGCCGACCCTTTGCCTCCCCCTGCCCCAACCCGTGTCAGCGCCGCGCCGAGTGACCGTCCCCTCCTCCCCACAGGTGACAGTGGACCCCCGCGGGCAGGTCCCGTTCATCCTGGCACTGACGGGGCAGGAGCGGTGCGACGCCCTGGAGGTGTACGACCCTGCCTACGCCCAGCGCCTCCTCCAGCTCAACTTCCCCCCCTCCATCCGCTTCCAGCAGTTGGCTGTCGGCAATGCGGAGGCGACGCTGACCCTTCTGCTGCTCACAGGTCTGGGGAGGACACTGAGGGGATGGGGGGGACACCTTGTGGTGGGGGCGACACTGGGGGTACGCTCACCCTGCAGACTCAGCCCCCTGACCCTCCCCGTCGTTAATTGCAGAGGGGGGGCAGGTGTACAGCCTGCGGATGGATGTGCAGAGCTTGGCCCCACACCCCATCGGCCTCCGCCAGCCTGTTCGCACCATGGTCGCCGGCCGCGGTGCTGTCGCCTTCCTCACCGGTATGTCCCCAACCCCCCCAAATCCCCCAAATTCACCCCCAAAACTCCCCCCAACGTGACCGCCATCTTCCACAGGGATGGGAGACGTCTTCGTGCTGGCGCGAACCTCGGGACGGCCCACCCGCCCTGTGCCCCTCCCCCTGCCGCTGCCCATCAAGGTGAGGAGGGGGGTCGCTAGGGTGCTCCCTGCCACCCTGGAGGGGTTGTCCCCAGCCATGTCAGCTTCTTGTTGCCTTGTGCCCAAGGTGGTGGCGTGCTCTGTGGGGTACAACCACCTGGGGCTGGTGGACGACCAGGGGCGAGTCCACATGCAGGGGAGGAACCGCTACGGGCAGCTGGGGACCGGAGACCGGCTGGACCGCATGGAGGCCACACAGGTGACGGGCCAGCCATGCCCATCCCTGTCCCTGCCACTGTCCTGTCCCTGTCCCCACAGGTCTCCCGTCCCCATCCCTGACGCGGTCCCTCACCCCAGCGTCATCCCTGTAGCTGCTATGTCCTCATCGCTGTCCCCACAGGTGTCCTGTCCCCACCACTGTCCCCAGCCCTCTCTCTGTCCCTGCAGGTGCCTTGTCCCTGTGACTGTCCCCACATCTGCCTTGTCCCTGTCCCCACAGTGGCCTTTTCCCTATGCCTGTGCACAGTGTCGCCTGAGCAGGGGGGGGCCATCCCCACCCCAGAGGCGCCTTGTCCCCACAGGTGCCCCGTCCCCATCCCTGTCCCCAGTGTCACCTCTACAGCTGCCCCCTCCCCGCCCCTTTCCCCACAGGTGCCCTGTCTCAGCTTGGGCAAGGTCCCCAACTCTGTCCCTATCTGGCAGGTCCCCTGCCCGCCCTGCCCTCGTTCCCTGTGGTGCGGCCTCAACTACTCACTGATGCTGACGCAGGACGGGACCCTGCTGGGCTGCGGCTGCGGGGCCGGCGGCCGCCTGCCCGGGTGGTCCCAGGGCAGCGTCAACTTTGTCCGCCTCCGCGTCAGGGTAAGGCTGGGGGACACTGCAGACTCCCCACCAGAGAGCCCACAGGGAACCCACCGGCACCGCACGGGACCCTCCGGGCACCCCCTCACCTCTCTGCCCCCCCTTCCCCAGGTTCCCCGCTGGGCCAGCGGCCTCAGCGCCTCTCGCCATCGCCTCTTCCTCCGCTGTGGCCATGACATCGAGGGCCCGCGGCTCTACCGGCCGGCACAGCGGGGGCGGGAGCAGCGGCGATGGCGCCGGCGCTGGTGGATGCGCCAGCCGTGGAGGAAGTAAAGGCGGGGCGCTCCACCGGGCCGGGAGGCAGCGTCAGAGGAGTCGGTGCCAGCACAGAGCTACCGTGCCCACCTCCCCCCAAACCTTGCCCACATCCATTCCCCCTCCCCCACCCCCAATACACGATGTCAAACCACGTGGGCTCCTCACGCCATCACCCATTGCCCTAATTCCCATCATCCAGATCCACAGTCACTGGGGAGCCCCGGTTGCAGCGAGGATCTGGAGAACATGTCCCGGCAACTGGGAGGTCCTACGCAGTGCGCCCACTCGTAGGCGAGGTCTCCAAAGTCGCTACAAGAGAGTCCAGCTTTTTACCCTATTGAATAAAATCTGACATCACTTCAAACGCGGAACATCTGGCATCATTCTCCATTAGATTCCCCCCCAAACCCGGCCAGGGCTCAAGGAGGAACCCAGCGACTTTCTTTATCTGTTTGGCTTTGACCTCATCGTTCCAAGTCTCTACTTCCATCCTAGGAATCATAGAATCATAGAATGGCCTGGGTTGAAAAGGACCATAGTGATCATCTAGTTTCAACCCCCCCGCCATACGCAGGGCTCCCAACCAGGAGGGAACGGCGGGGAAACTAACAAAAGTAACGACCAACGGCAGCAACCCAAAGTGAAACGGGGCTTTAATCTTGTACCGATCGTGTACTTGAGCGACTGTCCAAGTCTCTACCTCCATCCTAGGAATGACCGGTCCTTTTCCGGAAGGACCAACCTTCTTCCTTACTAGTCCTGGACTCAAGGCTCTGCTGAAGAGAACGAGGATCGAGCTACAGGATATCGGGCCGTCAGCCCTCTCCCCCTGCCCCCAGACTTCCTTCCAAGCGCGGGAGTCAGTGGGTCTCCAGTCACACCATTTGCACATGTACCGTCCTGTCCTACCATCCCCGGCCTTGGACAGGGAATCCCATTCCTCTCTCCAGGGAGTCAGGGAAGTCTAAAGGCAATGAAGGCAATTCCCCTCAGGAATTTATGACTGCTTTTGCTGTCAGCTTGGAGAGCCCTGCCTCCAGGGACCCTGCTGTGCCCAGGGCCATTGCTAGCTGGGCTGAAGTCCCCCCTGAGATCACGGTTTCTTCCTGTCTTTGCTGTGACTCAAGCAGAGGAAATCTGGATTTTTGGCAAACAGCTTTTCACAGCATCCAGTGTTTACACTATCCACAGACACGAGTTTGGTCACAGCTGTTCTTGTGGCAGCAATAACTCATTGCTGCAAGTGTCCGAGCACCACCCAGTGTAAGGCTGGGATGCCACCAGCTCATCTTGCCACCCCTGGACAGCTCCTATTGGTTTCCCTTTTTTTTGTCTTAGAGACTGAGGTTGTTACCACTCTTGATCAAAGTTTTCTTCTTTGAGTTACTGCCCTGAAGAATCATTGAAAAGCACACAAAGTTTAGTGTGAGGGGGGCTGTGGCCGTGCCGCTACTATGCACTATCAATGCACTAAAAAATAGAGGTGTCCAGCTGCTGCTTTTTTTTATTAAGACATCTTCTGATTGTGTGCTGAGATTTCCTCTTCAAATTCTGCACAAGTCAAAAAAAACCTCATGAAAGCTGTGTTTCTGTAAGATACAGTCTGGACACGTATCATTCTAAACAACATTGTTGTGATGTCTCCAATGGACTCAGAAGGGCTCTTACATATAAAAATCATAGAATCATAGAATGGTTTGGGTTGGAAAGGACGTCAAAGATCACCAATTTCCAACCCCCCCTGTCATGGTCCACCAAGGACTCGTGGTGGTTCTTTGCTGAGATCTCTAAGTGCAAAATTAAGGCGACCATGCCAAAAGGGGTTAGCTTCAGCTAAACAGCAAAAGCTTTATTATTTTGTGTCTGTAAGCGACGTGCGATAGATAAAGGGAATGAAAAGTAAGTGAAAAGAGGAAAAGAGGAATATAGCTACCACCGCGGGTCCAAGGCGTTCCCCGGGCCCGGCGCCAGCAGCGTCCCGCCGGTCCTAACGATCGATCGTCGTCGATCCTTGGTGGGGAAGGCTTCAACTTTAGGTTGCTGAGGGATGACCTTTTATGCTGAACTACACACCTTGCTCCTCGTCTACCTCGGAGGTGGGTAGCCTTTGGGATGGAGGTGTGTTTTGGTGTTATAACGACATTATAACAAGCAAAGTTATCCTCAGGGTAAAGCTTTTGTCACAGTGGTTGGCACGGTGTCTGCCATCTTTCTGGTTGGATAGCTGTGGCACCTGCAGCCGGGGGCAGCCCAGAGCGACAGCCTAGGGAACCAATCCGAGGCAGCACCACCCCCCC
>WKFP01014304.1:798645-828289 GCA_011057875.1 Pterocles orientalis | reverse complement strand
CAGTGTTTACACTATCCACAGACACGAGTTTGGTCACAGCTGTTCTTGTGGCAGCAATAACTCATTGCTGCAAGTGTCCGAGCACCACCCAGTGTAAGGCTGGGATGCCACCAGCTCATCTTGCCACCCCTGGACAGCTCCTATTGGTTTCCCTTTTTTTTGTCTTAGAGACTGAGGTTGTTACCACTCTTGATCAAAGTTTTCTTCTTTGAGTTACTGCCCTGAAGAACCATCGAAAAGCACACAAAGTTTAGTGTTAGTGTGGGAGTAACTCACAGACCAGATGAAAGCTCAGGGAACTGACCCTCACATACAACAGCGGACTGTCATTTGGGGATCTACATTTATATCTTTTCCACATTAAAAACAAGAACACATCCCATTTCACAAACTGCAAAAAACATTTTGAAACTCTCTACAGACAACGCTGCGCCTGCCCCCAAAACCTGGGCAGTGCCTGGAGCTGAGGTTCCCCATGAGATGCAACTGCAGCCCTGACCCCCCCCAGCTCTGTCTTGCACCAGCGGCAGAAGGGCTGTGTGTCAGCACCTCCCTCTGGGGCCCCGTCCACTCCTGGTCCCCACCCCTGCTCTGCCCCTTTCTCTGCATCCAGGGGCGTGGGGCCAGATTCCTACAAAACTTGGTCCAGAGACCGGCAGAGTTTTGTCATGCAGGAAAGTCATGTAGATGTGAATTATGGAAATGAGAAGGAAATCTTTGCCAAAGGCGTCAGTGCGGGTCACTAAATTCAGGCAAGAAAATTAATATTTGACAGCCTACTTTTATAAACAAATGTAGGAAACTGATATGTCCTGCTAAAGTATAGCCTGTGGAAGTGGTCCGAAAAGGGGTTGATCAATAGGAAAGGATAATGAAGGATTCCCTACAATCTGCAGTGAAAAAGCTGAAAACTGCTGGAAAAAGCAGTGAGGCACCTTGAATATAAACGTGTGTAACTGGGTTCAGGCCTGTGGAGGAGGACTTGGGGATACTGGTGGATGAAGAATTGGACATGACCCGGCAATGTGCACTTGCAGCCCAGAAAGACAGTTGAATCCTGGGCTGCATCAAAAAAAAAAAAAGCGTGGCCAGCAGGTCGAGGGAGGTGATTCGCCCCCTCTACTCTGCTCTTGCGAGACCCCACCTGCAGGACTGCATCCAGCTCTGGATTGCTTAGCACAGGAAAGACTCAGACATGGACCTGTTGGAGCAGGTCCAGAGGAGGGCCACAAAAATTATGGGAAGGCTGGAGCACCTTCCATATGAAGAAAGGCTGAGAGTTGGATTCATTCAGCCTGAAGCAAGGAAGGCTGTGGGGAGACCTTATTCTGGCCTTTCCATATATAAAGGAGGCTTACAAGAAAGATTTTTACCAGGGCCTGTACTGACAAGAGAAGGGACAATGGTTTTAAACTAAAAGAGGGTAGGTTTAAATTGGACGAATTTTTAGTGATGAGGGTGGTGAGACACTGGAACAGGTTGCCCAGGGAGGTTGTGGATGCCCCATCCCTGGAGGGGTTCAAGGCCAGGCTGGATGAGGCTTTGAGCAACCTGGGCTAGTGGAGGGTGTCCCTGCCCATGGCAGGGGGGTTGGAACTCGATGATCTTTGAAGGTCCCTTTCAACCCAAACCTTTCTGTGATAATTCTATGCAGTACGTTTGCAGGGCTGGTGCAGTGGAGGGACTTGGATCACTGCCCGAAGAAGACGGAAGAGTGCAGAGGGTTGCACATGACAGTTGTGGTCCTTGAGGTCGTCCATCTGCACCTTCCACAGTCCCACAGGCTTGAACAAACCGAATGTCACGGGGGATTGACACGCTACCAAACCACAATAGCAGCGAGGTAGTCTGTAGGAGGAGCTGATACCTTTTATTAGATCAATTAAGTAGTAGGGGAAAATGTAACAGTTAAGAAAAAAAAGAACAAAGACAAGTCTTCAGGTATGAAAGCCCCTCCTGAGGCCTGCAAGAGGAGCTGAAGAGGGAATTGGCATTGTAGTGCTTTCACGTCCACGTCGCAACAAGGATAGAAAATTAGGCCTGTTGCCAGAGGCGGCGGGAGAGAGGACATTTAAACCTGGTCACCGTAACGGGTACAGGTTAAGAAATGCGCTGTCGTTGCAGTAGTTGAGACCTGTAAAGCGCCTCCCCTCGCCCCAGTCTCCTTCACTTCCCCGCAGAGGCGCTGACAGGAAGTGGTGGTGTTCTGCCCCGCTCACTGTGGCGCGGGGGCCTCCCTGCGGCCCAGGGTAGGGCGGCAGAGGGAGGCAGCTGCCGCTGTAGGCCAGCAGGGATTTCTCCTCAGATGGTTCATCCCCCAAAGGGCCAGCATTAGGCCTGAAGGGGTCATGGTCGCCCTTTGCCATGGGCAGGACGTGCTGGGTGCCAGGGTGGGCGCAGTGCCGGGGAGAAGGGGCTGTGTAGGGCCGGTCGGCCTCGGGAACAGCAGGGCTGCTGCAAGGACTCCCAGCGCTGGAGGTCCTCCCGAGGGCCGGGCTTGGGCTCCAGGTTGGCGCCTCTCCAGAGCCCCCATCCTCCCCAGCCACCCTTAGGTATGGCGGCCGCCCACAGCCACTGGCCTGTGTTGGCTCCTGGGAGCTTTTGCTTAAATGTTCCCCAAAATTAGCAGGTAGCACATAAGCATCCAGCTTGGAAAGATGCAAAGACAAAGCCTCCGGCATCGACGTTGCACCTGTAGGAGACTTAGGAAAAGCAAGGTTTAGTAAAACAAGGCATAGTCTAGCAGCATGAAATAAAAACTGTCCCAGATGAGACCCTCACAAATTCATTCAATTAGTACAGGTAATGAAGCAGATGCCGTAGCAGAGCATCCTTGTAGGGTAGTGCCAGATGGCTTTAGGGACTAACCGAACAGGGTCTGGGTTTGTTTCACTGGTTTTTGCCCAAAGCCCAATTTACACTGAAAGAATTTTTAGACCTCACATTTACAGCCCTTGGGGTCTGCTGCCAGCATATACTGAAGAAGCACCTGAGAATGAAATTATGCTAAACCATTTGACACCACAGAATTTTTTTTCTATGGAGTATGATTTTTAAAAACTGATTGTTTTGAAGTGATACTTTCACTACAGTAATATTCTGCTTCAGCTTTTCAAGACTCTGATTCTATTTCTAACTAATAAATTTTGCTATCTTTATACTTTTCTACTGCACAAACAGAAATATCATTCAGGGAGGGAGCAGCACACAAGAATTATTCTTCTGGGTCTTTTGTTCTGGATATTTCACAACTTCTTTAATTGCCCTAATTATTGGATTATAATTTTGCGAACTTTAATTCCTTTCAAAACACTCATTCTGTGCTATCATTTCTGATGAGTACTTACATGTCTCCCTCCTTTGTAATTCTGCTTCTGCTTCCATTTAATTATAGTGATTTTGCTGACTGCCAGAGTAGCAAAGCTCCTTTCAGCTGTTTTCCACGCATCATGAGAAGAAATTCCAACAACCTGATGTAGGACACAGCCCACCTTCAGCTAAAGACCCGCTGACACCATAGAGAAAACATCCTATGTATCACTTGCTCTATTTTGGGCTCATACATTTTTTTAAACTTTTCCTCCCTGGTCTCTTGTGAGTACATTAAAACCAAATCTTTTCAGAAGACTTTTTGCAGATTCAGCAATGCAGGTTCTGCATGTCAAATCAGACTCCCGAGTTAGTGGTGTCATAGTCAGTCTTGGCAGAACACAAATATAATGGGTTATTCCCAAGAAAAACCTGCCAGAGATCCATGAACTGGAAAGCCAGCTGAGGGTAAATGGTACCACTCCAACCACCCAGAGTCAGACCAGCTGAAGAGCAGGCTCTACAATTAGATATTTGTGATATCTTTGGTCTGTTCCTGCTCCCACACAAGTCAAAGTGAAAACATCAAGAAGATGTTGTAGGAAGGGAAAGATGAAGACATGTCTAGAGGGACCTTGACCTCAGTGAGACCATTAGGCTGATAGGACTGAATATAATCACTTTATTCCCAGATTTCTTTGTAAATAATTTAATTTCTGCAGCAGCACTAGCAAAGAACTTGTAGGAAATTTTTCTATGGGCAACTCTTTCATTTAAAAAAGGAAAAAGCTCGGGCTCTAAAGCCACGTCCATGCTGCTAAATAAAATTAAACCAAGGACTGTCGTTGGTGATGGGGACCAAAAGGCATTGTCTGGCAGTGTCCACACTACATCCTGGCCTTGGGCGACCTCTGGACCTGAAGTGAAATGATGCAAGGGCTATTTTTTACAGCATCAGCTTGATATTCTTTATACCTGCGGCTTGTAGCATGACAGCATGTAGGGGCACAGGTAGGTTCAAAGCCAGCTGTGTACAGTGAAGGGAGTCCAAGATCCTGCCAGGGAATGGTCCTGAGCACATGCTGTCCTGACCCCTGCGAGGGCATTTTGTCTGTGAGCATGAGTTAGTACCAGCCAAGTCCATGGCAGGGACCATGTGAATAGTGATGTGAACGAGTCTGCTCTCTGGCCTTGCTTTGTTTACCAGCGTAGATGTAATCCCCTGCTGCCACCAGGCCGAAAGAGGCTCCAGATGGGGAGTCAACCCAGTGGATGACAGCACTGAGCAGAGCAGGATGCTCAGGACAGCCCTACTCCTTCTTTGCCTGATCATGGGAGGCAGGATGCAGAGATGTAAAGCCTGCTCCCAGCCAGACCCAAAGCCCAGATAGCCTCCACCATGCCTTGAGCCATGGATCACTGGCCCTACAATTTCATTGACCGGTAATAAAAGTTACCTCAATCTTCTGGACTCTTTTTAATCTTGGAGAAGATGGAGAAAAAGTTGTCTGTGCTTTTTGGATTGATCTTCTTGCTTCTGCTTGTAGTTTTGTTTCTGGACGTGGATGGTCATGAGCTCCTTTGGACTTTAGAAAGGAATTATGGTATGTTAAAGTTAGAAACAACCTTGTTATTAATCTTAAGGGAGCAGAATTTGCAGCACAGGCCAAAACCACACAAATGGCCTGATTTAATGCTTTGTATTTAATATGACTTATTTAATGGGAGCCTAAGTAATAAACGCATCTCAGATGAAGTGTGATGGGGTAGAAATTATCTGAAACCACAAAACCAGTGCACCACATTTACGTGCAGAAGAGACTCCCTACACTAAGCCTCACCTGAAGCCACGTCTTCTGCAGCCTGGCTACAGCTCCCTGCAGTCATTTCCTTTCTTCTCAAACTTTAGACATGTTCATCAGAACATTATTTTCCATTAGCTTTCACGGGGAATTAATTTTATTTAACCTACATATAAGTGAAAGACTGGAAAACAGGAGACAGTTCTCCACTGGAGAAGAGGTGGAGATAACATGGCATTTCTGACTTGCAGACAGGATTTGTTGGTTCTTATGTTCCTGAGACAAAGTGCTTAAAAATCAACAGGTATTCATGGGAGCCTAAGTGAAAAATATAATACGCTGTAAAAATCGTAGTAGCATAGGCCAATTTAGGTTGGAAGGGACCTTTGGAGGTCTAGCTCAACCACCTGCTCAGGCAGGACTAACTTCAGAGTTAGATCAGATTGCTTAGAACCTTGTCCACTCATTATGAAAATTTTTCTCCTTACAGTCATTTGACCTTTGTCATATTCAATTACCCTTATTTGTTGGAACAAAAAATGTCTTTAATCAATCTTAAAAACAGTCATTAAAATTAACTTGTATAATGTAACGTAATTTTATACCAACCTGAAAAAATATGAATTGGCCTTCATGCCTCCAGAAGTTGGTAACTGGGTAACCACCATGGCCTCGACAGGAAAGGAGCTGCAAGGGTCCGTTGCAGTTTGGACAGCATTTCCCTGGAGCAAAGATGGTGGAAAATATTTTCTATACAACATTGACCGGATTAATCCTATGTGATACAACCTTTCATTTGGTGGTGGATTGCCACTTCTGGTTTGGGGCTCAGAAACTACTGAGAAAAAGTCTACAAAAAACTTTCAGACATAAGCAAAAATCAATATAAGCAAACTAATCATTGCCTTTATTCTGTTCCATTATTAAATAGATCTAGCAAATATTATTTATATTATAGCTTTATTATAATTTATTATAAATTTATTATCATGGTCAGTTTGAGTTGTTTTTAACTTGGCAGTGTCTGGGATGTCATATGTTTTCTTGTCTGATTTTTCTAGAGGACATAATTCTGACCTCAGTGAGTGCTTGAGTAACACCTTTCTTTAGCTAAAATGTTCGTCGGGTCCAGAAATTAGTATGTGCTAGCTCTACTGAGCAATCAACAATTGCTTGGAATGGTCTCGTTAAAAATGTGCATGCAGCTCATGTTCTCTGTTTGCATTGTCTTGCTCTGGTTACATGACCATAAGGCCTATTTTCCAGTCATCATAGTTTATGAGCAACCTCTTTCCTGCAAGGCTTTCCCCCTGAGTTACTCTTGGGCCCATGCAATAATGAAGCCAATGCTCAGGTCAGCAGGAACAACACAGCACGAAGCTGCCTGCACTGCACAGCTTTTTCAGTAGCCTCAGGAGACTCATGGGTCTGAGAAGGCTGGAAATCCATCTCTAACCACCAGAAATAGAGATTAAAAAAGAAAAAAAAAAGAAAACAAATTAGCAAACAACTTCTCCAACCGTAAGTAATGTAAAATGTATTGTTCGAAAATCAATAGTTGCATTTGAACATAAGGAATGGCAGTGGGAAGGGTCGATAAATCCAAAGGGTATCCTCTACTTTGATTTCTTTTGTGTTCTATTCACTGATGAACTGCCATATAATGAGCAGCCATGTTCATACTCACGCTGTTGTTTTTGCCTAGCTTTATCACATATGGCTGGTCTTAGGTGGATTTTCCTCCCATCCAAGGTCGAGCAGTCATTGCCACAGACCACCACTCCGAGGCAGGACTTTTTTAAGATGCGAGAGTTGTGGTTGTTGGTGTTTCTCATTGCCCAGCTGCTGTGATGCCTCTGAGCATTTTTATCCTCTGAGCTATAGATATGTTTTTCATAGGAATCTGGCCATTCTTGAAACCAGTCTATCTGTCTTACATCCTGTGGAGAGACCAAAGCAAGCCACATTTTAGGCTGGGGTAGAGAAGAGCTTGTGCAAGAGCCCAACAGACCTGTTTCTCTGTGGGGTGTCCTCTAGCCCGGGTGACTCCAGCACCCTGGCAGGTGATGCTGGTTGGCAGGAGGGAAGCATGGAGAGAAGGAAGAAAAACCACAGCTCCTCATGGCTTCCTGCAAGCCCCAAAGTATCAGGAAAGCCTGGACCGGAGGTTGTTCTCACTCACCCATGGGTCCAGTTCAGTGCAGGACCTCCCCAGGAGAGAAAGGTGGGGTGCTTGACATAAAATAGCAGATACTTTCCTTGCAGGCAGCAGTGACCACCTGACTAGCATCTGTCAAGCTTTCATGGCAGAGATCCTGCCATGCCTTTCAAGCCATTCACAGCAGCGTTACTCTGAGCCATATGGCTTGACTTAACTCACTGGAAAAAGGGCAAATACTGAATCAGACCGAGACTATGCTCACATTTGTAGGTCTTTAGTTCTGGACTTTGGTTCATTTTGGCTAAAGTGCCGTGGAAGACTTCCACAGTGATTCTTCTGAAGTCCAAACCAAATAACATCTCAGTAAGGTTTTTATTTCACCTCTATGGTCTAAGCAAAAAAAGCCCCAAAGACAACACTGTAAGGAGCAATAAAAATAAAACTCAATGACAGAAAAGACAAATGACCAAACACACATTACCTCAGTGGGTACAGTCAACACCGCAAAATGCAGTAAGCTGTAAAGCACCTAATATACCCACTGGTGGTTTTGAGGGAAAAGTACAAAAACTTAGTAGGGATTTCCATGAAATTGCTGATCCCAACAACCAAGAGCCATTATGGCAGCAAGAACACCAAATGAGAAGAGAAAAACTCCTGTGCTCCCCCAGGAGCCATTGGATAGCGTAGGGAAGGGTGCGGAGGAAGCTTCCAGGCTGAAATGCAGGTGAAAGTGACCTTGGGGTGGAGGGCAGGGAAGGAGGCAGCCTGGGACACGGAGGCTGTGGGCAAACAGCAGTGGCATAGTAAGGAAGAGACTAGGATCAGGTAGGAAGGCAGGGCTGGGAGGTAAAAGAGATGGATAGTCAAGGACCACAGCAGGAGGAACCTGGCACAAGTATGCTAGGGTGAGGGACAGGGAGATGACTCTGGGATGTGGGGTGCTGTGGGCTTTCAGTGGAGAGCGTGGTAGAAATTTTTAGATAAGAGGACTAGAAAAGAACTGAGGGTGGGAAAGATCACTGTTCTGCCTCTCAGCAAATCTCTGCAAACACAAAGCAAGCTTTTCCTAGGTGCTCATGAAAGGAGCATTGCCTCTGTGCGGAAAGCCAGCCTGCTTGCCTTGAGCCTGATCTGCAGCATGGCTGAGCACCTAGAGCTGCAAGGCTGTCATGGGTGCTGTGCTCACTTCTCATAAAGCACTACCCAGGGCAAAAAGCAAGTCCTGGACATTTCTAATTGAACATCCACAGCAGGAGATAATTTTTTTTTCCTGCTTTCTCTGCACCTCATCCACAGGGGACTAAAAAGGCAATGAATCTGCAGCATTGATATTTTTCATGTATCAGCAGCTCCTTCAATAATACATTTAAGGAAAACTGTATAGAAACTTCAATTTTTCAGTAAAACACTGTCCCTTACTTTGAGGTGGCAAAGAGAATAAAGGCAATGAAGCATAGATGACTGAGAAAGCATTTAAGATCAGTGGTGAAGTGGAGACAACTGATCAGAACTGGATAAGTTTCTAAGACACAGACACGTACCTGGGGAAGTTTGATGTCATTGATATCCCAACTAGGCATTTCTCCATGTCGGGAAGCAGAGTCCTCCTGCTCCATAATAACATCATCTGCACTTTTCAGCATTTTTTAATGCCTTCTCAATGTTAATAAGAAAGTTTCTTCTGGCTGCTTTTGAGTTGACTGGCTGTCAGCACTCTCAAGCAGTTTACAACCAGGAAGCTGTTTCCTGAAGCTAAATGATAGGCTGCTCATTAAAGATAAAAATCAGTGTTCTTCTGCCAGAAAAACTTGTTCCATTAAAAGTTGTGCAAGCCAGCAATGCAGAGGAAAATATAGCTTAGAGATAGCTTGTGATTTTACAAAGGCATTGTTAACAGCAAGCAAATCGTGCCTTTGTCATGTGTTTTGTTTTGCTCGGTCTCCTCTCATACCACGTTTATTGTCATGTAACTCTGTTCACAGGCTCTTTGTACATCTAATCTGACTCTGTCTCAATATTTCCAGAGCTAAACTGTTTGAACAGCTCAGTAGCTGCTTAAGGGCTCTTTGAGTTGCCGCTTACCCATTAGATATTTCACACGCTGCACAGGACAAAAGTGAGCAACAAGAGAGGACTGCTACATCATTTCAGATGAAATGGCACTCAACCATTTCAGGTATTTTTGGCATCTCTGAAGGCTTGCCAACTGCATGAGGGAAATGTAGAAAAGGAGGCTGGGCCATCTGCCTTTTCCTGTTTCAACAGCAGCCTGAAGTAAAAAACCCCACCAAGATATGTTTGTTAAAACCAATAGGTTTTGCCTGAAATCTTGTAAAGCAGGCAGTTGCCCTACTCCAGATTTCAGTACCAGCCAAGCTTAATACCAGATCCTCAGGGATCTCACTCATGAAAAAGTTTTGGAGTTTGTTTCCTTTGTCAAGGAGGAAAAAGGTGAATCAGGAAATGAACAGGTCAGTTTTCTCTTTCTGGAGACTAGGAAAGCTTCAATCGTTTCAGGAAGGTCACTGTAATTTATGCCACTTTAGGATTTGTTAAGGACTACTGAGTAGTGGAAGAAGTAAATCTACTTGATGCGATTTTATTTCATAGACTTTATTAAGCATAATTTATGTTATTGTTATTTCTGGCTCTGCATATGCATGGCCCTTGGGAAGTAACTTAGCCTTCATGTTCTTAGTTTACCCATTTATAAAATACCTATGATCTTAATTTCTCATATTATCATTTCTGAAGCAAGAGCTTGCAGATGTCTGCGGAGCACGTGAGCTGTTTGGCTGTATGGTGCTCTGGCAGCATAGTCAGAGTCCCAGTGCCTCACTTTGTGGCTCAGGCTGTGGAGGTTGGGGAGAAAGAAGGCTACGGCAGAGCATCCCCCATGGGAAAAGATCCCACAGAAAGATGCCTGGTAGTCAGCACCAGTGTGCTCAGGTATTTGAACTGAAGCTGGTTCTCAGAGGGCAACTAACCCATCACAGGTTCAAATAAGATGTTAGACCAAGGGAACATCACTGCTCAGAAACACAAGCGGCTGAAAGGAACGTCAGGTCTTCGTATATTTTCATACTGCACTACAATGAAGATGGAGATATTAAAGTCAGGACAAACAAAATATGAGCTGCATTGGAAAACTGAGTCTAATTTACTAAACAAATGACCCTTGACTATTGTGGACTCTAAAACATGAAATGAGTTGTTACCTAATTCAAAATGACAGTTTCATTACTTTTAAAATTGCTTCTCAAAATGAGATGGCTTAGAAATTTATTTTTAATTTCCTTCTTATTAAAGAAAATGGAGTATTTCTTCTTTTATGTTGATAGAGATAAAACAATAAAGAATTATTACCTTAAAGTTTAATGAATGACACAGGTAATTTCATAATAATATGTACAAAAAATAGTTACAGAGAATCATACGTATTTAGCTACTTGCAGGCAAAGGCTGAAATAGTAGCAAAAACTTTGAGCAATAATCACAGGATGATGTGGCATTTTAAATTTCTGATTGTTATTTGTGTAGCTTTGATTATTACTAAAGTGCAGCAGATTTATAAATGGTAAGTTCTGAAATATTTTTTCTTTCTGTTTCCTCTCCTCTTTCCCCCTCCCCTCCCCTCTTCTCCCTGGCAGGGCAGTCTTTCAGACCATAACTGCAGACGGATGTCAGGGGTTCTTCAGCAGTCATCTATGACAGGAAATCAAGGGCTGGAAAAAGCCTTGGAACCCTAAAAATCTTCTTGCGTTCAGGTTCCTGGTACAGAGAAGGCTGGACATACATTTTTTTTTACACTGAGAGTGGTGAAACACTGGCACGGGTTGCCCAGAAGGTGGTAGATGCACCATCCTTGGAAACATCCAAGGTCAGGCTGGACGGGGCTCTGGTGTAGTTGAAGATGTCCCTGGTCATTGCAGTGGGGGTTGGACTAGATGACCTTTGAAGGTCCCTTCCAACCCAAACTGTGATTCTGTGATGCTATGATTCTATACCAAAGTGCTACTGATACTCCTTGTGGAATATTTCTCTGGATTGGCCTGACAATTTTTTTTTCTTTTTTCAAATCCATTCTACAGACTTAAAAATAACAATTTTATCCTCTAGTTCAGCCTTCCTATTTGATCAACTGTGGCAGCAGGATGAATTAATGTGGTTAAACTCCCAGATGTGAAGCATGTGCTCACTACAGATAGACACATCATTTGTAATGAGACCATTTTGGCTCATGCAAAAGTGCACTGGGGATGCTGCACATTTTCAGGAGACAAGCTTTTGTTCCCACATGACCCAGATGTATTCTCAAGTTGGCTGCCTCTATATGCAACATTATTTTAAATGCTTACGCTGTCTTCAGCACTCAGTATTCAAAAGTAAATGCTTCTCCTCTGTGGTCTGTCTCTTTGAAAAAAAGATGGACTTATTTGGGATGGAAGGATTTTTAAGTCCTTGGTTCGTTTTGTTTGTCCTTTGTTTCTCTTTAATTCCTTTCTTGAAACTGTCTTGTTAATGCCCTTGGTATCAGAACCAGCTGATCTCATACTTTTGTTCAGGTACCGTATTTCTGAATTCTAGACTGATCTGGATAAGCAGTCAGTTGTAGGAAGTGCAGTTCTTCTAGCTTTGCTGCTTCAGTGGCATTCATTGAACACTTATTTTAAAGTTTGATTTCCCATCCCCATCCGTGCTGTCTGACATGGCATATTCTGCAGGGTTCTCTGATGGTCACATCATATAAAACAGACTTGTCTACAGCACAGATTATAAACCAGATTAGTCCAGAATTCACCTCAGAGTGGAAATGCTGATGAATGCCTTGAACTCGTCTTTTTGTCAGACTACAAATATGCAGTTTGCGTCACTTTTGGCCTCACGGGGTTACATCACTACTCAATACAGACTCTCAGGGTGGCTTTGTCAGACTGCTTAGGAGGTACTGTGCGTTGTCTGCCTGCATTGCACAGAACAGCAATGCACACGCAGACCATCATAGCACCTTACTAAGTGGACATTACAATCTTGCTGATGGGATGGTAATTTATTGAAAAGCTCTAACTCCACAGCTTGCAATTGTCTCAGCTCTTCCTGTGTTGAACAGTTGAACGATACTTCAGTCAGCTGTGGTGTTCTCGTTTTCATCTTCTGTTTACATCCATGGCTCTTTCCAGCAGATGGATGCAGTTGTGGACATGATTTGCCAGAGGTTCTGCCACATGAGCTTCACGTCCACACACTTGTATCACGTACAGTAAGTCTGTCTGCCAGGCCTCTCAGTCCGTCTTCTTGAGAAAATTGATACTTGTCCAACTTGTGTGTTAAGCTCCCAAGCAGCGTCCTCAGATCATAGCCTGGTAGTTGTATGAGTTACTATCAAACAGAACAAATAATCTCTTTAGACTTGTTTTTTTTCCCCCATGTCAGTGTTTTAGCATCAAATGCTAGGAATATGTATTTTCCTGCCACACAAAGAACATAGCTCCAATTGAAAGATTTAAGGGCTAAGCTCTTTTTAATAATGTTTGGGGTACTTGAGGGTATGCAAATAGATGTTTCGCTTTATTTCTAAGTAGCTCTTCATTAAAGCTGTGAACTCTAATGCTTTGGCAGTGAAGTCTAGCCTTCCTAGTAGCTTTGTCGATCTCTTTTATATTTTTTCTCTTAATACATCAGACATTCTGCAAAGCATGTTATGTTCTAGACATCCTGTTTATTTTCTGGGGTAAAACTCACGGCAGCTATTCCACAGATGCAAAACCATTATGGTAACATCAGAACAGCATTAACGTTGGGATGCTGTGGTGGACTCAGGTCTGGATAAAATTCTGGGTTTACTTGTGCATCTTGCTGTCTGTATAAACTGCCTTTCCCATTTTTTTCATTATGGTCGTGAATACACATGCTTTAATTGAAATCACTGGCTTCTATGGATTACCCAAAATTTTAGTTTAAGTGCTTTTTGTGGGTCTTATGGTTCAAAATTACAGTATCTTAATGGCAGTATTATCATGTAATCTAAAAATTGCTTTAGTGCATGGCCATTCTGCTTTCTTATTTTGCTAGTCTTCATAGCCTAGTGCATTCATTCATGTCATCTCTTGATCTGACATTCAGTTTCTCATCTTGTCTTTGCATCTGGTGCAAATACATTTAATTTTGTTGTTCTGCTTGGTATTAACATCACATGCACACAAAATCTCATCTCATGGATTGACACTTGCTTATTAAACGTGGTGCTTTTCTCTTCCTTGCAATTCTGTAGTTTTCCCTTTTGTGATTTAAAGAATTTCTAATTGCTAAATGAGTTGTCTTTCACGTCCATCTGCTTCAGAACAGGAATTTGGTATGTCACTATGATTATTGTTTTCCTTGTTCTCTCTATGCATTCTACTATTCATGCTGTGGGAACTGACTCATTTCTGATATCTCTGACAGCACTCTCTGCTTTTCTCCAGGGTCAGGTGGAGTATCGTATCTGCTGAATCCAGCCTGAGCTACAGGTAATTCCAAAATAAATTCCTATCAGATAATCATGCCCTAACTTCAGACCAGCTGCTGTTTCTGGTACAATCAGGTGCTCTGTTGAACCTATATGCACCCCGTGTTCCTGTTTCTACAGACTACATCACCTCACAGGTTGAAGTGTTCAGGCAAAAATTACAAAGCTTTAATTTGATCTGCTGTGCAGTCGAGAATGAGACAAACTCTTCCATAGCCTGGGCAACTGAAAGGAGCACTTTGTGGGAGAAACTGTGTTTCATTCTGGTTGGTTGCTTTGCAACAGGGCATAGCTTGCTTTGGCCCTTAGAAAGCATAGTTACTCCTCCAGTTGGGCTGGGCTCAGTATCCAAGGGGTCCATGGAAATTGTAACAGTGGCACAAGAGCAGGTCTTTTTCAGTTTTGCGAGTACCAGATCACCCTTGATTATCTATTTGATGCCAGATGCTATCTCTGTTTCTTTTAGGAGAGAGAAATCCCAGTATAAGCCTAGACTTGGCAGTCTGGTGTAGCCTCCTGAGATGGTTTCTGTCACCCTTTGGAATCCTTCAGCTCCCTCCATGTGGTTGGCCTCATCTGATCCAACCCAACAAAAGCTGCTTCAATATCTTCTATTCAGGCATTTTCTCCTTGGCCTTCATGGCAGTCCCCTGCCTCTATTTCTGTAGGTCCCTAGCAAAACTTGGCAAAGGCCAGCTGCACTTCTGCCTCGTGGGAAATGGAAACAAGCCAAACCCAGACAGATGATGTCCACCCACGTGGGCTGTCCCTGTCTGTGTTGATGAGGTGGTAATTTTTGCTTCTTTCTTTGTCAAAATTATGGCCAATGTGCTCCTTTCTCATTTGATGTCCATCTATCACATCAGTGAATTTCTCAGCTTGAAAAGATCTACCTTTTTATGAGTCTTCCTTGTCCTTGCTATTGTATCTCACACAGGAGAAGGGTGCACAACGGAGTTTCTCAGGCTTCTGAGCTGCTGTGGCCTGCAATGTCCCCACAAGCAGGAGGACACACACAAGTTTGCTGTCCTCTACAAAAGGCCTGTGCACCCACCCTGCATTTGCTCCTGGCCCTTCCTAGCCCTAGGTCCGGTAGCCACTTTGCGTACCCTGATTCATATTAGGACACCTGTAACTGGTAAAATAATCCAATGGCACAAGACACCACCTGGCTCGCTAAAACTCCAATGAACTCTACTGCAGCTGAACTCCTCACGCACAGATGGATTTCCTAAAAGTGATGACAGCAGCACTGCTCCCCATGTCACAGGTCTTGCCCTGCTTTCTCTCTCCAGTCACACACACCTACCCCCCAGCTAACTGGAGACTGCTCAATGCAGTATCTACAAGACCTACAGCTTTGCCAAAGCAAAACTAGTAGCCCAGGATGCCTGGTTTGTTCTTTGGCTCTGAGGCTGACCTCCCTAATTTGCCTTGGTTGAGTCATGTTTGCAGTAGGACTAGTACGTTTTCAAGCCATCCTGCAACCTGAACCCCAGGCTCACTGAAAGCTGGGTATGTCTCTATAAAGCAATGTAGTTTGTTAGCTACTGGAAGCTGTGCAGCTTCATTTCCAGGTTGCTCTGCCAAGGTTACTTGGCTCTGCTGGCTGTGGTTTTTCCACCTTGCACTACATCGTGCAATGGAGAATTTCTTTCTGCCTTTCCACTCGGTTTGATGGATGTCAGACCAGCCTTGCTATGAAAGTCCATCCACATGAGCAGCATGGTATCGCAGGTTGTTCTGACTCTGCTCAGAAGAGGGACAGTTTTCAGCATATCCAATAACACGGTGTGGCAATTTTCTGGTAATCTGACGACACACTCCAGTGATTGCCTACGTATCCGCTCTCACGCTGCAGTACAAACCGCAGTGGGAGTTCAGTATGTATCCCAGGGTTTCCTTACACCTCCTGCTCCTATCAGCACTGAAGGACAATCCTGTCTTCTGTTTTCTCTGACACTTGTCCATTTGTCCTTCACGACGATGAGTCCCAACAGCATTTTCTGCACAGGCTGTTGCTGAACTAAAGCCTCCAGACTCGCAGCCCTGACTGCAGCGAGGAAGGGCACCGCATAAGCACAGTCTTGGCCCCAGAGACCTAGGGACCTTGCTGTCAGCATTGACATGGAAAAGCAGAGACCGAGGACAAAAGGTAGGACACAGCATGCGTTGAACAAACTCGAGTTGTCATTGAGTGTCCTGCAACCCCAGACCTTGACACTGGCTCCCTGCCGTGGTAGCACCAGGAGTGCAGGACGACAGGGGACGAGGAGCTGCAGTGGACAGGGAACCTGTGTGCTTGGGTGAAGCAGGCAGGGACACCCACAGCCTGTGTGCGGTAGGAACTCCTGCTGGCTAGGTGGTGTTATTTATTCATTTAACCTTATGGAAACAATGTACCTGTGGTGCTCTACAGCTCACTCCAGAGCACTGAGACCAAAATCATTTCACTGCTGCTTTCTGAATTGCCTTTCTTCTAGCTGCATTTTAGCTAGGTGCTTCTTTGGGGATAGTCTAATTCTGTTAGAAAAAACGCCTTTTTTATTGTTGCTGATATACAAGTGAAAATTGTTTTTAACACCTTCTCCCCTACCCCCCCCCCATAACTTCCAGACTGCTAAGCAGAAGTTCTTGCAAAGTGAGAAAGTCAGGATGTTCTTGTCTGTTCCTCCCACAGGATGTGCATGACTCCAATTCACCTTGACAAAGGCAGTAAACTGATCTGGAAAACTCCATATGAGGAATTAAGTCTTCAGGAGTGCTGCTACAGTAGTGGTATCCTGGTGCCTCTAACCTTCGAACGTGTGCTGCCTGGTCAGACAAATTCCCTCTAGCCCCTCCTTACGGGGTGTGCCCTCTCTCCTTTCCACATGGGCTGGCTATGGGTCAGTCCTCTGCCTTTGCAAGTGATTATTTCCATTCTTAGCTGCTGTTCGCCCACTTCATTTTGCCAATCCTCCTCCTGATTTAAAATGTAAAATGCTTCCGATATCTAAGTTTTAAACAGGTACAAGCAAGAGATGCACTTATAAATTTCCTTGCACATAAAGAGGATGTCTTCTTGTCTCGCTCCTACTGTGCACGTTTGGGGCACACAAGATTTCTGACATGTATTGTCCCTTGAGGCAGTCACATCGCTGAAAAGAATCTCTAGAAGCTTTTGTACAGAAAAACAGAGAAAAGCAACATCAAGTAAAAGGGCAATACTGGCGCTAAGACCTGGGTCTGTAACTTTTCTGAGGGACATCTGGAAACTGCTGATTGAGATTGGGTATCAGGCCTTTAGCGATTAACCATCTCAGAGCTGGAGGCTGCTACTGTCAGGCAACAGCTGAGCACACTCAGGCTCTTTTTTAAGCTATAAAACTCATTTGCAAATGAAGGACTTGTGCAAAGGAACCTTTGATCCATAACTATAGCAACCACTACAACATTTATTAGTCACATAAGTGAAAAAAAAAGAAGCAGAAACATTAAGCCACTTGAAATGCAAAGTGTAAGTAAGTGGTTACTCATTCAGGGAAAGCTGCTGCTTTTACTCTCCTTCAGCAAACTCTTCAAAAGGAAGAAAAATGTTGAATCAGTCATTTCATTCAGAACAAACATCCTAGAGAAAATAATCATATAAATGGCTAGATTTGGGATAAACATCTACTGTTGAGCTCATACCTGTCATGTTATGCAGCACGGAGGAAAAACAGGGCAAGAAGAGAAAGGGCTTCATGCAGGTGCAGGATGTGCGATATGCCCTCACCTATTGCTTTGGTACATCTTCTGTCGCTGTCTTTGACAACCTGTGGAGAGAGTTCACAAGGTTAAATGATTTCCAACCACCTTTGAACCCTTCCTTGGCTAAACAGGCTCGGTAAGTAACTCTGATTAAAATGCTGTGGGGCAGCCAGCTGCCAGTTTCGGTTTTCTTGCTTCCCTTTTTTCCTTGATACCAGCTCTTCGTTAGTGTGCAAACCAGACCTTTGCTGTAGTCTACAGAGAGTAGAAGACTTGACGTGACTTTCAGGATCTTGAGAAATCGGCAGTTTCCACAGAGGTAGCACAGAGAGCTCCACAGTGCTGCAGATGCTCCAGCATAACCTCAGGAATCACCGTGTCACCTGAGCTGCGCAAAGGGCAAACTCCCATTTGATTCAGGTGGGAACTGGAAGCAGATATTCCTAAACGTGGGTTTGAAAGGGACTTTTATAAGGTGTTCAAGTTGTTCTGGGGGCAGGCATTATCTGCTTATTTTGGGTATTACTACCTCCCATTTCATGTGGTGCACCTTCATATTTAGCACAGCTATATGAAATTTTGAAAATGTTCCAGAATCATAAAAGTTGGGCGTAACAAACTTTGAAAGTCACTTAAACCCACTGCTTGGTGCAATTGCTTCTTGCTACCCCAGCTATGTGTGGTTTGTGCCCAAATGCCCAATGTTTTTCCAGTCTTGCCTTAGAATGGATTTTTTTTCTTTTTTAGGGGGAAGTCCTCTGTGGTGACCTTAAGAAATAAGAAAGGGACCCCAATGGTACCAAAGATGTCAAAATTTGCATTGCAAACAATACACAGCTAAAAATGCTTTATACTTTTCAGTGGTAACTAAGTACCAACCCTAAAATTATTTGAAAATCTCAAGAAAAACTTGCCTACCATTTTCAGAGAGCTGAAATGAGCTGTGTGTACTGAAATCATTAACAAGACCAAGAAAAAATGTGTCCAATCACTCTTCCTCTCTAGCAGTCTCCAGAGAGAGCCTCTGCCTGCTTCTTAAGGTCACTGAATCATTCCACCACAATAAATGATCTCGATAGCTGGAAATGTTGTAGAGGCTCCCCACACCTCAGCGTTGCTGTGTCAGTGAGTCTCCAATCCCAGCGCTCAAGGGTGAGAATACACTGCACCCAACCTGCGGCTGCCCCATCCATTTTGTTTTCTTTGTCCTCCTTCATGTTCCTTTACTTTCCTAGCAGCATTACACTGACACAGACCTGTGTATTTTATGGTCTGTGGACAGAATGAGAATAGAGACCAAAAAAAAAAAAAAAAAAAAAAAAAAAAAAAAAAAAAAAAAAAAAGAAAAAAAAAAGAAAAACGTCCGTCAAGCTTGATTCAGCCTCCCTGCTCATGGGAGTCTTTGTCTTCGCCATTTGTAGGCAGTCACCGGAAGGAGTCAGCAATGTTCCTGCAGGGCCCTGACTGAGCTGGAGGACAAGGTGTCCTGGGGCAGGAACAAAGCTGTCTTCCGCACTACTTGAAGCCTGGAGACAGCAAGTATTGACAGCCAGGACATTGGAAGGCGTGCCAGGTTAAGAGTAGGTTTGGCACACCATGTAATCAGTAACAGAAGGACTAGAAGGTCCCATCAGCCCCAGCTCTGTCCTGGAGGGCTGCAGCACTCTGAGCTGCAATCCAACAGTCTGCATGAATGAAGACAACCAATGTATCTGTGGTGAATGCTCTTATTTCCATTGATAGAACATAGCAGGCTGCTCCCTTGGTGAAGCAAACTCCAAAACCATCACCTGTGAGCCCTCAGGAACTTTTTGTCTACTTATCTCTAAGTGTGCAAGACATTTCTCTTCCAGCTTTGTTTTCTATTTCATCTTTATAACTTGTCTTTCTTTAAAGCGCAGTTCCCTATTTGACTGAGTACCTGTAGGAGACAGGTACGAGTAAGCAGCACTCTGATAGCGTGGTTCAGCAGCACCGATTACAAACCAGGCTATTGAACAGCACAGGTGAGCTCTGATGAGGTTCTTTGGAAAGTGGCTTTGAGTGGGGAAGTGTTTCCTTTCTTGCAGGAAGCAGAGAGCAGAATAAAGAATCAAAGGAGCAAACAGATTAAGTACAACCTGCATCTCCGGTAAAATGTCAAGGTAGCTAAACAGGGACGAGTTGAAGAATAAGGAACTTCCTAGGAAGTAACAGTGAACTTTACTGACAATAAGTATTAACCGGTATGGAATACACAACATCTATAAATGAATGTGGGGCTGCTTGTCCAATAAGTTGAGTTTTATTTATTTTTTTACTTACTGTTTAATAAGGCAGAAGAAGATCAAGTTAATTTAGCAATGGCTGTGCAAGAAGCGTGGAAATTTGAGTGGTGGAGCCTGACATAAACAAAAGACATAAACAAAACACTTGATGTAAATAAAATACATAAACAAAACACTTGAAACAGATGGGCGCAAAGCAGGAGCTATGACCATCACATTTTCTTGATAGCATTTTTCCTGAGCTCCAGAGCAAAGGTAAAAGCTATCGTGCATCAAGTGGGGAAGATCCAGGGTAGAAACCCCGAGAGCTAAGGAACCCTCACTTAGGCTAGTAAAAATCAAACTAAGTTTCAGGTCATTTGAAAACTGTAATTTAGCCCTCCTGGACTGTTCTCAGCCAAAACATTCAAGAGAAGGCCTTGCTCTGGAGAGAGATGGTGGTCCTGAAGCAGGCCCGGAGGGAAGGGAAGCAGGAACCGTTTGGTGCCAGCCTTTGTGTTTCGGTGCCGCTCAGTTGAGGCAGCAGGGGGGGGACAAGGAAAAGCTGTGCTATTTGTCCTACTATTGCAAAGCTCTTTTTTAAAAGCTGAGATTTCAAACTGTTTGCTTTAGGGTGACGTTTACTTCCTTCTTCTAGTCACTCTTACAGTTCATCTGTGCAAAGAAGTTCAGAGGCTATAAATTGTCACCAGCTTTCCACTGCAGCAACTCCTGCACAGACATGCTCAGCTTGGGCTGAGTCCAAGGGTCTTCACTTCTTAGGAGGAGCGAAGCTATCACAGTTGCTTCCCCCTGCAAAAAACATCTCCGATGCCTGTCTGCTCTTGCTCTCTGCACTGCCACAATCGCAGAATAACTGAGGTTGGAAGGGTCCTCTGGAGATCACCCGTCTCAAACCAGGGCTGACTGCAAAGCTACAGCAAGCTGCTCGGGGCCTGGCCGGTTGAACACTGAACATTTCCAAGGATGGAGATCCCTCAGACTCTCTGGGAAGCCTGTGCTCGTCTTTGCCTACTCTAATTGTGAGGCTTTTTCCTTATATTTAACCTGAATTTCCCTCGCTGCAACTTATGCCTCTGTCCTTTAATTGTATCTCTTGATCTCCTGCTGTGCTGTTCAGGAAGAGCCCTCTCTTCCTCCTCCATATCGCCCTCCAGGCAGAAGAGGACAGCAGTGAGGTGTCCTCCCCTTTGTTCTGCAGCTCTGTGGATCTCAGTGCTCTCTGGTAGACAGAGGACCTAGAAACACAGATGCTTTCCCAATAGGCACCCTTGAAAAGTGAGGAAAATTGAAATACTTCAGTTATCTTAAGTACAGACAAACCACTTCAAAATATCTCAAGTTGCCTAAAAGCCCAGGGGAGTCAGGGAAAAAGGTCACCCCACTTAACATTAGTGAGCTCAGTATCCAACCTCACTCAATCAGAAGTTAAACATGGGATGCTGCCTGTACTTGTTCAGTTCTTACGCTGCGAAAGGCCCAGGTAGGATTTGATCTGGGATCTCCAGTTTCAGAGGACAAAAGAGTCAAGCCAAAGTGTCCTCTTGGTTTGCATCTTGCAGACTTCTTCATTTCCCCACTGGATTACATTATTTTTAGAATATGTCTTCGGTCTCCTTATGACCTGTTTTGTTGTGGGTTTTTTTTGGTTTAGTTTTTTTTTTTTTTTTCCAGATTATACCACGAATGATTGACGCATAGCCTTTCCCTCAGGAGGAATCTCAACAGCCAGCAAAGTTATTACAAGCAACTCAAGTGCACTTCAGGTCTGCTCATCAATTATATTTATCATCATCATTTTGATACAAACTTGCTGCACTGAAGGGATTTGATCTTCCAGCAGCCGACAGGACAAGGTTTGCTTTATAGGTGGCTGCTTTAGTACAGCAAATATCGAGCAGGCTCCCAGACACCTAAGACTGTGTATCCTCTTTCAATTTATGTTTTAGTACAGATTATAGCAGAATGGTTTTGGTTTGTGTTTCTCCATAGATCACTTTGACAGAAATGGTGACGTGCATTTTTTCCATAGGGAAAAACTTCATGGTATTTTCAGCAAATAACTGGGAGAGTTCCCGGGCACCTGCCAGACCACTGCAGTGGGTGTATCTGAAGGGATGGTGTTCTGATGCAGGAGCATCACAGAGGGGAGAGAATGAAAACTCCCTCCCAGCTGCTGGCTGTCCTTGCTCCCCTAAGGTGCCCTGGCAGAGCACAGTGCTGAGCATGGACCTGGGGATGTTGGTGGGACCAGGGAGAGGAGGAAGACCAGCAACAACGTTCCTTCTCTCCCATTGCCCAGGATAGGAGCCAGGTGGCAGGAGAGAGGCATTCCCCAGCCCCACAGCTAGCCAAACTGCTCAGTCTGAAAGGGGAGTTGCAGCATGTTTCAACAGCAGCATTGGGATGCTGTTGATGCTACTCTAAATGTCAATCTCTTTCTCCCTCTATAGATATTTTAAATTATCCTACTCAGCAGGAGCCACCAAGACCAGAGACAAGCTTTTAAAGATGCAGAAAAGCTTTCAGCAAACAAAACATTGCCAGGTAACCTACTCCATGAGGTGCTACTAGCAAACAGTAACATCCGTATATGCGGTTGAAGTCCATCACCAGGTTTCTGTACAGACAAGTGGAAGAGAGGCAGCATGATTGCCAGCTGACCTGGTAGTCATTTTGCCCAGACTAACACTCCAAAAAGCCAAACCATGCCTGGATGGTGAACATAGCCGTGTGAAATAAGGCCAAAAGAAGAAAGGAGTAAGGACAGAGAACACATCTTAGTGCTGCTCAAAGGACACCTACAATTGTATCAAGCCTGAGCTGCAGCTGCCCTGCAGAGAGCAGGGGTGGCTTTGGGTGTTCATTTAGCACCTACTGCTGAGATAATACAGTAAATGCAGCTGGTCAGAATACTGATCTGGTATTGTGTTCGCATCTGTGCAGAATCTCTTTTGCCTTGTTGAAAATGAGAGCACTTCAGTTCACATTCTCCAGTTTCCCTTCCTGTCCCTCTTCTCCTCAAAACTGGCACCAAGCAACCTTCTTTGGTGCCTGCTAGGATCTCTTTCCTCATTATTTTTTTCTTCTGGCAGTTTATGCATCTTCTACTTCTTTCAAATATTTTCCATTGAACTGCGTTGCCTCGTTTTTTCTTGAATAGCCTCCTGCTTTGCTCAACAAGAATGATTTTGGTCTTTTCCCGGTGCTCCATCTGTGATTTCTGGACAACCCATCCATCCCTCAGCACACTCACCCTTTCTATATTCCTGTAATTCACAGGTGAGTCAGTCTGATCTGCACAATGCTGAGGTGTCAGAGCAGGGAGGACACTTCATTCTGCAACATAGAGGAGCTGCTGTGCTAGCATCACCCTTCCTGGTGGTCTTCCAAGGCCAGATATTTTGAGTTTTGTTCAACCAACTTTCTCTCGTAGAAAGCATGATAAATACTGAATGCTATTAAATAATTACCAGCCATGTGTATGTGCTGGACAGCTGGTGATGTATTATGTTAATAACCATTGCAGGTTAAGCTTTAATGTAAAAACACGTCTGATTTGACATTTGGGCTGAGTTTAATGACTTTGTTCTTTTTTTTCTTTCCCTGCTTTAATGCGTTCATTCACCTCTACTTATAAAATGCTCTGAAATAGTCACGGGTATCGGGATACTCAGATCTGCATTCTGATCATTTTAATCAAAACAGCTCCCGTGTTTCCCCGAAAGCCAGCACTCCCAAGGTTATTTGTGTAATCCAGGTCAGATGCATCATAAAAGCCGTTATGTAGGATATGCTTGCTTTTAATCTCCTCTTCTTTTATGACCCCTGTTTCCACACTAGGAAAAGCTCTTGATTACAAAGTGTTTGCAGCAGTGAAATAAAGGGCAACATTCTATTTTATTTTTGTCTCTGTTATGCAAAATTAATTATACTCTGTTCAGCCGTACTACTAGGAACCACCTGCAGATGCTTCCAATCTAGGGCAGGAGCTCTATTTACCCAATACTTACCTTTCTGTCCAGTCCTCCTTTTTAAAAAGGGGGAAACATGGTCTTTGAAGAACATACTCCAGCGCAATTACAAGGAAAAAGTCTCTGGCTGTGAATTCTGTATCGCAATGTAAATATTTACATGCCATCCTCACTTGTACTAAACGCCAGTGTCTTTGTTGCTTGTGTCAGCTCCAGTTTTTAATGAAATCCTTCTTGTCCCATGAAGCAGGCAGGCACCAGCCTGTCCCCAGCTGTCACCTCACAGGTGCTGCCAGCCATCGGTTTGTAGTGCATCCCCTCCAGTGCACAGCCTGAGATGTCCCCCCGCCCCCGTCCCAGGTCTCACCACCACCTCCTCTGCTGCTTCTTCTCAGCCAGCAAGGCTGACACCAGTCCTCAGTTTTACTAGACCTGACTTCTGGAGGACTTGGCTTAAAATCCCAGGGCTTGCTTATGTCATCCTTAAACCTCCTTAAAATTGTCAGCGTACAAGACACCTCTACAGATGATGCTTAGAGCTGCTCTCTCCACTTTTGAGGCTAGAAGGCAAAATTTAAGATAGCAGTGTTTTGGGAGTGTGTTTGTTTGCTTTGGCATTGTTCTGGCAGGGTGGGATGGATGGGTTTTGGTGGTGAGAGGTGGGGGGGGGGGGTTATTTGTTTGGTTGGTTTGGGGGGCTGATTTTACTTGTACTTCATTAAGTAAAATCTCCCATTGACCAGCATTTTTCCTAAGTGCTCTGGCCAGCTGAAGCCAGGCAGTCGGCCCCGTGCTTTGGGAGATTTCTGAAAACCCTGCGTCTTCTCCTTTCTGACCAAACAAGAGTTCATCAGTTTGATTTTCCTGTGTTGCAAAAGAACTGGAGGTAAATACCACATCTTGAAAAAATGTTGATGAACCATGCAGAGCATCAATCACCAAGTCACCTGGTCTGGTGTCAAGAGTTCCCACTTATTTCAAAATCTACTTGTACAGGTTTATAATAGCAGGAACGAGAGCAATTCTTCCCATTTACTTAGTGTGGAAACCAGACTCAGCTGTAAAGATGACTTCTTAGCTCTTTATTTAAACTTCTGAGGACAGAAAGGTCTTTTTCATGGTGGTTTGCAAAAATCTGTACAAACAGTTTAAAAAGGAAACAAAGGTGATAATAATTACACAATAATAGTTATGCCAGCTGTGTGCATGGGAGGTCTTCCCTGGTCTTTTCAGCAAACTCATCATTATTCTACTGAGCAAAAGTGTATTTGCATGAAAGATGTCTCAAGTTCCCAGTAGCTCAACACACCAAGAGCCGCTCTCGCTCTCTCTCACAACTGTCAGCACTGTGGGAGGCAAAGAAAATTGATAAATTAACAGAAAATCTTTCAGAGAGGTAATCCTTTCTAAAGGTACAGAAACGTGTTAGGAACTTAGACCTAGGAAGGCCCCGAAGCACCGAGATCCTGTTGATCTGAACGGAAGGAAGGCACTTAGGTAACTGCATAGACTACCGGCTTCTTTTGTTTTCTTTTCTGCTCTGTGAGCTGAGGCTCTGATTTACTACAACAGCTGGTAAAATTGGATTAGTAGCATTTAGTAAACATTTGTATTCTAGCGGCAGATAGAATAGTTCGTGAAGACATGCTTCCCACTCGCTGAAGGGGATGAGACACCATATGTCTCATCAGCGACACAGACACCACCATACACTGCTTCAGTATGTGTGGAAGAAATTTCTCTTGGTTTCACTTCAAATACTTTTACCAGGTAATTTATCACCACACAGCATTACCTCTGGTGCTGGATCACCCTCGAGGGAATGGTGTGAATACCCACTTAGACAAGCCCGAGGCGGTAGCAGTGCAGTTGTGGCGCGGGCGGTGCAAATCCCCGTCACACAAGCTCAGGAGCAGCGCACGCACAGGTGGGGACAGCTCCTGTAGGATTGCATTTTTTATGCCAACAGATCCAGTTCTGTTGAAGTTTCGCCTGTTCCCCAATGAAACGTAACCAGAACGATTTTGCATTTCTGGCTGTCACACAGCCGGACCATCCCCGTTTGGAAAGCCAGAGCTTCTCCAGCTGCCTCTGAAGGGCGTGCAAGGGAGGAAGGGGCAGAGAGAGGCTTTTACAAAAGACCGCAGCTGCCTGTCAAAGGCACCGCTAAGGGATGAAAGGCGATTGTCTACCAAAGGCCTTGTACAAAAATGGTTTGTCTTAAACTTTGCAAAAGCTGTAAAAAACTGCAATTGTCTGCCAGGGACCCCTAATCCTGCTCCTCGCTGATAAGAGGAAGCGTGGAATGCACTGGAGGACTGACAGCCTCGCTCCCTTGCTGACAGGTCACCTCCTCAACTCCGAGGTGCCAACAAGGAAAGTTCAGCCAAAGGGGATCTACCACAGGGTCTGCACAATCCCCGACCCAACTGGCTGAAGGGGTTAATGCTCCTCTTCTCCCCTTACTCACGCACAGAAAGTGGTTCTTCCCTGTAAATTAAGGAGATACCCCTTGCTGCTTCCTGTGCTCATTAAGGAGACACCTCTTACACTAACTGAAGACAGTTAGACAGAGACCTGAGCATTTTTGTTTCTAAAAGGTGAACAAACAGTGGGAAGGTGTGAGCCCACCATCGGAGGATCCCAGAGTAGATCTGGATCCAAGAGGTGGTGATATCTTTCTGAAATGTTTCTTTTCTCTCTTTTTTCCTTTCCCTTTTTCATTTCTTTTCAAGCATCTCTCTCTCTCCCTGTCTCTAAATATATCCCTGGCACAGAAGGGTAACATTGCCACAGTTTTTTAGCATCAATCAGTGATTATGAGTTTTAAGTGTTACTAAGGGAATGCGGGTTTTTGGATAGTGGTTGTTAGTTGTGATATCGTAGCTTTGTATGGTTGGTAATTGTCATATCGTTACATTGCTAGTAGTTGTCACATGGTTGTAAGTTTTAATGTTGTCAGTAGGAGGTGGTATTGTTATAAGTTTTCTTTGCCAAGTCATTTGTCTCTCGTAATCCTGCTATTTTTACATCTTTTAATAAAATCGTTTAATTGAACCTCTCAAAGCATTGTTCCAGGTGTCCTGGTTTTCCATGCAGACATCCAAAAGTGAACCTTGCCCTCACCCACCGAGTGGGACAGGACAGGGTGTGAGGCAAGTCCTCTTACCAGAAAATTTAGATTCTTTCGGCGGACCATGGGCTTCCTCCATACACAGTGCCACCGTGGTACCTTCCCTCAGCAAACAGGAGGTTCGTCCACTCCCTTTAAAAACTTTCCAAGAATTATAGGCCAGATTCTGAAAAGGTGTTTCTTTATCATTAATTAGACTTGGAAGAAACAATGTAAAAAAAAAAAAAAAAGCAATTGCTTCACTTCAGGGAGTATGTTTTCCCAGACTACAAGAGCTCTGGCTATACCACAATGGCTCATTCCCTCTAGCCTGTGCTATGCTTTCTGGTGCCATGGTACCTCCTGACTTTGATAGGTCTTCCTTACAATTGAGAAAGCTGCCTTCTGCCCAAACTGTTGGATTTGTAAGAAGAAAAATGGTGCAGGTGGGGTGGGCTGACCTTGGCCAGCTGCCAGACGCCCACCCAGACGCTCTCCCCTGTCAGCAGGATTTGGGGTAGGGGAAATAAAAGGAATAACCTGTGGGTTGGGATAAAGACAAGAGAGGCCATTCATCAATAATCGTCACGGACAAAACAGATTTTGTGAAAAATTATTTCATTTTTTACCAATTAAAATATAGTTGAGTGGCAAGAAACAAAGACAAAAAACAGAAACACCTTTCCCCTACCCCCTTCTTCCAAGGCTCAGCTTCACTCCTTCATTCCCGACTCCTCTACCTCCTCCCAGCTCCGAGTGGTGTGTGTGGGGCTGCGGTCAGTCCACAACAGCTCCTCTCTGCTGCTCCTTCCTCCTCACACTCCAGCATGGGTCCCTCCCCTGCCGTCCCTCAGGATAAACTTGCTCCAGCGTGAGCTCTCCGCAAGCTGCAGCTCTTCCAGCACACGTCCACTTTCTCCACCATGCGGTCCTCCAGGGGCCGCAGTGTGCGCATCTGGTGAGCTCCTCTCCACAGGCTGCAGGGGAATCTCCACTCCAGCGCCCAGAGCACCTCCTCTCCTCCTCCTTCTCTCACACTGGTGTCTGCACAACAGACAGGGTTGTTTCTCACGCCTCTGTCCTCACACCTCTCTCTGCTGGGCAGTGTTTAGGCCTTTCTCAAACATACCTTCACAAAAGCACCACCAGCTGCTTTTTGCCAGAATGCAGAGTGAGACACCGGGGAGTCCCATCCCCTGGTCCTACAAACTTTAAAAGCGGCCAGTGCCCCACCTTCGAGCAATCCCCTAGGGCTCCGTGCTACTCTCACTGCTCCAGAGCCATATTCTACTAACAAAGGACCTCTTCCAATTTCTAGCCTAAGTTTTCCCTTGACTAGCTTATACCCATTTGTTTTGTCTTAACGCAATTAAAATATCTCATTTTCCTTCCTGTTGTCCACTGTCACGATGTCTGTGGAGGCTGCAATTACATTCCTTCTCAGCCTTGCTACACTCCCATTTTGCAAGACTTCTCTGTTCCTCTGACCATCCCAGTATCTCTTCTCTACGGCTGATCTTTTAGAATCCGTTTTCTTGAGAGCAGGTGACCACAGGTGGGGCAAAAAAGTTTATTCATCAAAAGGAAGACCCCCCAGAGCCACAGCCTCACCCTCCTACTCTTCCTTTTTCTACTAAGAACAGACTGATCAGCAAAGAAGATTTTTTTCCTCCTCTATTTTCATAGTAGCAGCTCTAAGTCATTGAACAGATAATTCCTAAATATCTTTCCTGCTCCCCTCTTTATTAATTTCCAACTAAATCTCCCATGAAACAGCTGGAATTCTGTTACTGTCCCTAAGGGGGATTTGCACTAATCCCTTCTCTCTTACTCCAGCCATCAAGCTCAGCTGGTTGTTGCTGTAGCATATGCAATCTTCCTTGTCATTGTCAGCGCTTCCTCATGTTGTCACCTGCAGACATCATTGCAAATATTTCTGCTTTTTATACCAGGGTCATTACTAAAACATTATTAATGGGCTCCATTCAGGCTGAAAGCATTGAGACAAACCGTCTTCTCATCAGTTTGACCCTTGTGTGTCCACACACCCTTTTGCTGGTCACCACACCCTCTAGTTTAGATAATAATTTCTGAGATTAAAATACTACCTCTTCCGGATGGATGGAAGACTCATTTCCTTTGTCAACACATTATTTTTTGTTAGACAACAACACGGGTAAGTCAGGTGTGATCACTTCCAGAAAAGCTGTGTTACATTTTCTCCCATTTTCCATTTACTTTCTTGTACTCAACCATCCTTTCAATTATGCTGAAACCTTTCATTGTGCTGAAATCAGACTACCAATCCTATCAGTTACCAGGTATCACTTTTTTCGTTCCTCCTATAGAAAATATTGTATCTACATTATATATCCTTGAAACACAAGATGTAGTTCTTTTTCTCCGCATCCCAGCTTGACTGACTTAAACAAAACACACCTTTTTTTTTTTTAAACTTGACCTTTTTTACTCATTTTCCCCCTTTCTGTTTGAGATGATTTTAGCACCTTTGACTCAAAATAGAAGTCAAAGATCCTGCTGCTGCTGTCATAGAATCATAGAATCATAGAATCATAGAATGATTAGGGTTGGAAGGGACCTTAAAGATCATCAAGTTCCAACCCCCCTGCCATTGGCAGGGACACCCTCAACTAGACCAGCTTGCCCAAAGCCTCATCCAGCCTGGCCTTGAACACCTCCAGGGATGGGGCATCCACAGCTTCTCTGGGCAACCTGTTCCAGTGTCTCACCACCCTCATAGTGAAAAATTTCTTCC
>WKFP01014304.1:775338-798625 GCA_011057875.1 Pterocles orientalis | reverse complement strand
TGCTCCATGATCTTGCCAGGCACAGAGGTGAGACTGACCGGCCTGTAGTTACCCGGGTCTTCTTTATTTCCTTTTTTGAAAATGGGGGTTATGTTTCCCCTTTTCCAGTCTGCGGGAACTTCACCAGAGTGCCATGATTTCTCAAATATGATGGATAGCGGTTTGGCAACCTCATCTGCCAGTTCCCTCAGGACCCGCGGATGTATCTCGTCAGGTCCCATGGACTTGTATACCTTCAGGTTCTTTAGATGGTCTCGAACCTGATCTTCTTCTACAGCTTCTACAGCTGTCATGTCATGGGAGCTCCTGGGCACTCCAGCTTCCCGGCTCATCCAAATCTGCTCTAGTGAAACTGAGAAACATACGGAGCTTTTTCTGTATATCCATCTATTCAAATTAAACTGACTGAAAGTGGAAAATTGAATTAAAGTTTGCTTTTTAAACCAGTTCTCGCAACATCCTGATGATTAGAATTAATCACCGTTGCTGGTTTAGTAATTCTTGGCAGGACAATGACAGTGACAGTGTAAGTTAATCTTCTGTACCAACACAACTGTCAGCAGCATTTCTCTACCACGAGATCTCTGTCCATAGTTCAGTCACCCCCCGCACCGTTTCTGGCAGATTCCCAACAGAACCTACAGTGTCAAAATAATTTTACTTCTGATTTTATTTATACTTTTTTTCAGCATCTAGCTTACTTTTACATCCCATTTTTGAATAATGCATACTTTTTAACAACATCTGTTCCAGTTTTATACAACACACACACACATTTCTATCAACTTACGCCCCAAGACAGCTACCAAGGATCAAGGTTAGAGGGAACCCCCAGAACAGCTCTCCATTGGGTTTGGGGGTTTCTCTGCCCCAATTTCGGTGGCAGAAGTCCTGTCAGAAGCTCCAGCGCTTACTTCATACCTGCCTTGCATTAAGTAAAATACACTATCAACCACAAAGACTTCCTGGATTTCCAGAATTGTTCTCTGCTTTTCCACTACCCTCTGCCAACTCAGGAATCCCAGTGCCCGAGCGACCCCAGCCCCAGGAGCGGCTTGCACGCCCATGACACAGCACTTGGGGTCTTCACACCAGGACGGCCGCACGAAAAGCTGTAGTCTGGGCATCTGAGCTTACCTATCGCATTCACAACTTAACAAAAGCATTCACCTCTCTCGCCACCACTAGGGCTGTAGGGCCTAAGTAGGGGAAGGGATCTGGTCAGCTCATGAGCTGCACAAGATCTTACCGTAACAGTCTGAAGCTTGTTCGTTCACTCTTTGCAAATGGGTACTGAAGTGTTTCATTCTCCTCAGCTGACTTTACATAAACCTCTCCATCCCATTGGCAGCAGTTGGTCTTTTTTCATCTCTCCAGCCTTTACAACTCAGAAAGTTCTTTTGGAAGACTCTCTTATAATCCCAGGGACCAACACAGTCACATCTATCAGGAAAAGCGCAGGTCATCAGGGAACTGAGGCACTCCAAAGGCTGTTACTTGCCCCAGGTGAGGGAGTGCACTGGAAGCCTAGCCAGGTTGGCAGACCCAAGGCTCCTGCCTTGGTCCACCAGTCTGGTTGTCAGTTACGGCAAAGTGATGCCTGATCTAAACCCTACAGCTCTCAGACACTTTCGGTTGCTGCTAAGACTCTAGAAGAGTACCCCGGAGCCACAACCTTCTACCTGCAGGTGTGAAGACCACTGATGCTATACATCTTCCCAAGACTGCACCTGTTGTCAGTTTTGGAAAAAGTCACTGGGTCTATGTGGTGGAAAATGATGATAAAGCCATCACATTTTGTCACTGTGTGCCACTGACCTTGAAGGCAGTCTCTGCTGGCTCACCGGGGAAGGCCAGGCTGGTGCTGTGGCTTCTGCCTTCTGAGTAGTCCCTGTAGATTTTGCTTAACATCCAAAGAACTGCACCTTACTCAGCCCTGCTTAGAAAAAAAATTGCACGTGCAGGAGACAAAACTGGCTTAGCAACCATCTAAGGCATTTGGAGCTCCCTGCCAGAGGAGACCAGCACAACATGCAAGCTCTGTGCCTTCCACGTGAAGTGCAAAAACCTATTTCCCTGGTCTAGATTTCTTGTTTTAAGAGCCTGCAACTGAGAAGACAGACAGCTACATAAGTAGTTCTGTTTTTGGTCCATGACCAAGCTATCTGGGCTTGCTGCAAGGCACTGATTAAACACTCAGATTGGAGTGGGCCCAGAAACAAACACCTAAGGGCAACGGGACCTACAAGGAAATTGCAAGAATGTTCCCATTCTGAAGAAGAGGTATTATTCCCATTTTATAGACAGGATATCTGAGGCAGAAAGTCCCCCTCAGCCACTTTAAGCTTTGCTCCTGGCACTCATCATCCCAGAGCCATCTGGGCTGCTCTGCATTCAGTGAGTCAGTAATCCCAGCAGAAGGTTTAATCCATCACACGACCAAGTATTTCTACAGCCAGGCAAGGGAACAGCGTTTAGTAACAGCCAAAGGTTTCTGTAAGGAATTTGTTATCTCTGGTTCCGCGACATTTCTCTGAATATCTGCAGCTGTCCTTCCATCATGACGGCTCCCCCTTGGCCTGACACAGGACGGGGCGATGCAGTAAATCTGTACAAACCCACCAGAATTCAGGCAGAGGTCATCAAAAGTGTTTTAATGATTAAACCATGTCAAACATTAACAATGTAGGTATATTCAGATGAGCCAAGGTTTTATTTTAGCACATTTAGACAGCCTATTTCGAACATTATAGCTGCTGTACTGAGTTATGTAAAGACTCTGCAAACCAGTACCTAGAAATGAAGACACACGCGCAAGCTTTGATAATGTAAACATAACAGACACTGTCTCCTTCAAAACAAGGAATGGAAACCCACAAGGCTAGTAGGAGAACTTACTAATTCCCTAAGAGATGTGCAAAATTTTAAAAAAGATTTAATTAAAAAAAATTAAACATGTTAAAACTGGCATTTATATAAATATCAAAAACCGAATAGCTAAACGAGCAATGACCAGCAGAATGTCTTGCACAATTCAGTTCTTCAGAGCTTAGTGAATAAAATATTCACAAGCCAAACTCCACCACGGTAGATACCAGAATACCAGCAATAGATATTGGCTTTGCAACTGACTCCTCACACGTGCAAGGCAAGATTTTACAAGGAGTAACTTTAACAAGCACTCAAACCAAATTCTCAGATAACAAGCCAAAACATTACTGGTGATAAACACAACTCACATTACAGAAACAGACATTTCCAGCACATTTCAGTAATATTTAAAAACATTAGCTATGACTTAGACTTTAATTTTGCTTGTTTGGAAAAAAAAACAGGCTTGTGTTAGGCACATTTTAAAAAAGAACATACGCTACATGAAGAACAGTACAGATACCAACTTAAATAGAGACAATTCCATCAGAAAAGCATCTTTTATCTTTCTGTCTTTGTTTTTAAATACACTTTTGGATATGCCACAGGCTTAAACAGTAGCTCCTAAAATGTGGATATGGCTATGGTAATAACATTTGAAACTCTGACAGTTTCCATATCAAAAACCACCCTTTATTTAGCATTTAAGAATTCTCAGAAATAAGAAAAAAAAATTAAAAAAAGAGAAAAGATGGGTCCACCTAAACCTTAGAGACAATATTTAAGTCTTACTGGACTGTGTAAGCGCCAATTAATTTTACATTAGTGACATACTCCAAATAAAAAAATAAGATCTATTAAAAAGGTAAAATAACCTTTCTATCTGGTGACTGCTTAGTCAGTTAAAGCCAAATATACAAAACTAAATGCGCCATTTCCAATTTCACTGTATCACGTAAGAGATACGTAACATTGTGTATCACATACAGAACAGTAAAATGATCAATGGATCCTTCTAAACGACTTTTTAATAAAAAGTCAGTCAACTGAAAAGTTGAAACATACCCTAATTTTTAAACCAGTAATAAGCTTTGGGCCCTGCTTTTTAATTTAAGGCATGTGTGTTTATCTACTGAAACCAGCATCGTACAAATTACCTCTACAATCACATGCATGATCTACAGTAAAAAAAATGGAGGTTTAGATTACAGTGTTTTCAAATTGTGAATCGTAATTCAGCACCTATCATATTGACTAGTAAGGCAACAGCAGTGTCCGGTACTACGATAATACTCCCTTCCACAGTCTATAGCAGGGTCAGTGACAGCCCAGAATTATTTTTAAACTTTAACCTACTTTTATGTTCTGTATACAGTTTCTAGGGTGTTTGCACTGGTTAAGTCCTACATAAATCACACTATTCTAGGCAGGAATAGTTACAGTAGCTGTTAGAGTATTAGCGCACAACTCTTATTGTGCTTACAATCAGATGATTTTGTTGTTGGGGTTACCAAAATGGTTTTTCAGTTTGGTCTTCAATCCTTCCTTTGTTTCCTTTGTTTCACATTGTTCTCAAGGGAAGAAAAGCTGTTTGTGTACCCGTTCACAGTGGCCGTAGAGCCATTCTGATATTCTTTCCTCCTCGAGGATGCCTTCTTGTTGTAAGTCTAGAATATACGGAAAGACACATGGTTTTGCTTAAATAGATATAAATAACCGCTTCCTCACAGTCACTCAAGAAACTCAAAAGCAGACTTGCATCCATCATTTTGAAAGAGCTCACGCCAGTGTCAGAGTCTAACAAGCTCTGCCATTTTTTGTGTAGGAGGCTACACCATGCCTTTCATTCATCACAGCAAGAGAATTCACAGAATCACAGAATGTTAGGGATTGGAAGGGACCTCGAAAGATCATCTAGTCCAATCCCCCTGCCGGAGCAGGAACACCTAGATCAGATCACACAGGAATTAGTTCACTGGAAAAGAAAAAGGCTTGGTAGTATGATAGTAGCATTGGTAGTGTTATGTTAACAGCAAACGAGAAACGAGGGAAGTGGCTTTATGAGCAGACTGTGGCAGAAGAACATACTCAAAGTGACAGGCGAGGAAGGAGGTTTGATGCACTGCAGGTGACTGTGTCAAACAGAGCCAGAAGAAGCGGGTAAACAAGAACAGCGAGGGAAGTTCAGGGACAGAAATGTGAAAGGAATTTGCACTGGCCAGCACTGGAAGCAGAAACTAACAGGATCAGGGAGGCTAGGGACACCAAAAAAAATTAGACAGTGAAAAAATAGACATGAATTAGTCTTTGTCAAAGGGGCTCAGTCCCTTGACGAGAGTCTGTTTCCCAAAATACGTGTGTGTCAAAGTTAAATGATTGTAACTTAAAATATGAGTAAAACTGACAAAAAAAGTAAAGTAATATTTGGAATATACTATCATGTTTAATTAGCACATCCATACGCAGCAAGTTACATGAACCACGGGACTGATTTTAAGGAGTACTGGAAGATCAGAGGGGTAAGCCTGCTATGTTTCCCCCCATGAATCGCTCTTACCAGACCCAAAATGCTGAAAACTTTCAAGAGACATTTAAAACATATAAGAAAGTTTGTTTGTTTGGGGGCAGTAGGCTGTGCTGGTTTGATTTTCTGAAGATGGGTACATCTTTGAACAGAGCTCGATTAGGAGCTACTCGGAACAACACATACCAAGTCTGGACCTGTTCAAACACAAAATCAATTTTGAGGCAGCACAACTCAAAATGCTTATTTTCCACAAGGAAATACAAACAAAGGCCTGTAAATGTGAGCCAAAAAGCTACTGGGAGTTAGGAAAGCTTCCTGGGACATGAAACAAGCATTTCCCCTTGTACGAGCAGTAATGAACAATTCCTCGGGGTGCTCCACAGGTTCACAGGCTGCTGTTTTATTTCAGACTGGAAAGCTGTTTCTCACATAAAGCTCCTCCTCTCCCTTACCTGCAGTTGAAATTGCAATAGTAAAACGCCTTTTTGTGCCACTCTGCTTGCTGAACTACTAATCATTCTGAATCACAGTTACAAAACACCAGAAGATTCAAAGCTGAAGGGCAGACCAACAAGTACAGCACTTAAGAACACATGCATGTTACTGGAAGATAGCAAAAGGATATTTCAAGCATATCTTTCTGTAAACAGCTTTCCAATGAGATACAGCCAGCCGAATGCTACAAAGAGACAGTGAATATTACTTTTACCTGAATATAGAAATTTGTGAAGAGGATAATTAAAGAAATCATATAAAAAATCTGGAAATACAGCCACCCCAGAGGAAATGCACATGGCCAAACAACACCACAGCTGGTCTGGAAGATTGTCAGGACAAACTGAGTCTGGGGAGAGAGAAAAAAAAAAGAAGCACATTAATGCAAGGAGGAAAAAAGCCATTAGAAACCAAAATTTCATTAGTTATTTTCAAAACAAGTAAAAAATATGTAATACTGTGTATTTGACAAGTTTATCCTCTCTGTCTTACCAACAGTGTAAACCTGTGTTAGCAGACATTCAGGTGGTGGTATCCTGTTGTTTAAGTGTTTTTATTTTATCAATACTGTTCCATTTTAGAGCATTAGGGTAACTTATAGAGCTGATTTATAAATGTACAATTGATTTATAAATATACTAAGGAACAAAGACCACCCTCTTCCTAGTGAGAGCTCACTGGGGTTTGACTCTACTATCCTAACAGAGTAGATCTGCACCTCTCTGCTTCAGGTGCAGAAGATGTGGGGTTACTGGTCTACCACCCAGATCCTGTCACCCTCTCCTACAGAGAGACTGCCTGACATATGGCTCCAGTGTAAGAACTTGCGGGGTAAAGGCTGCGGGGAAGCTGGGGAGGCAGCGAGGAGGACCAGGAGTTAATTATCCTCAGTTGTCTCTTTGGAAAAAACAGAGTTTGGGCTTAAGTGCTGCAGAGGGCCTTACGCAAAATTCATCCTTACACAACGGCTACCTGATTAGGGAATGTTTATTTTAAAAGGGGAAGATGGTTGTGTTCTTCTCGGCTATTCTGCTGCCCTAGCAGCTAAGCAGGCAGAGCAGGCAGGGAAGTGAAAGCAGCTATGACAATAGCCAGGGGAGCAACCCCAGCAGCAGGACACTCGCACTCTGCAGCACTGCTGTACCTTCACCCCGGCTCGCAGCAAAACACAGCCACCGCCCCCTGACCCTCCCTGCTCCCAGGGATGGGGAGGGAAAACAGACTTGTGGGTTCAGAGAAGAACAATTTAATAACTAAACTACAATAACATTAAAAATAATAATAATGATAATAACAATAACAGTAATACATACAAGTATACAAATGAGTGATACACAGTGCAACTGCTCACCACCCACTGACCAAGGCTCAGCCTGTTCCCAGTTAATGATACTGGAGCAGGGAGAGTCCCAAAACTCCAGTCCTGGAATGGAGATAAGAACACGAGTGTCTGAGACAACCCTGAGAGAGGGGTGACCCCAAAGGGAGACAATTGAGAGAAAGAAAGCGTACTTCTGGACAGAACCTGCATGACGTGCATGATATGGAATAGAACTATTGGTCAATTTGGGTCTCAGTCCTAAACCTAAGGTCAAATCCTGGGCTAGTAACTGGGGCTGTGCTCCCTCACAGCTTCTCCTGCCCCTGCAGACACCGGCACAGCAGAGAAGCTGAAAAGTCCTTGTCTGTCCTGGCAGCAACTATAAACATCAGTGTGTGATCAGCCTTCTCCTCAGCACAAATCCAAAACACAGCCTCACACTAGCTACTGTGAAGAAAGTGAACTCTGCCCCAGCTGAAACCACAACACACTCAAACAACCAGGAAGAAGAACAGAGCCTTAAATCTGGAAAGAAAAAAAAAAAAAAACAAAAACCAAACCAAAGTACAACGCAAACCCCCTCCCAAAACAATGATCCTCGCTGCTACAATACTTAACCATCCTCGGGAAGGAAGAGTGCTAAAAAAATTATTTTGAGAATCAAGACTCTGAATTGGAGGCAGTAAATGTTATTAATCATCACCAGCAAATGTTATTAAACCTATTCACAGGTCTGAGAGGGTGCTAAGCGGGTAGGGGGAAGGTAACAAAAAAGTCTGTCCCTAGGCTTCAGTTGCCCCACCTACAAAACGGGGAAGACAGAACACCTATACACATTTCCTTGTGGTGTTCTGACATGTTATGCACACAGAAACCTGGTTCTGTGCAGTACCACTACAGCATGTGCCATATTGCTTCATTTTTCACCTCCAGTACACAGCATTTGGACTTCATCACTGTACACACAGGAAACAATACAAATGGATGCAAGGAGTCCAACACAGAATTACAAGAGAAAAAAATTTGCCCATTTAAAGTGCAGAAGACGACCAGAAATATTGAATAGTTTTTAATAAACCATTTGCAACTGCATGCAAAAGTGAGACAGAAGAGTCATTGTCCTGCAGGACTAGAATGAAGGGCCTTGTTAGCTGTGAAGTACATTGCACTTGGTTTCTGGTCTGTCATCTCAACATCAGCCTGAGCAACCAAGCCCAGAGAACACATTATCTCAAGCAGGCTTGGAAAAAAGCTTCTCCCTCCTCCCTGCCCAGTGAGTCCCAGAAAAAACAGCGCTGCAAATCCCAAATACATCTTGCCACGCAACATGGGGAGGTGGAGAAAGATCGAACTGATCTCAGCACTGATTTGTATACACCAATAGTCCCCAGCTCCCCATTGTCCTAAAAACAGACCAAACGGAGGTGCAGAAGCTGGACTTCTAAAGGTGACATAGGCACTTAAAGATGTAGAAGGTACTAGCCTTCATTCTCCCTTCTTCTACCTCCCTGCCAAGATTTTCTAACTCAGTAAAGGCAAGACATTAATACAAGAACCTGCTGAAGCACTGAAGAGCTAATCACTCACCAGCTGCCCCTGAGTGATGTACTTCTTCCACCACAGATAAGGACGCATTGCTGGAACAGCAGACAATCCATAGTAGGAGTACATGAGGACATGGATAAAGCTGTTCAGCGTGGCACCAAAGTAAGCTAAAAAAAGGGCAAAGGAAAAAGAAAGTACACTGCATTACTAGGAACACGCTGTTTCATGGAACCTACAAAAATAACAAGTTCAAAATGTTACTACTTAAAATATGATTAGAAGAAAGCCAAGAGATTCTTTTTCTCCCCTATTTTTTTTTTCTGCTCACCCAACAGAGTAGCTGAGCTGCTTTGCAGCTGTGCAGTTTACACCAGCCTTATGGTTTTGTTTCCTCGATTTATTCCTTTTCACATCTACATTCTGGCTTCTCAAGGGAACTAAGGAAGCTGATAAAAAGGAGGCACATAAACATGCCCAACAGTCGATAGCTTTACCCATCTAATTTTAGGCTTATTTCACTTCCTTCCCAGCAGGAGCCTATTTTGTCATTTATAACCAAAAGTAACACAGATCTTCAGAAAGTGCAAGTTGGCTGTTTTATTTGTCCTTGTCTACAGCACCTTTAGTCACAAAATAAACTTTTAGCTTAATGCCAAACTGCATAGTACTGTGATGACCAAGCAGAACATAAAGCTTGGAAAGGAAGAAGAAAAACACATCACTAGAAATAGCACAAAAGTTATTTTCAAGACCACACAAACACAAGACAGGCTCCAAGTATCTGCACTTTTGCCTGTTGTATAAACAGGGATTGACTTCCCTGGAGGAGAATGTGGTTCCAGATGCACACTTTTTATAAGTTCAGCATTACTCACTGTTGTGCTGACAACACAAAACAAATACGAGTTTCTATGTTGTTTGGCTCAGAAAGCAGACTCCTGAGCAGCCCAGCCTCTTGGTCTGCACTGCCAGTAGTTCACATCCACTGGATTTGAAAAGGTTTCTCTTCAAAGAGCTGCAGATCTGAACCGCAACTAAGCCATGCTAATGCAGTCAGGAAACTAGACGACAGCTAACAGCAATGACATCAAGAATCAAAGCAAGATGGCCAGAGGTTAGCAGGATTTAGAGAAGAGAGACATGGAAATCTTCCTCTTAAGATGTACTTGGTCAAGTTCATTAGTGCTCAGGGGACAAGATTTTAATTGAAAACATTTGTTATGGCTATTGTTATAATGAGATTAAATTAAGAAAGTAACATCTCAAGTGAACTTGACAGCTAGAAGGACAAGAGTCACTATCAGCCATCTTGCAGCTGAAACAAGCTTCTGGTCCTGACTTAGAAAAGAGCATTGTTTCATTAGAGGGTCTGCAACCACCACAAAAAAAGAGAAAACAAGGTTGACAGGTTATCAGACCTGGACTGCTGTAGCTGATAAATATCACACTGCCACACAAATCCTGCAAACTACATCAGCATACCCCTTCTAGAGGTTCTGCAAGCAGCTCAGTACCTGCCACTATCTACAACAGTTGCAACTCAGCAAAGCAGCTGAATATGGGACAGAGTAAATCCTGCAGCTGAAGGTACCCGAGATGTTTAGTTTGACCAATACACAACCAAAACGAGACCCTTGTTGCAAGTGCTCCCCACCATAACCCAGTACTTACAGTGACCACAAGGCACCCAGTTCATAACAAACCACCAAATGTTCAGCATCGTTGCATGGTGGTACACATGCAGAACAGTGATCTGATGATTATTTTTCCGCAAAATGAAAAAGAAGGTATCCATGAACTCAATGAGTTTGGAGAAATAGTACCACCAGAGGACACGTATGATCTAGAAAGAGGAAACAAGTTTTAGAAGCATTGCACATTGTAGGGGCTCTCAACTCTTTGCTATTGAAGTAATTAAAATCCAGATTCTGTCCTGCGCTACTTGGATTGAAGACACTGCTGAGATTTTCTGTAATGCTTCAGCCTCAGGTCCTGCCATAGATCTAGGTACAAACCCATCGCTACAGAAGAAAACAGGACAACAAAGACTGCTTTATGAGGCTGTTGCTGTGCACCTCAGGGGTCCTGGGAGAAACAAGTAAATATTTAACCAGCGTTGGTCCCCCACTGCTCTCTGTAAAGGAGAGGTACGTTACCTTCATATCAGCTTCTCCTCCACTGTGCGTATCCTGACAGAAGAAATTGTATCCTCCTTCCCATACTCCTGTAACCAGCTGAGAAGATCAAAGAACAAAGTGTCATTTGGGGAGAGGGCTGCACCCCATGGCACACACAAACCTTGGCAGGGGCTCTGCCAAGACATCTGGTGTCAAGAGATTCACGGTCACCCGAGTGTGGCGTTAGGTTAAATTCAAGCTCCAAGCAGTGATTGAACCACAGTGGAGGGTGAATTAACACATCCTTCCCATGTGTTTATTCTGGGTATGCCAGAATAAAAATAGGAGGCAACATCTTATCCCCACTTATCCCACATAGCACGTGTGCTTTGCACAGTCACGATCCAGTCAGATTCTTAAGAAATGTCTCTCCTTGGCTGATGATCTCATTGTTGAAGAAAGTGAACGACCAAAGTAAAGTAAATATAGTTTTCTTCTGACTATTTTTGGAAAGAAAAAAGATATATTTTTAAGAAAAAAAAAAGAAATATTATTCCAAAAAACTATATTTTTAAGACAAAAAAAAGCACAGGGATCTGACTACGATTTTTTTCAACCATGTAACAGAGCAAATCTTCAGCTTTGCTGTCCTTAACACCTAACTGATGTTTTACTGTATCGGGAGTCTTCAAGATCTTTTTCCATAATTCACTCATCCCAGGTACATTGCACCTGTCCCAGTACGAGTGACTTCCTCTGCAGGACACACTGTTGCCTGCCTGACTGCCTGCCATAACAAATAACACCTCAAACATATTGGCAGAGTTACTTTTAAGAATAACAACCAGCCATTAGTCACAAGAGAATGATGGTGAGCCCATTGCTGAGGGACTGACTGAAACCTCCGGAGAAGCAAGAGGCAAGCTGGATGTCCACGTTCCACCCTTTCACAGGTGGGAGATGGAGGGGCAGGCTGAGGGTGGGATGGGAAGAGGGAGCGAGTGCGAGGGCAGGAACAAGCCCCCCTTTAATACTGCAACAGAAGTGATCACCAGATGCTGTTTATAAAGATGTTTTTCCTCTTGGGAATAGCTTGAGGAGAAAAGTAACAAATTCAGACAATTCCCAAGGGAAAAAAGAACTGTTAGGTATCCCAAAAAAACATTTTAAAGGCAGAGACACATATTCTGCACAAGCAAGCCGTCCGGTTTTTGGCACTTATCTATGCTCATGCAGGATTAAAGAAAGAATTCTTTGCAAAGTCACAGTGGAAAACTCTTTGTACCATAAGTCATTCAAAATGATCACTTGATTAAAGGACTACAATAACCGGTACGATTAAATGCTGTTCAGAACTGGGAATCGGAAGCTAATTCTAAAAGGTACTATTATCACTTAAATGATCTACCTTTTTCTAATGTTATTCTTTCATGCCTCACTTCCCCCTTAAATTAGCTTTTAAAATACCCAGTCAGCCTAGGTCACTATTTCTGAACTTCTGAGTTAGAATTATTGCCACTATTTAGGGAAAAGAAAAAAAAAAAAGATGTCTGGTTATATCATAACATAGAGACCTAGAATTATCTTGTGCATTAGAGATAAATCACTACCACCCTGCGACAGCGAGAGCAGGGCAGCCGTGCACATCAACGGCAGACCCAAGCAGTTTCTCTATCCAAGCAGCGAAGGGAACACAGCCGTTGGAGGACTCCTCTCCTGGCCATAAGACAGGCACAGCTGCACAAAGCACACCAGTTTAAAAGTGGTACCCTGCTAAAGGACCTGCTACATCCTGGAGCAAGTCTTGCATCAAACCACTCTTGGGCACCAAGGGAAAGCCTGCGTGGCTTGGCGAATGCCCGCCAGTCCCTCAGACAGAAGACCACATTGTGCTGTGATGATGTTAAGAGCTTACAGATGTTTTCATAGAGTTCTCATAGTTCAAGGAAGTGTTAGGAATAGAGGGATAACCACAATGCTTATGTTGTAATTCATCCAAATAGCATCCCTCACTAACACCGTGGTCCATAAACTTCTTCCAGTAAAGGCTAGCATAGTGTCCTGGTTTCAGCTGGGACAGAGTTCACTTCCTTCACAGTAGCTAGTGTGAGGCTGTGTTTTGGATTTGTGCTGAGAAGGCTGATCACACACTGATGTTTATAGTTGCTGCCAGGACAGACAAGGACTTTTCAGCTTCTCTGCTGTGCCGGTGTCTGCAGGTGCAGGAGAAGCTGTGAGGGACGACAGTCCCAGTTACTAGCCTAGGATTTGACCTTAGGTTTAGGATTGAGACCCAAGTTGGCCAGTGACATACTCCATATCATGCATGTCATGCCCAGTATATACATGAGGTTCTGACAAGAAGTTCTGCCCCTCTCTCTCGGGTTTGTCTTTCTCTCTCTTGGGGTTGTCTCACACTGCCAGTCAGCTCTCACTCTCTCAAGACACTCAGGCTCTTATCTCTTTTTGGGATTGCAGTTTCAGGACTCTGCCTGTTCCAGGATCACTAGCCAGGAACAGGCTGAGCCTTGGTCATCAGGTGGTAAGCAGCTGCACTGTGTATCACTCATTTGTATATTTGTATATATTACTATTATCATTATTCTTTTCAGTTTTGTTGTAGTTTAGTTATGAAATTGTTCTTATCTCAACCCATGAGTCTCTTTTCCCCTTTCTCTCCTCCTTCCTGGGAGACAGCTGGGTGACCAAGTGGCTGCATGGTGTTTGGCTCCCAGACAGGTCAAACCCCAACACACAACAAAACCCAAAATGTTTTCCCTGAAAGCGATACGGGTTCACTACCTAGAGCGTAATGCAAACGAAGGTGTCTGGATGGATCCCACCTCTCTGAAGGATAAAGACATCAGTGTGGCCATAGGTAGCTTTAGCTAAACCCAAGCACTTCCTTGTTTCCAGAAGAGCATATAATAATATGCTAGGAGCTGTAATACTCTCACAGCCACAGGGGTTTAAATGACAGAAGCAAAACAAGATTTGTAGAAAATGGTAACATATTTTATCATACAAATGGTATAGTTACAAAAATAATTTAATGCCTCCCTTTCCAGAAGCAACTAAATGGTGAAAAGCTGTTGCTGCTGCGCACAAACTGCTGCTGCTGCCCACAAACCTTGCTTGGTGCAATGTACAACACATACATAATCCTTTTCCTGAGCTGGCCAGCTGCTCCTTTGCCTGACACCGCTATTTCTTGCGCCCACAATACTTTCAGCACATGCTGGAAGGCTTCAGAAAACAAAACCAACAGGCCACTCCAAGACCTGACCATGAATGGTTCCCAAACGACTGTGTTGCGCACGGGGCTGGGCGTACAGCACCACAGCGTTGCTTACGTACCACCTAGAAAGCAATAAATAGAGGTGTCATAAATTGCCAGCTAGTGCATTTAAGTCATTGCTCACGCTTGTTGTGGTCTGCTTCGAGGACAACCAGCGTTTCTAACCTCTCCTTACAGCTACTGTACAGCAGCTCTGAACTTGCCCAGCACCAGGCTGGTGACTCCTCAGCCACCCCTTTCCCTGCCCACTGTTCCTAGGACGTCCTTCACCTTCAGCTTGGCGGGAGCCTAGGTCTGCTAATGGCATTGCTGATGCGCAACCACAGGCATATCTTCTCTCGAGAAATTAACCTGTCCAGAAAAGGCTGACTATAATAATTTTCACCTGAGTACGTGATCTTTAAATGACACAGAAAGAGACAGCCCCTCCATAAGCCAATTAAAACAGTACTGGGCTCAGGGGAAAACCCTGCAGCTGGAAGCTGCTTTTGTGCTCAAGCAACTAGTACTTCCTCCCCTTGTATTGAAATTTTCTTATTTTATATTGCTTAAATTTTGTAATTCCACTGCTGAATTCTTTAAAATGCTGTGGCATATGCTTTTTTAATCAACTCTGCTACAAAAACAAACCAGCACACTAACACCAGTCTGACTGGGCTGTAGGAGAGGTGTTACTGGGGAAGATTTGGTTTTCTCATGATAAAACCAAAGTCTGAGACTTGCTGGAGAAGGGCAGATAAGGCACACAGCACTGCACCACCCTGTCAAGGCGTCATGGGCTTACGTGCTTCAACACAGAGCTAGATTAGAGTGAAAAGAAACAGAAGTTCACGTGTCTGATCAAGAAAGCAAATGCCTGCAGAGATACAAAATTTTATCTTTATACGAATGCAGTCACTTCAGGACAGAGATAAGGGCTTTGGAATCTGTAGAGAAGGAAAGAGGAGAGGAAAGAGCAGTCTGGCAGTGAGCTGCCACCCACGCCTCACTGGCCACGGCACCTCTTCACCAAGTCCCCTCCTTTCTAAAACACGGTGCAGCTCTTAGGATGCTTTCCTACAGCATATAGAACACCTCCCTCAGAAGGAAAATCTGAGACTGTTCTCAGGCAGATTCAGTAGGGAATTAATTTCTTCAGATGAAGAAAAAAAGACAGTAAAGAGATCACTTAAGAAAGTGAGCCTTCATCACTGACCAGTCTGCATGGTCCAGATAACTTGGCTAGTTTTGCTAGCAACACCCCCAAAATAAAATAGGTCTGCGTGCTGCGTAAGTGGGTAGCCAGCACCCTCTCTACCTTGGCAAGGCTTTGTCAGCCAAGGCTCGAGGAGAGAGGCATGGGCACTACTCACAGCATTGCAAGACAACTGGACTCATGATCCCGGCGCAGAGCAGCACCACGGGGGAAGCAGTGCTGCCTCTGCTGCTCTAACCACTCTGCGGCTCTTTCAGATACAGCCACGCCAGCCAGCGGGTGATTAACCCACATCCTACAACCCCGCTGCCAGCCGCCCCGCTACGCACCTCCTCCACCGCACAGGAGGCCACCCCGTGCTGCCCCTGCCCGAGACAGGGTGTTATTTCCCCCTCAAAGTCCAAGCACTGTAGGTTTACACAGAAAAAAACATTGTTGCTTGCCCCTAAGGAGCATCCCCTCTTCCTGAAGTATGGGAATGACAAGTCAGCCTGGAGATACCTCTCCTGCTCCCCGAGGTCTGCCTTGCCTTTTATACTGTCGGGGACAAGCACAGTCCCCTACTCTGTTCTGCTACTACCAGAACACAGCCTGCTTATTAAATGCCCAAATAAAAAATTTACAGCAAATACACTTAGAAACTACCAACTTAGGAATTCCAAATAAGAGGTATAAGATTTCTAGTCATTTAAAAATAAGGTTATATTATATTACATCAGTAGACCAAGTGGTGCAAGTACACAACAACTACAATTACACAAATCCTACAATGCAAAATTTTTGTCCCCACATTATTGCATATAAACATTCAGATGTAAAGGTCAGAAGACCAAGCAGGTCATCTTTCTCATCCTAGTTGGGACGATGCCTCACTTGTTTTTGTCCTACAATATTTAAAATGAGCTGTGATTCTATGAATCATGACCTGAACCACCACAGCTACAACTGAGGAAAAACTCCAAAGCAGGGTTTCAGGTATACCATATGCAAGCTATTAAAGCATCTTATTTTCAAACTGTTTATTACTAAACAAGTTCGTAATTGGTGATGTTTTATGACTTTCCTCAAATTAGGACTAAAAAAGTTTAATCCAGCTGAAACCAAAGTAATAACAGGGAAGAAAACAGGGAGATACAGCTCTTTCTTGAATGCTCCTTTTCACCTTTTTATCTTGTCCTACAAAGCAGTATTAATGTACTGCTAATCCTTCAAAGCCACATGTCCATGGCCAGTGTGATCCAAGCGAAGGTATTGCCTGCTTTGCACTGCACAAGTAACTGTGGAGGCACTACAGCTAGAGATCATACCTGGAGGTGCAGGAAGCTGAATTTTTTTCCCTATCACTGGCCCTTGGGTTCCCTCCTTGCAAACATGAAGCAGCGCGGTGTTACTTCAGCACAGCTCTCTACTTGGCAGCATTTTTACGGGGTCAGTCCCTTGTTGCAGAACATCACTTGCCCTCACGTCTAGCTTGTACGTGCTGTCAAACACATTTTGTTGCAATACCATGACTTTAATAGTCTTCATAACACTGTAGCTTCATGTATTCCCATTTATAAAGAGAAGATATATTTAGAACAATACCAATGAACATTTTCATATAGATAACGTTACACTAAGAGCAATATTCACTTTCATGTAAAGCATTTCACTACATAAGGAGAAGCCTTAAAATTAATTGTATTTTAGTTGTGTCATTCCTTCACAATATAACAGCTATTCAGCTGATTACAAGTATGAGGACTTCAGCATGCAATAAATAGTTCCTTCTTGGTAACCAGTTCATTGTTAGCAAGAAAAAGGCATTTGTAAGATCAACAGTTCAGATCTTTTCTATTGTTTAAATTTATCAGCAGGTTTTGCAACATGGCAGAATGCTACAGTAATTTTCATTTGGAAACTATGCATATTATTCCAAGTATTCAAGGAAAAAAGATTGGCTATGGTGAGAGTTTTAGCCATACTTAGTACAACCAAAGAAAAGTCTGCACTTGAAAACCCCCACTAACATAATTGGAGGTTAAAACAACAGATTATTATTAATATTATCGTCTGCATAAGATAATGTAGATGTTCTCCATGAAATCCATTGCAATGCTACTTCTAGACAAATTAAACAGATCAACACACAAATTTATCTGGATTATAACATCCTGACAGGGACGTCAGAAATGTAAGCATATCAAGAATACAAATTCTTCCAGGTACCTACTAGAATTAAGTATCAAAGTTCTTAATAACCCAACTCAGGAATTTTTGACTCGACAATTCACTACACAAGAGAAGTAACTTTAAATTTATATCACTTCCTATTTAAACACTGACCTTGTAAAACACTAGAGAATTAACTACAAACTTGAAGGAGAATTATAGCTTGCAAATACTTCTAAGCAAACGCCAAAAAAAAAGAAAGATTAGCAGTTTTAGCTCTGGCTTGTCTTGCATGTTGAAAATGACATCTCTCCTTACAGAAAGGAGAAGTGCTTTTGGTTAAAAGCATGCCAGAGTATTCTGTACATTAAAGCCACACAGTCATTTTCTGACCACATTCTTATTTACACTGCTATAGTTCTTCATTTTCACTTTAATCAAAAACACACAATTCTCAGTAAAAGCAGCTAAAGTGCTCTCTGGGAAGTGGAAAACTTCATACTGCCTAAATCTTTGTTTTGTAAGGAAAGAAAATAATCCCACAGAAAGTCCAATTTAGTTCGAAATATATTTGTATGTTCAGAGTTTAACTTCCAAGAAACAGATGAATCACAACAGCGTTGATGCAATCATTTCAGCAAAACTAAGAGGACACAAAAGCAGATACTGCAAGCTTACAGAAATGAAAGGGAAGAGTGTGTGCATGATGAAACACATCTAAATAATATGTTTTGCACTCCAAATCAAGCCAGAGTTTTGCTACGAAGTACTCTGTACAATCCACCAGCATAATCACATTGAGCATAACTTCTAGGCAAGGAGGAGTTACTGAAGGAGTAGCCAGGTTCATGCTGAAAGTACAGGCTTTCACTTGCACTGAGTGACACAGGTGCATTTGAAACTTGCTAACCAAGGTCAGCATAGATGTTTAAGGCAAAGTTTTTTCACAGCATCCTTAGAGGTAACATTTCAACTACAGTTTTCTCCCCGAAGCAGTGACATTGAAGAATGGTTGCAACATTCCTGCAGATGTTTCCCCAGGTTTAGGAGGACTGTCCTCAGAGATCAGTTTCAACATAAGCCAATATAATTAAAACAGTGCAAAACAACCCCAACCCCTTTTCTCCTACCTCATAAAACATATACAGAGAAAGCAGTGTAAGTCCAAGGTTGTAGACCACTAAAATACCCCTGCACGAGAATGGTTGCTTATTCCGCATGTACTTTGGTCCTAGCCATACGATTAGTAAGTACAAGACTGAGAAGATAAAGGTAGGTGTATAGTTCTCCAGAAGTAGCCATCCTTTTACTCTGGGATCTGAAACAAACAAAAACATGCAAACACTTAAGATTTTGTAAGGGGAAGAGTTCAATGCATCCAGAAAAAGCTGTACTCAAAATGCTTCTAGTGCTGGAATTACTAGAGAAAGACAAAGGAAGAACAGCAAGCCCTTTTATTAAGGGCCACATTGCTCATTACAAAAAACTTTCACAAACAAAATTACAGTTATACAGTTGTTAAAGAAAACAGAAATAATTGTGTTCCTAAGGCAAAGATATTCCTAAATTATTACCACTATTATTTTAAATTCAGAATCTTCTCCCATCCTGAATATCACAGACAAACTTAAATCATAAAGAAAAGCTTCAACGACCCTCTCCCCCTTATCCTCTCAAACTGACCTTTCCCAGTAGTGCACATCCGATTTCCTGACAGAGCCAGCAAAGCTAAGAGTGGAGCAGACACCATTGTGGTTACCAGTGGATGATCCTGATAATTATTTTCTCATCAATACTAATGCAATCAGATTTGTGTATGAGCTACTCAGGAGGATTACATTTTGGAGTACTTGTATGAAACACAAAGCACTCAGTCCAGTCTGGCTAACCAGTCCGGTCGGCAACATGTTGACTACTCAGGAAAAGCACGTAAACCACCCCAAACGAGAGGATTTCAGGGAAACACTTGGGACAAGCGCATGATCCTTTTGAACCATGACTGCGCTGTCCACACAGCATGGTATTTCTTCTCACTGAAGTCCCGCCCAAAGGATTGAAACCAAGTTTACCAAACCATAAATGAACAATTCAAGCATTGCTGGCATCCACAGCCCCGATTTTAAAGTAGTCAGATATGGATCCTGAATGTAAGAAGTGAGGCTTTAAAATGTAGGTTGAAGAGCAGTTAAGAAAATCAGGGAATTGTTTGCATTTGCCACCTTTATGGTTCATTATTTTTAAGATATGGCAAATATAGACCATATGCCAGCACGTACAAGAAGTTATATCAGAACATTGAGACTAATTTAAACAGGCTTAGTATGAAGATGGGGGGCAACAAGGGCACCAAGCTACTGAAAGCAAACAGAAAACACACTTTGAAGGGTCAGAGGCTTGTTCTACCTCCTGTGGACTTTGTCCTGTGAAGAAGTAGCATCACCACTGGAGTTTCACTGGGACAAAGAAAGAGGTAAGAAAGACGCTGCCGAAGCAATCGAGGGAAGAAAGCACATGCAGCATTGTTATGCATGCTCCATATGGAATGCTGATATTTAATCCTCCCTGGTCAGGGCCAGGTGGAACAGGGCCATCCCTACCCTAGCTGGAAGCCCTCACCATGAGGCCATTGCCTGTCCCAGTCCCACCGCCTCTTCCTTCCTTGCGCTGACCAGGATTGCTGTTCTCTACCTGCAGACTTTTCCCAGTGAAAAACCTACCAAAACCATTGTTTCTTTACAAAGAATCGTTTCAAAGAAGCAATGCTTTCCAGAAATTACAGATTTTTTCAGCAAAAAATTCCTTAGAAGCTCTAGTTATGCAGTCAAGAGTATTTTTCCTTCATCAAATGCAAACTATTTTTTTTAATAGAAGCTATTGTTAAATTTAAAAACAACCAAACAACCCAACTCCAAAAAAAGCAGTAAAGATCTGAGTGAGATAAGTCATTCACTAAGACCAAGAACAGGAGCTTAACTGATAGTAAGAAGAATAGCATGACTGTCATAGCTGAAAAATTAGCAGCTCTTCAGGTCAAAAGATCAGAAGAATTGAACTGACTTTTTTATTACAGGATCACACATTCTGATGCTTTACAGATACTAAAGAAAGTAGTCCCTGGTCAAAGTCAGGATGTTAGAGGGAAGCTGTTTCTTATGCTCTAGTACCTGCACTTTGGTACCAGTTTTATTTATGTATTTATTTTTTGACAAATCTTACCTCTAGGTCCAAGCCAAACATCAAGGTAGCTATTGATTGTTTTATCCAGAAATTCCATTCTATGACCTACTGAAATGAAGAAGAGAAGAAAGTTAGTTCTTCAGCTCACAGAAATAGTTTAATCACCTGAAGACCATCTGTTAGGGTTAACAAAGAAAATACTAACGTGCAAAAATTGCAGCAGACATACTGGACATTACCAGCATATATAAAGTACATAACGCTTGTTCTAGTCTCAGAGAGCCACTGGTGTAAGAGCAAGTACTTAATCATGGATCTAGATACACAGAAGCTTAAAGTAATGTGTTCAGATTAACCTGAAGTTCTTTTTAATTCTGTATTTTCTAAGTGCAAATACAGACTGACATCTTGCAAGATCATTCTGCAAGGAGGAGGAGGAGGGGGATTAGACCTTGAGAAAGCCAGCAACATTGAAATTCTCAAATAAATACTATGATGCTCTTTTAACAAAGAGCCTTGAACAGCTAGCAACACTAGCTGGGGAGAAGGAGGAGAAGGAAAAAAGTGAAAACTGGTTCTGCTATTGCTTTTACAGATAGGTGACTGATTACAGCTCTGATTAACAGCCCATAAAACCAACAGATCAACAGCTACACAGAGCTGCAGAGGCAAGGGAGGAAACATTGTGATGCGTGTCATGAGCACCTCCAGTTCCAGAAACTGCTTACTGGTAAGACTCAGTAAACAGATAAAACTCAGTAACAGATAAAACTCATCCAACATCAGTACAGAAGAGTACAAAAATGTAATCTGCCAGCTCTGCACATGGCCAGTATTTATTGGTAGCACCCGGTATACACTGTGGTACCCAGGCTGCCGTAGCGCCCTAAGGCTGAAGCAGCAACACTTTACAGGAGCAGGGACAACTGTACATGAAGCTGTTCTCAAGAGAAGAGGAAGTAACTTTCTTCCTGATTAAAAAAAAAAAATGAAACCCCCGCCCCCCCTTACAATTTCCTCTTTTCTATACAGAACTGTACCGAACTTTCACTAAAATAATTGTATCCACTTCAATAGGATAGTTTTCATTTCTTGATGCTTCTGCCCCCGAAGTACTAACATTAACAGCAATTTTTAGCTATGGGGAAACAATGTAAGCAACACATAAGCGGTCAACATACCCACAGCACAAACCAAAACGATGACATGAATTTACACACAGCTGCTAACAACAAAAAGTTAATCTCTATTTTTTTTTTTTTGTTCTTGATAAAGAAACACCTCTCTTCCACCTGTGAAAACCCTTCCTCTACGGGATTTCTGACTTCTGCAAGTAAAACAAATAGCAAGTCATCTGGTTTCAGTCAGCCTGGACTGACACCTCCACTTCTTTGAAGTCCAGCAAGAAAAGCCAAGCAGGATGCAAACAACGTCCTCTGCCCGGTCCAAAGGAGGACTGGGAACTGCCTGACCCTCGGCTGGGGGCTTTGCCTGCCCCTGGGACCAGGAAAATACAACGGGCTTAGATACGGGCATTTACATTGCGAGGTCTTCTACCCCACCACCCTGATCCCATCCACCACAGGAGTCCTGGCTGCACCATGACGCAGTTTAGGCCCAGCACCACGTGGCAGCTCACTCACTCCTTCTCCCATGGTGGGACAGGGAGAGAACTGGAAGAAAACAAAGGTAAAACCTTGTGGGTTGAGGCAAGAACAAGGAGGGATCACTCACAGTTATGTTCACAGGCAAAACAGACTCGATTTGGGGACGAAATCAGTTTAATTTGTTACCAACCATATTACAGTAGGATAATGAGAAACAAAACCAGACCATTAAAAAAAAAAAAAAATCAAACCACCTTCCCCACCACTCCCTTCTTCTTGGGCTTCACTTCATTCGCAATTTCTCCACCTCCTCTCGCCCAGCACCACAGGGGAGCAAGGGAATGGGGGTTGTGGTCAGTCCACCACATGGTGTCTCTGCTGCTCCTTCCTCCTCAGGGGAGGACTCCTCACACTCTTCCCCTGCTCCAGCGTGGGGTCCCTCCCATGGGAAACAGTCCTCCATTAACTTCTCCAACATGAGTCCTCCCCATGGGCTGCAGTTCTTCACACACTGCTCCAGCGTGGGTCCCCCACTGGGTCACAAGTCCTGCCAGCAAACCTGCTCCACAGGTCCTGCCAGGAGCCTGTTCCAGTGCTTCCCACGGGGTCACAGCCTCCTTCAGGCACATCCCCCTGCTCTGGCGTGGGGTCCTCCCCGGGCTGCAGGTGTGTCTCTGCTCCCCCGTCACCTCCGTGGCTGCAGGGGCACAGCTGCCTCACCATGGGCTGCACCAGGGGCTGCAGGGGAACCTCTGCTCCGGCGCCTGGAGCACCTCCTCCCCTCCTTCTGCACTGGCCTTGGGGTCTGCAGAGTTGTTTCTCTCATGTATTCTCACTCCTCTCTCCAGCTGCTGTTTCCACAGCAGGTTTTTTCCCCTTTCTTAAATATGTTATCACAGAGGCGCTACCACCATGGGCTCAGCCTTGGCCAAGGAGAAGAAAGTATGTTCTCCAGAGCAAGCTCTTGTTGTTTTTTTTTTTTT
>WKFP01014304.1:653808-729739 GCA_011057875.1 Pterocles orientalis | reverse complement strand
GCTGACGAGGAGCGGCTGAGGGAGCTGGGGGTGTTTAGTCTGGAGAAGAGGAGGCTGAGAGGAGACCTCATCACTCTCTACAGCTGCCTGAAAGGAGGGTGCAGTGAGGTGGGTGCTGCCTCTGCTCTAAAGTAACAAGTGACAGGACAAGAGGAAATGGCCTCAAGTTGTACCAGGGGAGGTTTAGGCTGGATATTAGGAAAAAATGTCTTCACTGAAAGAGTGATCAGGCATTGGACCAGGCTGCCCAGGGAAGTGGTGGAGTCACCATCCCTGGAGGTGTTCAAGAAACGTGTAGATGTGGTGCTTAGGGACATGGGTTAGTGAGTTAGGTGGTGTCGGTTGATGGTTGGACTTGATGATCCTTGAGGTCTTTTCAAACCTTAATGATTCTGTGATTCTATGATTCATGTGCCATGCTCCCTATCCCTTTCTCTTTAATCACAGCCAGCACAAACTGTTTGAGATAATCCTGCTGTTGAGAGAAAACATCGTCTCACTGCTTAGAGCAAACAGTAAATTGTTCTGTCTTAGTGCAAAAGAAGATGGGGGAAAGTATTTTTGTAAATGCTCTGATTTGTCTGAAAACATGTACATGAATCTTAATGGTTGTCATTCCATGTTGGAATTTTTCAAGTGTTAAATCCATTCAAAGTGCCTTGTTGCTGAGCTTTGTGATACCAACGCTGTAGTCAGGAGTTATTAAGTCATTACTGCAGTCAAGTTTTTGAGGCAGCTGTTTCCCTACAGAGCACTCAGATCCTGATATAGCTCCTTTCTTCTTTCAGTCTTAAGTATTCACAGAAGATCTTTTCTGCATTTTGAGAGAACCGTTATACTTGGACATTTGTCCTGACTTAAAAGTATTGCATGCGATTTTAATAGTCTGTTTTGTTGTGGAATCACTGTCTGTGCAGACAGGATACTCAGTACTCAACAACGAGCCCTCCGCTGCCTGTCTTCTTCCCAGGACATCAGTTCACTGCAAATCCAATGTGCTGTCCCTGTTGCTTGCTCAGCCCACGTCCTAAGGCAAGAGCAACCTTTTTGCCCAATATAAAGTGGTCAGATATCCTTTCCCACTTCTAAGGATTGTTTCAGCTCTCACCTGCGAAGGCAGGACCCACCTTTGCCCTGTGGTCTCTGCAGTCATCTTGGGACCTCTGCTCACACGGCCTGGGAAGAAGGAAGGCTAGGAATGTATTTTCCAGATAATCGGAAAAACATGCCAAGTTAAAGATTAAACATTCAAAATAACCGGTGTTTTTGGGTTTTCCACCTTCTCACTGGCCATCATCGGAGTGCCCTCTGAAGATGTGCAGCTGACCAGTGAGCCACCCAAGCCAGTGGCTGCTGGTGATGTTTCCAACCTTGCTGCTGACCTCAGGAGAATTGCGGGTGTGTTCCCTGTCAGTGAGACACCAGAAGCACCCTGCCAGCTCTTGAGGATAATCTCTGGTGAGGGATATAGCCACCAATCCGGGGCAGTTTTTGTGTAGGGGATATATTAACATAAGGTTGCTTCTCGTTAGATGAAGAGCAGTTTGGTTTCCATAGGAAGGAGGGGTGGTTTGGCTTTTATTCTCCTAGGAATGCATTTTTTTTTCCCAGCTGTGAAAAGTACTGGATATAGGTAGTCACTGAGACAAATAATGGTAGATATTCATATCTTCCTCCCCCACTTTGTGCCTTTTTTGACCACTTACACTGTAAATTCAGGGCAGGGACTCTTTCCCACTGTATGCATGCAGAGTGGACCTCAAATGTTTAGGAGGTGGGAGAAGGCTATAGAAATATTGCACCCCCCTGGAGTAACTTTGATAATGACCCAAGGAGCAATAAGGGAAGGCAGGGTACAGTCCTGGTAGTTCTCCAGAGAGCCTTTACATGAGGTCGTACATAAGCAAAAGTCTTAAGGGTGATCAAATCCATTCCCTCACCCTTAGGCACAGTGAGATTTTCCTGAGCATAGCCAAAGATACTGAACTACTCCTGCTGTGCAAGGTTAGCAGCCACAATGAACATCCTTGGCCACATAGATCACCATGTCCCACGTGTGTAGGTTGAGATTGCGGCTGCCAACCAAAGCCTCGTGTTAAAGTCCACAGGAGGTCGTGGTGGGGTCCTGGGAAAGAACAGCTCTTGCTTTGAGCAGAGGCTGCTGTCTCTGGGGGCATGATGCTGCTCTTGTTCAAAGAAACAAGCCTTATGTACACTTTTGAAAACAAATTGTACTAAAACTGTGCCCTGGTCAGTCTCACAAATTTCCTCTTGAACCCACTGCCTCCCTCAGAAGTCTTTTAACCAAAGAAATACCAGTAATAGCAACAGTTAAAAGTAACAACTGACTACTTAGGACTTCAGCATAAAAGCAATGCTTTAATAGACTTGGTTTTGCTTCCAGTTTTTTGTGTTTTTTTTCATGCTGCTGAGGTGACATTTCTCCAAAGACTCTTTTTCATTAGCAAATGCATTTGAGTTTATAGTCCCGTCTTTTAGTTTTATGGTTTTTCATTGAGCCTTATACCTCTTTTGATGACACCTAACATTTCTCCTGTGCCTCTGGTACACAATTTGGTCTATAATCTTAATTCCAACTTCCTGATTACATTTTTTTTTTCATTTATAACATTTCCAAGTTGTAGTTTGCTAAAACCTGTTCACTTGTCTGCTGTAATCTTTGTTTCCAGTCCTTTGACACAAATTTTTAGTTTAGTACTTGAGCAGTCTCACTGACAGTTATTAGTTTCTTGCATTTGTTGGTTTATTTAAGAGGCAGTAGGAAGGTGGCATGATTACACTATTATCAGAAACTATGCACTACCCTCTCACATCAATATCCATCCTACTCGGCTGCAGTGTGCTGATGACATGATTTGGGTTGTGTTGAGTTCTTCCCTGAGCAGAAGGCTGGTACATCTACACCTGTGAGCAGCCACTTTTATGAAAGTATCAGAATTGTGAGACTCAGTCCTTGGTTTTTTGTCTGTCATTATTTCTCCCACATAACTCAATTTTTAAATGAGGTAAGTTGCTCTTTTTGAGTCCTGTCACAGTTTTGTCTCTTGCTTTTAAGATTCTTTTCAGTGATTTCTGTGATAAAAGATTCTGTTTCTGAACTTGATCTCATTTTCTGGTTTGGCTGTATCAATGTCTAATAGCTGTATCATTATTATTTGGTAACTTTAAATACCAAGTTTTCATCTGATCAAATTTAGAGGAATTCTGTATTCTTGTAATTGTGTCTTTCTCATTTAAAAAGAAGAGATTTAGTATAGTTGGACTGGTAGCTGGTTTTATTTTATTGTTGGAGTAATTTTATGCGCCAAATTTTTCTGAAGCTGAGAGTGATGGCAACAAATACCCAACCTCAGATTTTTCTTGTGTTTTCAAACAGAAACCAGAGTGGGGTTTTGTGCTCTGAAAAATTGACCAAAGAACCCCAAGTACATAAAAATTGGCAATTTGTTTGAATTTTGCAGTAGTGCAAGGCAAATAGCTTGTATTTAGTGTCATTATCTCCTGCAATGTGACAAAGCTGAAGACTCACAGGACTTTCTTTTGCTCCCATCCCAGGTTGTCAATTAAAATAAGGAGGATATTAAGTGTCTTAAGGTCCACTTCATTTCAGCTTTCTGAATCCCAGAGTTTCTGAACCTTTAGCTCATGTCTGCCTTGTAAAGTTCCTGCCTTAAGGCCCTCTTGGCGGCACATATTTCATTAAAACACATTAAGGACCAAAAACTTCTGAGCAGTCGCTGCGGCTCGTTCACTGCTGCCGCCAGCCTCTGGTGTCCCCAGACCCCTTCGTCCCCAGGATGGCTTCTCTGTGTCAGGACAAAACAGCTGGAACTCAGAAATGCCAAGTTACTGCTGTTTAATGAGTTACCACATCACTTCAGCCACGGAAGTAAGTTGTTTGTGTTCTTACTTCCTGTTCGAGATGAGAAATAAAGTGCCCCAGCCTAAATCTGTGCAGATTGAAGCCAGCATGCTTTTGCTGCGGACTGAGAGCTCTTAGCTACTCTCCTGCAAAGGGACTTATTCAGCTGCAGGGACCGCTTAGGAGTGGGAGCCCTTACACACGTTTTAACAAGAACTAAATAAGCTCGGTGTGTATGGGGAACACTTGCCATTGCTGACAGCTCTCCTTGGCACGAGAAGCTCTTCTAGGCATCTATGTGAGAGTGCCTCTGTTCTCATAATTACAGTATCTCTACCAACATACTATAATTAGACAAGTTAAAAATTGTCTGAGCTCCTACTTTCTGCTGAAATGCACTAAATTCCGGATGCATTTGTCACTGAGAAAAACCGCTTTGAAGCTTTAGCTCCAGCACAGGCGTTATCCTCACACCCTCCTCACCTTTCACTTGAATGGAGATTTTTGTGTGGACTTAACATGCATGGATGGTCTTTGTAAACATCTCTTCTTGTCTTTTTATTATGTACCAGGAGAAGCATTATAGGCTCAATGGAGTGCATTTTTTGAAATAATTCCTTTATGCCACCCGCCAGCCTTAAGTGTCAGGTTTTATTATTTTGTTACAGGAGTTTCTCACTGAATATGTTTGTTTTCCTTGTTGGGAGCTGTGTAGAACATCTTCTGAAACTCAGGAAGAATAATCAGTTCACTCCTTTTTTCCATGTGGGGCATCTGTGCTTCTCATCCCTTATCTCTTGCAGAAAGCTGGTGCGAGCTCTGCACAGCATGGACAGGAGGTTCCAGCTTCTAACTGCTGACAAATTCAATAAACTGTCAGCTTCAATGTATCTTGGTTTCTTCAACCTACTTCTATGAGACAAAAAAAAAGGCATCGCCAAGGCCTATTTCCTTTTTGCTATAACGGCTCCTTCTCATATCATTTTGACAAGGTAGTTGCCTTGTTACATGCCTTATATGGATCATGGATTGTGCCGCTTTTTATAACCGTCGTGTTTTTGCTCCAGCTCTGCAGGGACCATGCTGACAGCAGAGGAAAGGTTCTCAGAGCTGAGATTCCTGGCCCCATTCTCATGAGCATAGTAGCAGGGTATTCATCATCAGAGGCTCTCATCAGAAATCCCCATTCTTCACATAGTTTCTTATTTGTCTCCTAGCTCTTGGCAGGCTTTCTGCTTCCACCCACATGGTAACGCTTGTCTAGTAACAGCAACAGCGTGAAGCCCATTAAGATCAGAATTGCAGACTAACTGAGCCTAACTCACCCTTTTGATGGTGAAGAGTTGTCCTCCTTAAAGGAAAGCAGGAAAATGGGTTGTAGTTAGTAGTTTAGTTGGCTGGTTTCTGACATCGAGCAGTAATGCGTGTTGGCCCTGCGAGTGCCTGAATGCTAAGGCGGACTGACGTGGCGTCTCCTCCTCAGCCGTGTTTGCACCGTGCCTGATCGGCAGGAGCTCCCATGGGCCATGACCTGGGGGCAGGACTATTAACTGCCCCTCCTGCTTCCAGCGGAGAGCTTTGTTAGTGCTTGGATCTTGTGTTTTATTTCAAGATATGGTACTTGCCTTTCCCCTGCCCTTTCCTCAACCTTAGCCTCTGCCAGACTGATTCAAAAGCTGCCATCATCTGATTTCATCTGGAGCATCGCTCTGATGAGGAGGCTTAGCATTCCCAGTGCCCGGATTTTAAAGGATGACTGTCCCCAGGGGTGGTGGGATGGGCCATGCAGGCACTGAAAGGCTTTGAACTCTGCTGTGTGTGTATTAGCATCACAGACTAGTTCCTGTGTTTAATACGTACATTAATCAGTGTTTCTTACTGCACTGTTATACTCTACAATACGTAGCGTGTATTTTGTGATGAATCAGCAGGGGAAGCTTACCTCCCCAAATTAATTGTGTGCGTAATGTTAGCTTTATAGAATATGCATCCCTAGTTCATGATCACAGTACATCACCACGCACCTAATAACATGGATGCAGACCTGTGCCAGCAACTCGCCCTGGTAGCGTGTAGTAGAGATGCTCATCTGTTGTCCAGATACTCTTACAGCTTGAACAGGGGGTAGGCATTTTCCTGCCTTCTAGGAAAATGAAGCTTGGCTATTTAAACTCAGTTTTTGCCTTGTGGACTGTATGCCTACAACTTGTATTCCTGGTAAACCCCAGAATGCATCAAGCAGAACGCTGGGTCCCTTCCCTTGAAAACAAATGACTTGCATAGACATCCTGGTAACTGGAAGTCTAAGGAAGGGCTGGAATAAGCGGCTGTAAGCTTATAGCGGGGGAGTGGTTTCCTGTAATACCTTGGCCTATCTGATCTCTCCATGTTTCTCTTTTGCTTTCCACTGACCCCTTTCTCCCCAGAAAGATGAGGTCTTCTTTGGAGAGCATGCAGATGACACTCATTCCCCTCAAAAGTGCCCATGACATCTTTTTTTTCAGGCTATCATGCCACAGTCAGCTTAGCCTGGCTGCTGTCAAAGGGCTGGTCGGCTGCTTTACCCATCACTTTCTGCAACTGCTTGTTCCAGTTTTCCCTTGTTGCTATTCACCTGCTCTCTAACACAGAACAAGCAAGGAAGATTTGAAGGAAGCTACACCAACATGAGGGAATCAAACTTGTCCCAGGCTGTCCTCTGGTGCTGAGGCTGCCTTTGCCCACAGTGCAGAGTGACCACCCGCAGAAGGGTGACCACCCACAGAAGGGTGACCACCCACAGAAGGGTGTCCACACACAGCTTTTTGGTTGAGACTGGTACCTCCTTGTGCTAACCTCCAAATGACGCCCAGGAACTCATCTGGGAGATGGCTAGAAGGCATTGCTCTTCTCATTTAACCATGGATGCCTGAGCTCCAGTGCCTGGCCACATTTCCTGGCACAGCTTCATTAAATGAATGGGCATGGTCCATCAACAAAACCCTTCTGTGGATGAAGGCTCGGGGGAGGTAGGCATGGAGGTGTGCTCCTGAAGCTCAAGAAAGAACGTAGGAAGTGACAACAGCTATGGTGAAGTAAGCTGAACTTAACACCAAGGGGACAGAAGGGTGGCCTTTGTTGTATAGAGACTGCTGTATCACTTGTGTGGGTCAATTGGTTGTGTAAGTGGTCTTCCCTATAGTAATCAACAGAAAGTGGTATTTTCCTGAGCCAGCCAGACCAACATGGTGGAAGTGTATGTATTTCTCAGTGCAACATGGAGTATAAAAGTCTAACATCCAGCAAAACTAACTGTGAAGAGGACAATAGCCTTGACCTGGCTTAAACCCACGTATTTCTTACCGGTGACTGGGGATGCCCAGCATGGTGACAGTGAGTGTATAGCTCTGGGATTCATGTTGCTATTGTGATTCAGCTGGCTGTTGCGATTGCTGTATTATGCTTGTGTTGTGATTTCAGTATATTGCTGTATTGGTCTGCTAAATCAAAGCTTTGTGTAACGTCAGATATCTTCAAACAAGGAATTTAGTATTAAAACACTAAGCCCTGTTCATGTGGGATATCAGAAAGAACCTGTTCAGAGACTATTAGGCTCTGTCGGGCTGCATGAGCTTTGGTGTGGGTGCAAGGGAGAGGGTGGGAATGGGAGCTGGGAGCAGGCGAAGACAGGACTGGCTCTTCTTGCTCAAGTGTGTGCTTGTGCTGGATTAAGGGATCGTAGAACTACTGTGTCAGTTGTCACTGCGTACACAGGTGTGGGTGCTACGTGCTTACTACAATTTACTCCTACTGTTGGTCTCCTTTTTTAGAAATGAGAGGTCTAGGATTAGTCCTCTTGTTTCCACTTCTTGATTAAAACAGACTTTTGAAAATACTGACTTCTTTTTCTGCTTTAATTGCTTGCAGGCACTTAGTGCATTTTCTGATTTTATTCTTTCATAGTCTTTTTTTCCCCCCAAAAAAAAGGTTTATTTCCCTGTATTAGCTCCTCTTTGTTTGTCTGAATTTGCAAGGAGGAAGAAAACCGTGCTGCCAGATCTCATACAACTAGAGCTGAAAGAAAGCAGCTCTACTATAGCATGTGTTTACTGGATCTCTCTCAGTTCAATTTTTTTCTATTTGCCAGTGAAGCCTTAGAGGAAATTAGTGCTGTGACCGTCTCCTGCAAGTTGCAACATGTCCACAGGTGGTGGGAGCAATGGTTCTGCTGCCCTGGAATGTCCCTGAAACTTGTTAGGATGTGCAGGGTAAGAGCCCCCGAAGTCTCACAGCTATGAAAAAACATCACCTACACTAAAGCTGGCCAGTTGCACATACTTTGGGAAATTCACACACACTTGCCCTAGCCCCACAGACCCAGCTCTATGGTTAAAATGGTTAAAGTGGAAACATTTGAGTAAAAAGAGTGAAATGGTTTTTTGAATCCTCTTTAGAAACATATATTTAGAAACTTAACATGGTGTAGGTTTGCTGGGTTTCTTTTTTTTTTTAAATGAGCAGGGCCAAGAGGGGAAAATCTGGTTTATGTTTTCACAGAACCAGGGCACAGCTTCTTCTTAAATTGCCATTGATTTTAACAGCAGCAGGAGTAAGCTTCACGTTGGTTTGGACAACAACTAAAAATTGTAGTTCATGTAGCAAACCATTCTTGGATCATGACTAATTACATCACTTCGGGTAAAAGCTATTAAAAAGCCTATATTTATCATGTTCCCCTTTTAAATGCCGTTTTATCTGAAAAACGTCTCTTGTGAAGAGAAAATAACAAATTCTGTATTCAGTTCAGCTTTATCTACCAGACCACACTTCTGCATTCTTTAAAACCGTAAGTAGAGGAGTGAAATTACAGATGCTAGAGATGATGCCTGGAGAGCAGGTCACCCTGGCTTTGTAAATTGGTGCTCACCAGCTGAATCATGACACAGGGACCGACGCTGCTGTTGCGGTGTCTGCTCAGAGGGCAGCCATGGTATCTCAGGCGTGGACCCAGCCCTTGCCAGAAAGCTCGTGTTTTGTTTTCCAGGGCCTTAATCAGCACTGCCTCTTGGCCTCTTGCCTCAGGATGTGCCATTGTGGGTCACTCCCTGAGGTACTTCAAAGCGTGTTTTTTGCTGGCAAGGCCATGAAGTTTTGGTTAAATCCAGGGACAAACTGAGCAGGGCTTGGCTAAAGCTCCCTCCTCTCCTGGGAGTGCCTGGGGAGGTGTCTGGAGAGGTGCCCAGCAGGCAGCTCGAGCTGCTGGTACTGTCCCAGGGTGTCATGCCCTCTTTGCATTGCTCTAGCCTCCGCTGAGGTGCAAATGTGCCCTGCTCTGCCTCGGGGCAAGTGGTACCGGGTACCAGCCGTCTCTCTGGGGTGCAAAGCAGAGGCAGGATGCGGGAGGGAAGCGCAGGGTTCCCAGAACAGACGGGAGGGGCAAGGTCCTGACCACGACTTTTGCAAAGGAAAATAAGGACTGGATGCAAACCATGCACTGTAGGGGTGTTTTGTGCTGAAATGGAATTTTAACTATGATACTAACTTTAGACTTTGTAGTTATAAGGTTGATAAAGAATCCTGGGAAAGAAGAAAAGTAACCAGATGTGCAGAGGTATCCAATCATATAGACAGTACAACTAAGTTATCTCAGAGGTTGTGTTCACATAGCTTTGAAAATTACGTTCCTAGGGTTGAAAGTAGCCAATAGTGATTTTGTTGTTAAGAATTTAAAATTATTGTATCCAATTAGTAGCTGCCAAATCTGAACGAGCTCTGTATAAAAGCAAGTGCGCAACACACAATAAATGGCTTTCACTTTCATCATAATTGGCTCATCTGGGTGGTGTCCATGAACTTCGCGCACTGGCTGCAAAGACCTCCTCGTGCTGACTACAAAGAACTCCGCTGGTCAACTACAATGCACCTTAAGGAAGGAAATCAACTGGCATTATTCATAGCCTGCCCCTCTGCTGAGCACAGTATTTGTACAGGAGGCATCATTAGCAGAAGCTTTGGTTGGTGGGAGAGCTCCGAGTCTCTTCTTCTGTTTATACAGTCCAGATTTTAATTAAAAATTAAATTTAATTGTTTAAATTCTAGCAGCCAGTGCTACACATGGCTGTCCTGATGCCACACACGAGGATGTACCCTAGTGCAACAGTGCAGCCTGCATCACTACAAAGACTCGCTCGTACTGCTCAGGAAGGGTAGCAGGCTGAGGCTGAATGGACATGAACTAACCAGAAGTTTGGAACCCAAAGTGCCTCCATCCTTGTCTATTATCTAATCTCTTGGTCTCACCCATTTGCAGGGCAGCTTTGCATTAACAATGTGAACCTCTGCTTCGGATTTTCTACCCCCACAGGCTGTCCCGCTGTACCTTCCAGGTTGTCAGCCTGTACTCTTCCAACCACAGCTGTTGAGTGCAACCTTACATCCCAGCACGGGGGTGTTTGGGTTCACTCACCAGAGGAACACAGAAGCCTCTTTCTTCACACTCAATTTGTGTGGTCATGTTGTCATCTTAAACTGAGAACAGACTGATCCCTGTGGTCAGGACTAAAGTTCCTCTGTCAGGCCAGGATTCATCCCTCAGATAAATCCGGATCATAAAAGAATTCCTCCGTTGCATACATAATTTTTCAACACCACTACTAGCATTGCTAGCCTCTCTCTGCAGGTACTTGCAGAACATCCTCTTTTTCTTCTAAAAATATGTACTTCCTTCCTGTGCCTCCCTCCTTTTTACATTATATAGTACCACTAAAATCACAAATATTTATGGTGTTGGTTGTTCATTTTAGTTAGCTGAGAAAAAGGATTGTAAAAGGAGCTCAGAAAGTAAGGCTGAAAGCTGGTGTAGATGATGCATAACACTGGAAAGAAAACAGAAGATAATCTGAAGGACAAAGCTGAGGAGCAGAAGGAAGTCAGATAAGGTCTGAAGAGGCGGTAAGAAGGAAATGCTGCCTGGAAAAGGAGATGACATTTTGAACACGCTAAATAAACTGTAAAACTGTAAATAATACAGACATTCACATAAAATCTATTTTAACTTTCTCTTTTTGAAATACCAGTGGCCAAACCCAGAACCATAAATGTCTTATTTTAAAAGAGCGCGAGAAGCTGTGAGCTTGGCATTTTCTAGCACCAGCAGTCCAGCCAGCTGAAGGGTCTCCCCAGCTTCACTGACACCCGAATCCTCCTCCTCCCAAAGCAAAACAAAAGACCGGAAGCCAAAGATGTGGGGACTGTCACCGCTTCTGCTCAGTTCCCAGCTGGCCACTGTGCAAAGGGCGAATGGTGGGAGAGCTGCTGAGCAGAAGGGGAAGGGCAGTGCCCTGCACGCAGAGCCCAGCAGCAGCTCATCAAATAGCCCTCGTCATTACTGGTCCCCAGTGACTTTTTCCTAGGGTGCTAATCAGCGTCTCGGCTCTTTTCCAGCCAGCATGATTGCATTCCATCTGCTGAAGTAATTACCTCCAGCAGTTTGAACCAAATTTGGCATCTTTCTGCATGTCATGGCCGAAACTGCTGGGGAGACGCGTTCCTGCCACACCGCGACAGCAGCTCCCGGCGGGCAGGTGCAGGAGATGCCTTCATCCCTCTGCCGCCATCACTTCTGTTGTGTCTTCTCAGACACAAGGTGGTTAATAATTTTGCAATGGTTTCAGGTGACACGACTGGAAATTGCTCCCAAGGTCCAAAATATGGCCACAGCCTTCTCAGGGGCTGCGTGCTTCCCGTCAGAAGAGACCCCTGCGTAAAGTGCCGCCTAGTATTGAAGGAAGCGTACCTGCAGCCAGGTGACATGAGTGCCTAGACAGCTTCCCAGGTGACGGTTAGCCTCCATTGCCTAACCCTGTGCTGATCATGTAAAACCTGCTAGCTGCAGGGATGTAAACGCCAAGCCTTCCCTCACACCTGCCCGGGCCAAGAAGCCAAGGCAGGACTGGCCAGGCTGCAGGCGGGGTGGGCGGCTGCCTGGGGGAGCGGGCTGGGGGGCTGCGCTTGCTCCCAAAGCCCTGGCACCTGCCCGCCCTGGTCCCACTTTGCTCTTCCATCTCTTCCCAGGACCTTAACCAAAGCAGCTACACACTTGAATTTTGTGCTGCTGAGAAACCTGTGGCTGGCTGTCACCCCCCAGTCACTGCGCTTCAGTTGGCAGGCAGCAACTCACTCATCACAGTGATTTACCCCCAGAATACCCCTGTAAGAAAATCAGTCAAATTCTTTTCCCAGGTCTGTTTGGGCAGTTGCTTGACTTCCAGGAGCTTAAGCAAGGGGAGGTTCTGGCCCCTAAATGCCCAGGAGAGTCAGAGCTGCTGCTTGGAGCTCCTCCTCCCAAATCCTCCGGCCTCTCGGGCAGTTTTCCTGTTGCAAACTGCCCTGGAAATATTAAAAAAAAAAATATCTATTGAGGCAAGCTTGAGTGAATGTTTCATTGTTCCTTTGTTTCTAAACACGTGGAAGCTGATTTTCTTCTGCTGCCACCCAGTCAGAGAGGAACAAATGCTTTAAAAAATAGCCACCTCTGGAAACACACGAGAAGACAACTGGGATTTGAACATGAATGGCCATAAGCCCAAAGGCAGCCGTGTCTGACAAAGAAGAAAAAGTAAATAGATTTATTCCTGCTACATATAAAGCAAACTGTACGTTTTTAAACCCGTAAGAACAAATATCCATTGTTTTCTATGTATGTTCAAAAATCGTGGCATCGATAGCAGGAAGAAACATTTTTAATGCCTCGCTGGGGAAAAATAGCATCAGCATTTCCCGTCTTTGTCAGTGAAATGTTCCCCAGCCTCGGCAAACAGCCCAGCCCCTCCACCGTGCGGCTGGGCTGCCCTTGCGCTTCTCCCGAAAGCTGTGTTTCCCCCTTTCCCCTCCCAGCTGTCGGGTTCAGCGTTTGCCCTGAGGTCACCAAATAAGCCTGTTAGATAAGCACAAGGTATTATTAATATTCAAATACTCCTAAGCTGATCTTGTGATTTTTTACAATGCTACTAAGGATGTGCTTAGTGCAAGATTTCTTGCCGGGGAGCAACTGCAGAAGCCAAACAAATGACGATAGCTACAAATGTATTTTTGTGGTCCGTGGAGGGCTTTACTGGAAGTACAAGCATGAGCTCTGAAGTCTGCACACTCCTTTGCTTGATTTCTTACTCTTTCTTCCAGAATCCACAAGAAATTTAGCTTGCAGCAAGAGGCGATTTTGGTTTTGCTGTGAAAACAGCACAAATGAATAGTTTTCACCTTAAAAATCTTAAATTGTGCACTAATCTTAACTAACAAAAGATGAGAATACTTTAAGAGAAACTACTTACAGCACATTGCGACCTAATTATGCTTTTGTGTCCTCTGGCAGTAGGAAAAGGTGGGTATACTGCAGGCTATTCCACCTTGACAGAACGATGTATTAGGTACATGTGTCGTAGTGCAATAACCATGGTCTTGTTGCAGTAATTTGCAATTAGGTGCCGTTCTCTTACATCTTCTGCAAAGGGAACGACTAAGGACAAAGTCACCTACTGTACCTTCTGGATTTTGTAAAGGATGAAGCATTTATAAAAATTAAGATTTTTGTTACTTTTGTGTTACTTTCCCTGTTCCTGTAAAATGCACGATTCGAACGCAGCATTCAAAAGGATAAAATGCTCCTCAGAAGTAGCTTTCTCTCTCTACCCATTTGATGCTAATATCCACTGTAGTGGAGAGGACTGAGCAGCCGGCCAAGCATGCTGTACTACCGATCTGCCTTCCTCTCATAAAAATGTTAAACAATTCTTTTTTCCCAAAATAAATTCCGTGTATTTGCAAAGGAGTTGATCAATATTGCCTTTATACGTTTAAACAAACCCGGACATCAGGTGTAGGTTATATAACATTAGCAGTGACTGGATAAGAACAACAAAAGATAATCTGTTTGCCTGTTCCAGTTGCAAAACCCTCCTGCTGGATGACTTTCTGCTGTCACTTATTGTTAGTGTAATGCTGAGGTAACCTCAGTGCTGTAACTACACATCTATAGCAACGTGGGTAAGAGAACCAGAATTTGGCTGCCTGCCTCATTTTGATATAAAATGCTCTGGACATTCATCACCATCGGGCAATGGCTCTGCACAGTCTTCTCTGCTTTGAGGTGCAATCTTTTTTAGACAAATGCCATTCAACCCATAGAAGTTGAGCAGTGAACCATGAAGTCAGTAGTATTGGAAACATGCCTTGCACTGGAAATCCAAATGAATGAGAAGAACTTGAAGGAAGAGGGGACGTGTTTGTGCTTGAAAGACCAGGAAAGTTTCTCCAAGCGCTGCAGATGGTCTAGGGAAAGGGCACCAAATTGGAAGTTGAAGGTAAACATCAGTGGGAGTATTTGGGAGGGGGGATGTGAGGGCATCATTCATCACGAGGTGGGCATATATGGAGATATGTCCTGTTCTAAAACAAATAAAACCAAATTGTTGATGTCACTACCTATCTGTCATCTGACACAGGTAAAGGCGCTGTGAAATATTCATGGATACAATCAAGTTTGTTGGTACAAATTTGAGGAAGTATGAGAACTCCTGTTGAAACTCCTTTGTCTTCTGTCCTTTCTCTTCCTTTCTGTGCTCCCCTCTCTCTCTCTGTTCCTTCTTTCCACTACTCTTTCCATCTCAGACCTTCAGAGGAAGAAAGATCTCATTTTTTGCTGCCAGCCACAGCCTTACCCCTGGCTGCAGATTGGTAGAGGTTAAAGATGTGAACTGCTTGCAGCCCTGCAGTTTTCCAAAGGTGCCAGTTTTCTGTATAGGTCCTGGGTACGCCCAGAAACAGAGCAGTCGGGAGACAGGGAAGAGCAACACCTACGGTATCCATCTTCTGAACATCAGGACATGCTCCTTACATCCTGTCCAAACTGCAGTATTTAGGCCCCTACAAAACCTCCTCTTGGAGAAGATCCTTTACTGCTTTCCCTTAAAACATTTTAATCTGAGATGTACAGAGCAAACCTATGATGTTCTGTCACACACAGCAGTGTTTTTCCTAATCTCAAAAAGCAACATCACCTTCTACACCAACCATGAGACATCATTTTCTGCTCTTTTTCTATCTCTGTTTGTGTCTTCCCTGCCACAACTCAGTCATTGACCATTGGACTAGACTGGAAACCTGCTCGGAGCTGAATCATTCATTTTGTACTAGTGGACAGACCAACATGGGTTATGTTGTTGTGGGTATCTTGTACAGATCACCGGATTGGGAAGAAGTAGATGAGGTCTTCCTCAGATAACTGGAAGAAGCCTCATGTGACCAAAGTGACTTGGAGTAGTCAGGATGGATTTATGAAGGGGAAATTGTGCTTAACCAACCTGATAGCCTTCTGTGATGAGTGGCTTGGTGGATTAGCAGATGTTTTTTATCTTGATGTTAGCTAGGCTTTGAGCACTGTCTCCGGGCAGAGAAGTGTGGGCTCAACAAGTAGGCAGTGGAGCGGACTGAAAACTGTCTGAACTGCAAGGCTCAAGGTGTTGTGATCAGTGGCACAAAGTCCATCTGAAGGCCAGTCCCTAGTGGTGTACCCAGAGGCTGATACTGAGGCCTCTTATTATTATATTACTTAACTTCATTAATAACTTGGATGATGGGACAGAGTGCTCCTTCAGCAGGTTTGCACATGATAAATCGGGAGGAGTGACTGATGCACCAGATAGTTGTGCTTCCATTCAGAGGGACCTGGATAGGCTGGAGAAACGGGCCAAGAGGAATCTCATGAAGCTCAGTGAAGAAAAATACAGAGTCCTGCACCTGGGGAGGAATAACCCCATTCTCCAGTACAGGCGGGGGGCAAACCATCTGGAAAGCCGCTTTGCAGAAAAAGACCCTGGGTGTCTTGGTGGACAAGTTGGCCATGACCCAGCAATTATCCCTTATGGCAAAGAAGGCCAATGGTGTCCTGGGCTGTGTGAGGCAAGGCACTGCCATCAGGTCAAGGGAGGTGACCCTCTGCTCAGCACTGGGGAGGCCACACTGGGAGTGCTGTGTCCGGTGCTAGGCTCATACAAGAAAAGTATGAGCAAACTTACTGGAGGAGGTCCCATGAGGTGTTTGAGAGATGACTAAGGGTCAGGAGCAACTGTCATATGAGGAGAGGCTGAGAAAGGTGGGACTGTTCAGACTGGAGAAAAGAAAGCTCAGGGGGAATCTTGTTGGTGGGTATAAATACCTGATGGGAGGCTATGAAGAAGGCAGAGCCTCTTCTCATGGTGCCCACTGAGAGGATGAGAGGCAATGGGCACAAACTGAAACACAAGAAATTCCATCTGAAATAAAAGAACACTTTTTACCGTGAGGGTGGTCAAACACTGGCACAGGTTGCCTGCAGAGGTGGAGTCTCCATCTTTGGAGATATCCAAAAGCCATAGTCCCAAGTGGCCTATTCTAGCTGACCCTGCCTTGAGAAGGGAGGTCGGACTAAATGATCTCCAGAGGTCCCTTCCAACCTCAACTGTTACATGCTTCTGTTCTGTAATTTCTAAATTGCTATACGTTTGAACTGCACTTTCTTTTATCAGGAAAGCATATTAGTTCCTACTCACACTATAGGGAACAGGCAGTGATATTAGACCTTCTCTGTGCATGAGGACATCTCTTTGCTATTTCAGACACAAAGTCTGGGTGTAGCTTTTCAGATGTTTTACAACAAGTTGGACTTGAAGACAGTGTGTAAAAAGAACATTTGTTATATGAGACTCAAATGCTGCTTGATTTTCACAAGGTTGAATCATAAATTTCTGAGGCTTTGTCATTGCCTGGAGCTGCAGTACTTGACCAGCCTTCTCATCTGTGAAGGGCTCCTTGGGTCCTGCATAGTACGTGATGTGCCATCAAGTACTGCTGGATGTAACCACAAGGGCATAACATTCCTCTAGTTCTGTAGAGTCTGGTGGCAAAACCAAGAAAAGATTTGCGTACATGAAAGTTAGATGCCATTACGCCTAATTTATAGAGAGAGCCTGTTCTTGCCGTGGAAGTTGGTAGGAGGTACATGTGCTACATCTGTACTAGTAAATGAAGCAGTCCAAGGGAGCCAACTCACTTTGATGCCAGTGCAACTTGTGTCCATACAGGTAAAATCTCTTCCCTCTGAGCGGTGTGGCCGCATCCTGCCTGCCTGCATAACTCTCGGGCCATGTCTGCAGAGTGTGGGTCAGCTTGGGCTAGGACCATGCAGAGAATAAACTAACCATATGTTTTCTGTGCATATATGCCCAGCCAGGACTGCTTGCTTTCCTGTATATGATCCCCAAACTATTTTTTCACCTCATGGGTAAGGTTAAGTATTTCCACAGTTCAAAGCAACCAATACTTCCATCAAAGGGGCTAGGTGATGTCAACAGGCTGTTAGAGCAGTGTTGCCCAAGATGTGGGCTGTACCCTTTAATCAGGTTATAAGACATGACTGGGAAGGTAGTTGGAGCATGAGAAAGAACAACTAGAGGTAGACTAATACATTACTTGAGTAGTGAGGGAGAAGGGTATGAATGACTGAGTTCACCGACAGCAGGATCATGGAACAAAAACAGCTGAAAATGCTGTTGTATAGCAAAGTCAATAGGAAACACTGAGGTTTTCCTTACATCCCACCTAGTCAAGGTTGTTAGAGGTAGCCCCATGAGAGCCCTGAGTCCTCTCAGGATATAAAGCACCTACTTGTTCTGTATGACTTCTGAGAAGGCTGGGCAGGCTTCACCCATCAGTCAAGGAACACAGCAACATGGCTGCAGCTGGTCTAGTTGTCTTCTGCACAATACTGTTGTGTTTGGAGGGCTCACCCAGAAAGCTGAAGTCTTGAGTTCAGTTGCACGCTCAACCAGGGGATGTTCAAATCACTAGCAACCACCTCACTGGGGGAGCCATCAGGCATGTTCAAGGCTCCCACAAGAGGAGAACATGTGTAGACCTGGTGATTGGGAGTTTGCCTGCTAGGGGAGAGGTCTGAGTGCTCCATATTATTTTCTTCTGTACTCTGTTAAATGACTACTTGAATATTGATCCAGCTCCCAAAACCCAGGACTCCTAACCCAATGCCTGACTGCTAGGCTGCAGGTCTTTCTTTCTCCTGTGCCCTCTTCTCAATTAACATTGAATTGTGTAAGAACTAACTTGGTCAGGCCCGAGAAGCCAATATTTTCTCCCTGGCACATGTGGATGCTTAGGGAACATGAGAAGCTGTTGGTACAAAATGATCCTTCTCTGACACGTCCCAGCAGCTGGTGGCTTGGGAATTTCCTCAGACAGAGGTGGCAACCAGAATGCTGAATATTAACATATAACTTATAATGCTGAATAATAAACATAACAGTAATAATGATGATGCCACCTTCTAGCTATCATAGCTACATCTTTTCCATTATTTGTCTGATCACCTGGTGAACCCTTCCATATTTTAGCCTCCATAACATCTTGCAGTGATCAGTCCCACAGTTTACTTAGATAATTTAATTTCATGTACTTCTATCATGTTACCCCTTCTGGATGCCTATTTTCCAAGAGAACAAGTTCTAGTTTACTTTGTTACTCCCTTGTTATGAAAGACCTTCTATTTTTCTGAAAATCCCCTTTGGCCTTGGCCATCTCTCACTCTGTTTTATGCTTCGTGAGATTGGGCAGGCAGAACACTGCACAGTGATGAAGATGTCAGCCCATTGCACATTTATACAGACGTTTAAAAGTATCTTCTGTTTTGCTCTCTGTGGTCCAACAGGATGGAGAATTTCCACCCTTTGCAGAGACACCTTAGAAAATACATTAAGGAATTGGTTTAGGTGTGTGCTCTGTGTGAAGATTATGTGTACTTGAACCCTCAGAGGCAGCATGGCACCTGGCCTTCCACTTTCTGAGAAGTGCCCTAACCACAAGGGTCTCGTATGAACTTTGAGACACCTTCTCCTGCTAAGCCCTTCTTGAAAAAAAGAAGTGGCCACTATTGCAGTTTGTGGATTGCCGTTGCCTGTTGCTTTCCTTCCAAACTGAGTCCCTCTGGGACTTGGGCATTGCTGGGTTGGGCAGTAACTGTCTCTTGGTGCTCCTGTCTGTCTGGAGGGGTGTGTTGAGACACCTGGGAAACCTGAGGTCAAATGTGAGAGGAGTCTGGAGCTTAGACCCTTGTATAAGACAACAAATGAGCAAGGGTCTGATGCCTGTGTTGGTTTTGGCTGGGATAGAGATAGTTTTCTTCATAGTAGCTAGTGTGGGGCTATGTTTGGGATTTCTGCTGGAAACAGTGTTGACAACACAGGGATGTGTTAGCTATTGCTGAGTGGTTCTTACACAGAGCCAAGCCTCTTTCTGTTTCTCACACCACCCCACCAGTGAGTAGGCTGGGGGTGCACAAGTTCAGAGGGGACACAGGCGGGACAGCTGACCCCAGCTGACCAAAGGGACATCCCATACCATATGATGTCATGCTCAGCATTATAAACCTGGGGGAAGAAGAAGGAAGGGGATGATGTTCGGAATGATGGTGTTTGTCTTCCCAAGTAAACATTACATGCAATGGAGCTCTGCTTTCCTGGAGATGGCTGAACACCTGCCTGCCAATGCGAAGCAGTGAATTAATTCCTTGTTTTGCTTTGCTTGCACGCATGGCTTTTCCTCTGCTTACTAAATTTGTCTTTATCTCAACCCACGAGTTTCCTCACTTTTGCCCTTCTGATTCTCTTCCCCCATCCCACTGGGGGACATGAGTGAGCAGCTATGTGGTGCTTATTTACTGGCAGGGGTTAAACCATGACATGCTTCAACCCATCTTGGAAAGAACTGTCCACATAAATGGACTTTTATCACTCCTGATCTAGGTAAAAAATTCCTATAAGCCTGCAAAACCCTAAGTTCATGTTAGGATCTCTGCCACAAGCAATGTGAAGCTTCAGCTGCTGTCCCATGGCACCAGGATGCACAGCCATTGTTGCAGTGCTGTGTTGGTTGCGTTGGACCCAGCCACCCTCCAGGCTCAACCTGGAGAAGCTCCCTCTCCTCAGGGGCAAGTCCTGACATTTTTACTGAGGCATGGCCAGCAGCCCATTCTCCCTGCAAAGGTCCTGGTTTACTCCAGAAACGCTTCATTGCTTTTCAGTTTCTATCCACCACACAGAGAGAAGCAGAGGGAGGATGGAAACCCCCATATTTTCTCAAGAAGAGGAATTGCTAGAATTTCTGGAGAAGAGTTGCTAGCTGCACGCCCAAAAACGGTTCCATGGTAGCCAGATGCAGAGAAGTTCCTGCCTGCTTCACTGTGTGCCAAAGTGAACGAGGTAAGAATATGAAAGCATTCCTTGGCAATCATTTGAGGATGTCTAAGTTGCAAGGAGTGGCTCAAAATTAGAGGAGCTTTTCTTTTTTTTTCTTTTAAATTTTCTTTTAAAGATAAAATCTTGCAAATGAAAAGGTCTTCTGTCGCAGATTATATGCCAGCCTTATCTCCCTTGGACCATCAGGCTTGACAGACGCTGCTGAACTCTTCCTGCTCTCCAGTCTTCCCTGGCTTTCTCCTGTTCTGCCCACTCTTGGGTTCCCTCCTGACTATATCCTCGCTTTATCAGGTTGCCTTTGGTGGGTTTGCCTCATCTTCTCACCTCTCTTTCATGGTGTGCAGGTCTCAATTTCTGCTGCCTGTTCTCCTGTCTCTGGATATAAGAGGAATTTCATTTGCCTGTCTCCTTGCAGAGACAGAGCTGGCTGTGCCAGACCTGCCACCTTCTGCCCACACCGAAATCTCAGTTTACTTCTCTGAGATTAGCTGCCAGATAAACTGAGCGTGGCCAAACTGGAGCTCTTCAGCATCTCCCTCTTTTCCTTCTTCCCCACCTCCTTTTTTTTTTTTTTTGTTAACCATGGACAAAAAGCCACACACAGGCTTGTAGCCTGGGCAGTTGGTCCTCATGTCCTGGCTGCCTAAGCCTGGCAGCATCTTCCTTCATAATGACAAGTAATGACAAGTAATGACAAGTAATGAGGCATTTTAAAAGGACTGTTGGGTGTCTGCTGGTGTCTGGCTGCGCAGGTTTTTTTGTCTCTTCCACCGCTTGGGCAGAAGGAAACAGGCACAGCCTCCCACTTTGCATCCTTAGGGTGTGGGGCTGTTGGCGTTCAGCTGCCTTGCTCTGAGGCAGGCAGGGAAAATCAGGAGGCAGAGCTTATGCTGGAGCAAAAGAAGCATTTGGACAGGAGACTCAACCATGGAGATGTCCTGCCTGGGGAGAGAGGGGGAGACTGGGGGAGCTGTCCTGGAGGAGATGGTAAGGCTGGCAAAGAGCGAAGCAATGATGAAACTAGCCTTTTTCTATGTAAGCTGTCTTTGCAGTTCCTCTCAACTAGGTTCAGCTTTACTTCTTGAAGAGGGCAGAGCTCATGGGAAAGCTAGGACATAGTGGGTAGGATTTGCTGGGTACACGGGAGGTAAGATTCATTCCTATCCAGACAGAAATCATCAGGCAAGTCACAAAACTGGGAACTTGGTGTTACGACAATGTTTCCCACCCCATCGAAAGAGCTTTTGAAAGTAGCTGCTAAATCACCAGCTCCTGTTGTAAGGCCTGTCATAGCAGCTGGTCTCCAACTGGAAGGATGCCATGGAGGCACAGCACCAGTATTCAGTGAGTTCAGAACTGTCTGCAATGTCCCCTGGGAGGCACACGCCACCTGTGGTGTCCCACCAGGACACAGCTCACAGATGTCTTTTCATGGTAGGTACCAGATAAACACAAATCTGACTGATCTCAAGTCCTTACTGCCAGTGGGCTCCACCAGTAACAGTTGTTTACAAGGAAGTAGCTCGTACAGAGCAAATGTATACACGCTTTGCGTTGTTCATGATCAAAAACAGCAAACGGGTGTGCAAGGCTGTCACTATGTCACCTCTCTCAAACTCTGGGCACGGCCGAGGAAATGTTGTAAAGACAGAGCAGTTTGATGATAAAGTTGATCATAATGCTTTTCACTTTAATTGCAATTAGACCGTCAGACTCACCCCACCACGTCATCCCGCAGGCTCTCCTAGACCAGCATGGTGCCTCTTGTTGCCATACATCAACAGGAGGATCTGGGCAGCGTTGTAGCGTGTTGTTGCAACAGCAAATGTGTTTGGCACCAAATTTTTCACACTACAAACCCCTGTTGGCTGCATTAGGACAAAAGGGAGATAAAACCTCAGGATGGAAGCAGAGCTGGAAACAGAAACCAGCTCCACTGATGTCCCAGCTGGTGATACGCCGGGCAGATCGTCCCCTCTGGACAGCGCAGTCCTGGAGGAAGTGTTCTGCTTCCCCAGAGAATACCTTGCCCTGGTATATCTTGAAAACCGTTACAAGGCTTTGTAAAAACACACAAACAAAGAAGGGAGGCAGTGAGAAACACAGCAGCCTGCAGAGCTTTTCCCTGGGTACTCTTGTTGCACAGTGTGAATCATCTTCCAAGCTTCCTTTCTGTTGTGTGGATTGTGCTTTTCCAAGACAGGATAAGAAATAATGTCTTGCCCTAGCGAGCGCTGGGTTTGCGTTCAGGGCAAGCATCACATTTTATCAGCTCACAGCAAGGCCAAACACGTCGCATTGCTGGAAGCCGGAGGCACCGGCAGGACTGCCCTCTCCCCTCCTAGCCACGCCATGGCGTCGAACCCTCGTGGCCTGAGTGGGAATGGGACCAACAACACCGTGTGTGGTGGATGAGTGGGAGAAGGAAAGTTGTAATGAGTTTCCAGGAGCGTGTGGATGCTCCCTTCTGGAGCTCTGCTTGTCACGCGCGCCTCTGGAATTGGCCCCATCCCTCGCCCAGCGGAGGCAGGGGGATTTGTGCCAGTCAGGCTGCACCCTAAGTAAAGGGGAAAAGACAAAAATTTGAAACACGTTCTTCTGTGCTGTTCTCTGAGGAGGCCCAGGCAGTTGTTTTAAAGCAGTGAGTGAAGTTTGTTGTCTAGAAGTGATTATTTTAAGAGCGAGACCTAACTGCATTTGAAAGGGGAATTCTCCTGTTCACCTCACGTGGCTGTTCAGGATGCATCACGTCCAGAAGCACTTGGATGTTACACACTTTAATTCAGACAGTGGCAATTTTCCTCTCAGCAGCGCAATTGTGCAGCTGAAGTGGATGTCTGAAAGGGACAGGCTGGCCTATTTCCCAGGCTGTGCTATGGCATACCCTTTGAAAACATGCGCTGGCTCCATGTCCCTGCTCCTAGGACATGTACACGGCGTGTCTGCCCGGACAACTCCCTGCTGGGGTGTCCCCTGGGCAGCCCCACCACCGGCCTCAGCTCCCCTCCGCCCTCTCCCCAGGGGAAGCAGCAGGAGAAGGCTGGAAGGTCACCGTCACTGCTCTGATGAGCCCCGAGCGCTGCCTGGGACACTAGGATGTGAAGAGCTTTGCACCGGTCGCATGGGACGAGGCTAAGCCCCTGAGCAGACACTTGGGTCAAAATCTACAGAGGATTTGGACCTGAAATAAACTGTTGTGGCTCTGGCTCCTTTTTCTCTTCATTCCCCAGAGAACAGTTATTTTCTCTCCAGCTCACTGCGTTGCCTCTTACCTTAGGAGGCCACCTAGGGCTGGCCCTGGGCTTAGCAATGCTGCTCCTGACATCCCTGCCTGCACCGTGAACACGCCCCAAGGACCCTGGCAGGTTTTCCACTCTCCGTGCAGGGGCCATTTCACTTGGCTGGTAGTGTTAACGCTGTTGCAGCTCGGGGATCACATCAGAGTTAATATTGCATTGCTCTAGGTCACCCTAGGGGTGAGAAATGACAGGCAGAAGTGGTTTGTGCTCAGTAGTCCAGTTTGTGTTCAAGACAAAGCACTATACAGCCACATCTCCTGCTCCGCAAAATCAGGGGGGCTCTGGAGAGGTCTGGGGGGTTTGGCCTCCCTCCATTAACACCCCTGGTGATCCTCTGCCCTAGTGCTTTTCACAAGCAGACATGCTGCAGCTGGTGCCAGAGGGATGAGTAACGCACAGGAACGCCGCAGGGTGGGGTGAAGGATATGAAATGCTTGTGACGCCAAGCCTGGCTTCCCCTCGGACGAGAGGGTTTTTTTGGAAAGACTTCCTGTTTTTCATTAGGCAGCTCTGCGACAGTCTCTGAGCAAGGTGTCCCAGTCCCTTACACTGTCAAGAAAACTACTGCAAGTCTTGGCCTCCGAGTGCCCATAGTAAACTGGCAGGGATTAGGTATCCAGCGCTGCCTGTGCATGCACAGCTGGGAATGGGCGGGAAGGTGGATAGTCCACCCTAATAAACGGCTCAAGGGAAGAATAAACTTAACTGGAAAGTGTTGGAGAGCTTGAAGTCATCTTGGCACAGCTGCTTCTCCAGTGCAAATCAAAGAGGGAGGAGAAAGCGGGATGCTTCAGACTCGATGCCAACAGACTGCACTCCTTTCTGCTTTCTTCCCCCCTGCCCCCAGCCTTCTGAACATGACCTGCCAGAACAACGTACACAAAGCAACTCCTCACTTCCCCCTGCACTGGCTGTAGTCAGGTACAAGGCACTCCAAGATGCCTTCATCAAAATCTGTACCATCATCCTGATGAAAACCTACTTTCTTTCGATAGAATTGCATTGACCATCAGAACATTAGTGATCAGAGGAAGTGCCAAGAGTGACGCAGTACCAAGGTCTTTGGGCAAGGATCAACCATGTTTCATCTCAGGTGCTTGGTGCTTCTCCCCTCCCTTTGCCCAGGTGGCTGTTGGAAAGCTCATTACTTCCATTAAAGCATTTAATGACTGCAGGATCACAAACCCTGAATTCATAGCCCAGGGGAGCTTCTCATGCTCTCTGCAAAGGTTCAGAGCTGGGGGCTAGGCCTAAAGCTTGCTTCTCCACCGCGGAGTCGGGGCAGATACCGCACAGCCACCTCTAAGGTATATTCAAAACTAGTGGCGGAGCTTGCCCTCTGGTTTGCTCCGCGGGAGCCTTCACCACGCCATGCCACCAAGAACAGGCTGGAGCACATACCTGAACTCTCCATCTGGGGAATGTCAGCTGCACAGATACAGCAGCCACGGGCATCGCAACAAACAAGCGGCAGCTTTGTGTTTGATCTTCCTCATCCTTTCTGAAAACACACATACAAGAACTCAGGAGGGAAAATTCCAGACCCAGCTTTTAAGCATTATGACAAAATTTGGTCTTGCTTACAGGACAGTAGCCACCTACTAGGCCAGAAGGGTGATTTAACATCAATTGAAAGGTGAAAAGGACACCTGTCGAGCAGTACCAGCAGGAAACCATTCTAACTTTTTTTAGGGATCATCCAAGCATAGCTCACGCTGTGCAGACAGGTACTACCATGACAAGGACTTTTCTGTTGCAGGAGTGGTGACCATCTACCATTAGTTCTGAGAAGCTTCACCGTGAACAAAGTTAATTTGGAGAGGATGAGTTGTACCTGCCCGGTATGCAAATCCTCCTTTTTTGAATCTGAAAATGTGGGTTCAAGTCATGCAAGTGACCAACACATACTGCAAATTTTGTTTTTATTTCCTTATTACAGAAACTAAATTAGCATACGCCTACATCTTGATTAAAACAAATTCAACACCGCAGAAAAAAAGCATTCTTTTTATTCTCTAAAGCACACCTGTGAACACAGAGCAAAGTCTAATGTCAGTACATAAAACCTCCTTCTTAGTGCATCTCTTCACTGCCAGTTTCTCCATTAGTTCTTTTGAAAAAAATCATTACACCTTAGGTATTTATATACGCTTGCGTTAAGCTTTGCATAATCTACCCATAACGCAATTTACTTTTAGAAGTCAGTTAAGAAGCTAAATCAAAAAGGCCCCTTAATTTGCTTTATTTACATTTGCAATGGCTACTTTTAAATACTTTACAGTCACTCCCAGCACTCGCTCCCCGTTCAGACGATTAGTGCATTCCATGATTTCTTTATTTTCTAGAGGGGATTGAGTTGTCCATACCTACAGCTAGGCTGGTACCTCAGCTATCTACATAAAGTACCTTGTAGGAAATAAACATGCTGACAATAATAATAATGAATGACAAATGAGAAACTCAACCTTTAGGAAGAATGGACAGGTCCTCGTTTTTGTGCTGCAACTGTGGGAACAGCAGCAATGCGGGAGAAAGAGCAGTTCAAGAGCGCTGAAGTCCAGAACAGGTCGCTCTGGTCCCTGTGTGAAGACAGCTTTATGTTCGGCTCTCGCTTCCTCCTCTCTTTCACCGTGTCTCTCCCATTACTGCTTTTTCATTAAATCATTGGGCAAATTTCTGATCTCCGATAGCACAGAAATTTACTTCAGAGGGGGAAAAAAATAATGATGCATCTGCAGAGAGGCAGACTTGTGTTACCTGAATAATGACAGATCTGTTCCTCTGAGTTTTACAGTTTATGAGTGAATGCAGGTCTTGTGGTAAACTGAGAAACTGCTGTAAAGATTAAGAAATAGGATGCACATGCATTTATCTGTTCTTACATACCTTCAAAACCCAAATGGAAGGAATAAGCATCTGCAATTCAGGTAGGTCCAGAACATTTTTTTTTTCCTAAACTACAAGGTAGATTACTTAGCACATTCCAGGTTAAAAATATTACAGTAAACATTCAGTAACTGGAATGCATATAATATACAATTACCATTACATTTACAAAGCTGTTCAGGACAATTTTTCTTTCTAGAATAAGCATAAAAAAGTTACAAGCTAATTCACAATAACTTTAGATACAATGTTATTAAAATACATTGATGTTAATCATAAAAAATATTTTACTATTTACATGTACATTGTATAAACCTTAACAATAAGAATATGCCCATTTGAGGATGCCTTAAACTAATATTTAGGCAGATTGGCCCATTTTATAGTGCAGTATCCCTGTTTTGGACTTCACACCATGAAACTGTACCAGATTCACAGCATCTTTGCTAGTGCTTTGCTAAAAGGCTTAAACTTTCTATTAGTTAATAAACATTCATTTGTTACAAAGAGCCAGTTTTGCTTCCACTTTGTTTCTTATTAAGTCCTACTCCCAGCAGTTCAGGACACTCTGCCTGGCCTTGTGCGATTTGGTTGCATTTCCAAATAAGGCTGTAATTCATTTCATCAGTTATCACGCTATCTTGCTTGTAGTCTGGATGCTGTGCGATAAATTCCCTCATCCATCGAGCAACTGTCATTAATTCTCCTGTGGGCAAGGGGAAGGCAAATTTGACAGTTTATACATCTAATTTAACAGCGCGACACCCAAAGTTCAATGCACTATATACACAATGCTTTAATGAGAAACACATTCCTGTATGTATTTTTTTCTTAAATATCGCTAAACTGCAGGCATAATTAAGCTGACGTATTGCTGACAGTCTAAAACCCACTCATCAGGTGCAATCTTCAAACTTTCAGATGTAACGAGACAGTGAAGAGAGAAGTAGCTACTGCAAGAGGTGTTACCAACAGATTGTATACCAACAGGTCTTAAACATGTCATTGTCATTTTACAGAGAATCTGGCTGAGATGAACCAACAGACACCTCTACAACTACATATATATAAAATAATTTTGTAGTTGATCCATCCAACTCACCTCCTAGCTTTGCTCCGTCTACCTTAACTATTCCTTCTCCCTGTGGCAGCTCCCCCAGAAAAAACAGGCAGGTTCCTGATTATATTAACTCCTGGTTTGCACAGGCTGCCTCTGCTTCACCACGCAGTCCACGGGGCAGTCAGCAGGTGCCTCAGGCTCCCCAACACTTCGACACCCAGTCACCAAATGGCACACACCACTCGCAGGAGACCTGCATCTCTATCTAGTAGCTGCTGGAGGCCAGCTGGACACCAGTGTTTAGGCTACTGAGTCTTGCTCCTGAAAGCACCTCAACTCGTACAAGTTCAAGGTAACTCAGAGTAAACATTAAGGTAGGCTGATGGGATGCTTGAAGAGCCTAGCAGAACTTCCACTGCTGCTGGAACCTCAGCTTCCTAATGAGAGTGGAAAGAGTCAAGGGCTTCCACTACAGAAATCTTTGGTTTAAGAATCTTATAAAAAGCAAGAGGAATCAAATTCGGGAAAGCAAGGAGGAACACACAAATAAAAAGTATCAAAGACTGTTTAAAGATCCTACCAGTGGTTTTGAACAGAAGTACATGAACCCAAATGGGAAAAATTGTGAAAAGTACAGGAAAGAAAAGCAGAATAAAAAAGTTTATTAGAAATAAAAATGTCCCTCAAAAACCAGAAGTTTTTTAAAGAAATTAGGCCAGAGTTTGCACTTCTACATAAACAGAGGACAGAAAAAAACCAAACCAAAACAAACCAGGAAGCATTACTCATTGAAGGCACTAAAATTCACACAAAAACTTTCTCAAACCAACAAACAGCAGGGGGCCGGCAAGAAATATCGTCTGGGCTAGGAAATTAGAAGAGCAGAGCATAGGAAGAGATACATTTTTGGACTAAAAGCTGCTGTGGGTTGTCAGTGTAGGAGATGGGAGAGCAGACAGCTCACCCCAACACAGACACCTAGTGGTCAGGCAGCCCAGTTGCTCCCATCCTTTGTACTGGTGTAAATCTGCAGCACCTTCATCTTGAGCACAGCATGCAGCTCCCAAAGAACATACAACTATCATGAAAAAGGCACCCTCAACTGACAAAAAAAACTTCCAAGCAAGGAGAGAGAAGAGAAAGGAAATCGCAAGTTTGGAAGCAACAAAGTTTGCAAAATCACAAAAGTTGATGAGGAGTAGAGAAACATCATCCTACAACGCAGGAACTAGAAGATGTATCATGAAATAACCGGGAAGCGCATTTAAACATGCAAACCTACAGGAATTACATTTTTCAAAGAGCATACAATAAAATGGTGGCATTCTTATTGAATGGCTTTATGGGGACCAGAAGTGTAACTGCTTCAAGAAGGGTAAGGCACCAATCACAGAAATCATGTCTGTGAACGGTCATCAAGCACCATGACTGCCGCACCACCCTCAGCCGAGAAAAAGCCCGCCCTGCAGACGGGCAGGAACCAGGAGAAGGTGCCAGGACAGGGATCGCTTGATTCTGCTATCTTAACAGCGCTTTCACTAATATTTGGTGGTGGTCAGCAGCTGCTGCCTGCCTACCAAATCTGTAGTCTCACTAAGCGGTCGCAGCAGCTAGACAGTGACCGGGAGCGCAGTACCCGGCTGTGTGCGGGAGAAGGTGTGACCGAAGCGGAGATGTCAGGGCCAGGTTAAAGCCTCAGCAGCTAAAGTGCCAGTGTTTGTTTAACTCTTACGGGTGATCTGTGTTCAGTACTTCAAGAGTGAAATCTGACAAATGGCCACTCTTTGTGAACATGTCTCGTGCTAGACAGCCTGCAGTTCAGGAACATTTAAGATTGAGAGTAAACTGGAATAATCCAAAGCTCACAATTGATAAATATCATGGCACAGCAATCCTTTTTATTCTGTGAATTCTGGTTCTTACGAAGCATCATTTTAAAATCATTTGAGTTCATCAGAGTTAGGACATAAACCCTACACCCTATCTACCTCACTCTCGTAACTTTTGGGTCTGTGTAAACAGCAAGCTGACTTTTGCAATGCCTGTGACTTTGCAACAGGTAGCAAAGTTGTTCTTTGGAAGGGGAACACCTGCCCATGGGGTCAAGCCCAGGTTATTAGCTCTTGGAAAAAACCTCTATAAAACTTACACATTCATTTTTTTTTTTAACAGCATTTTTCTGAAGGGAAAATACCCAACAATAAAGAATGGAATACTTTGAAAGCGTTGTTATTTTGAGGGCTGATGTGCCTCAGAAGTTTTCTTCCTAACAGTTTCTCTTCTCTCCCTTGGTTAAGCCAAGCATCAAATCCGTGCCTATGTTACCTGAGGGGCAGAAGCCTCCTACAAACATACAGCCTTACAGCAAAGAACATTTACAGTGAAAGCTGTAACTAATTCAAACTTGGTACCGTTCTGAAGTACTGTTAAAGTACTGAATTACCAGGTGAGAGAAAGTCCTGATTTCCACGTCACCTTTAAAAAGGTCTTTACCTAGAAGCTTCTACAGCAATTTTCAAGAATTAAAAAGGAATGCAACACTTCAGTTAAAAACTAACTAATATATTCCAGTGGGGGGGAGGGGGGGAGAGATGTCTTGACTTATGAGACTAAAATTAACTGTCCAGCTACATTTACAGCAAGGCAGGCATACAAGGGATTTGCACATACAAAGGTATAAAGCTGCTCCAGACTGTGCTACGTGCCCAGTTCTGAACTAAAGTTTAGCCTGCATCTTTTACTCATTATACTGCTGCATTTTAAAAAGGAGAATGAAGAGTCATTATAGTGCCTGTCTTCGAAAATACTACAACGGGGGAAAACAGGCAAAGAGCCTGGTTTACTCTGCCTTGAAATTCTGCTACTTATAGAAGGGCTTTCTTATCAGGGTGCTGAAGATTAGGTCTCATGCTCTAGCATACCAGAATTTAGACTTATGAGTGCTTTGCAGCAGCACAGTTTGGAGTCACACCAGTTAACACCAGGCTATCAGACCCAGCCTCACACTTAAGTGACAGGCAAAGGGGATTTAGTATATGTGCAAATTACTACAAAGTGAACAATATGCTGGCAAAACCAGCGGTAAGTGGCCCTGAAAAGAGAAATCTTGGATTGGAGATACACTACTGTCTAAGCTGTAATTGTAACTGTATCAATTACTACTAATTGAAGTTCTAAAATGGATCGCAAAAGATTTCTAATCAGAATTAGACAGGACCAGATTTAAGCCAAGACACACTCCAGTGCTTCGTTCCTATGATTCAACACCTAACCAGACAGCCACAGCTGCCACCAGTTCGACCCAACTGAAAACTAGAGAACAGTTCAATTACTATCTAACTAGAAAAACACCAGGAAAATTAATGCCCAAAAGTGTCAAACATACCAGATGCTCTCTTTTTTATTAGCTTCAGGTAGTTTAGGATGGTGCATCTTGTGTCCACATCCACTTCCATGTTTTCAAGATAGGAATTCAAAATTGGGATCAAGCCAGGAAAGACTCCTTCCTGTGTAAGAGGACAGAGTCAGCATAAAACACACTCAAACAGGTTTCTGGGAAGGTGGAACGGAGGGGAAAGTTGTGTGTTACAGATAGAAGAGGCTATGACCTTCCCATTGATAATGGTATCAATGCTCATTAAGGTGTACTCTTCCGCGTCAGTGCCTGTTCCGTTCTGTGCAGAGCCACATCCATCCACAACAGCATTTCCACCTTCATGGGTGACACAAAGGGAAAGGAAGAAATGGTTAGAAGGCAAGAGGTGCACTGAACATCCACAACATCAGATTGCTTGTTGCGATACCTTTGCAAATATATTTTCTGAAGTAAAACATTCCCTGCCGGACAGCATCTCTTTTCTGGGCCACCTTCATGTTTTCATCCACCTGTCAAAAGAAGTATTTCAGAAATTTTTGACATTCTAGAAAATGAGGATTCTCCCAAACCCTTACATGTTGGTCTCATTAGTTGAAACATCTACCATCACCCAAGGCTAAGCTGAAGAGGTAAGTTTTACTTCATTCTTCAGGGGTCCTGGGCAAAACCACAAAGGAATGATGTTCTATGAAACTGGGTCTCCATCAGAAAAGGTAATGGCAGAACATGCTATGCTAATACCTTAGGTTTGGATGAAAACACAGGAACCAGGAACAGCTGTGATTAACAGGTTGCATCCCATCTGGCAGACTTCTTTGCATATTTAGATACAATTTAAATGAGTGCAGAAGAAGAAAATTGCTATTTCCCTAGCCACAGTTTGCTGTATTTATTAACAAAATCACTGAAGTATTTAGGAGAGTTATCACTGTATTAAACAAACTTTCAGAAATGGAATTTCAGTAACTTTGTATGGTAATCATATCTATTCCATACCCAAACATCTGTTAGATAAACTCAGACTGGCAGTAAAGAAGTTCTAAGGTGCAGGCTTCTCAAAAGGTCTACAAACTACAAAGCTCTCCTCATACGCTCTGCCAATGACCTACGCGTTGCTCTGTCTTTCAGACAGAAGATTTTGTCAAAGTTCTTTGGTTGGCATGTTCTCAGGGAATTAACATCACGCAGCTTTTAGACATGAGCTTTACTGTATTGTCTTCAGAAGAAGGATGCGATTTAACAAATCCTTTGTTTGACCTTTAATTAAGGGCAATGCAAAATCTTCACTTCTTACCCTTCAAAGCTTTGTTTTCAAAAAGTCTGTTTTCATTCATTTTATATTATGAAACCTATTTACACAACAGGCTGTTTTGAAAGTTTGAAAGAACTCCAGTCCTAGCTGACAGGAATGCAACCCCACTCAATCAGACAGCAAAGATTAGTGTGAGATTAGCCCCATAAACCCATATTATTTTACTTGAAAGAGGCAGGCTTACCAATGGTTGTGCAATTCTGTGTTGCATTACCTGCCAAATTGCTTGGCAGGCTCAAGCAATTTTACACCCCCCTAGACTCCCAACTCTGTCCAGGTTCTTTCAGCACCTGAACTCTTTTCAGTCTTAACTGGTATTCATTAGTTAAAAATTTTGTGCCTTTGAGACACTCCAAATAACACTGTAATTATGCACCAAAAGTGCTCAATTGCTGCATTATTTATGAAGTCTGAACTCTGTGAGATCAGCAAGAGAATTTCTCCTTTTAGAAAACATACCAATTAACAGTACTATTACTGTTAATTTACAACTTCAATATTTTTCTCCATTTTAATTAAAAACAATAAGAAAAGCTACAGGATACTAGTGCTATGCTGTAGTCAGCACTGGCAGTATATTTTCTAGCATACAGCCTGTCAAAAGCCTTCTGAACCACAGAGACCTTTTTTAAAGTTGCCTATAACACTGGAGGACTATACATTTGAAAAGATATTTTCTGGTCAGGTGCCTCAGAAAGATGTCCAAGGACAGTTTCACACAAAACAGTACAACAATTCTGAGGACAAGATTAAGAATTTGCATGGCTGGTCTGTCTAAACACAAGTCATAGTTGTGACCAGAATCAGCAGTATCTGTTTTCACTCAAATACCGCGTAACGGTGAGCAGGCTGAACTCCTCCTTTTCCTCTCCACCAGATACAAACAAAACAGAGAATAAAAACACAACACATAGGCAACAGCCATGTTAAAATAAATATCTGAAGTTTTCATTTTGACCTCCACAGGTTGTTTCCCCAGATGTAAAATGGTGGAAACATGCCCTTTTCCAGTCTCAAAACAGTCTTGTGACAATGGGTTTTCTCAACATGTCTGTAGTTGTCAGGCACTGCTGGACACCACAGAAATTCCCACAGTATTCATCTATAAGCTTGATTCTGTGAGACAGCAGTAAAGTATTTGTTTAATACTGCAGAGCTGAAATTGATTCAAAGTACTGGTACAGATTAAAACTGACCGAAAGATAAAAATGACTGTTCCGTAAGTATGCAAATATTAGTTCCTAACTCGCACAGGAGAAAAATCAGTCTTGATGAAAGCACACTGCACATTTAGCTCTAATAGATCTGAACTTTCATACCTACCTTCGACAAAGGAATGAGAAAATCCAGTTTATATGACAGAATCATTCTGGTTAGCAATACCACAAACACAACATATGCAGAGTTTTCAAAGTCTGTTAACTGGACCTAGACATGAAAGGACTAAATTACTTTAGTGGGAACATACTCACGGAGATAAATAATTATCTGTGAGAGTTTAAAACAGTTTGACTTGAATGTTCATGCTGGTACTTGTATTCAAACACTCTACTAGCAGAGACCGTGATGCATCAGCTGGAACCATCAGCAGTGACTTCAAATGCAGAGTGCATGCACACACTTCAACAAACTCAACCCTTTAAATCAATGCCAAAAGACACTTGCGTTTCAAAAGACTATCTAATAACCTGTACCTTCAGGCTTTCTGTGTAATTACAAATGTATAATAGCTTTTAAGTTTAAAATCCTTTAAAAGGATTAAATCCAGAGAGCTCAGAAATAGACAGCTATAAAATTAAAGCACTTGTGAAAAACAAAACAATGACAGTGCAACTGATCGCTACCAGGAAAAGTACTGGAGAAATACAGTCCCTAAAGGCTAAATGGGACTTTGTTTATGGTTGTTAATTCCTTTCCCCATCACCCCAAACCCATTAGCACGCTTTGCTGTGCTGCAGTGGATTCTCCTGTCAGTTACATTCCCACAGTCCGTGTCTGACTAAACACTGCTGTCCACTTCACTTGCATCTAGCAATTCAGAGGGGAGAAAACACGGCATAAGTAAATAAGGGTTTGATGCTAGATGGCAGAATGCCTGATCCTTTTCCACTTGAAAGGAAACGTGCTTTTGTGCATGCTGACGCCTTCCTTACCTCCATAGGTCTGAATTCCACTCTCCATCCAATATCTGAATTTGGAGGAGGTGGCTTAAACCTCATTGTCTGCCAGTTTGTAGACTGAATATTCTGCAAAGCACATGAAATCATCTGTCACAATCAAGATATGCATCATTCTATAATACAATCTAAGAAAAATAAGCAGGTAACTAGAGTCCTATTATTTTCCCTGGCACAACCCATCAAGTTAGAAAAGTTTTTACAAATTAAGTGGCATGACTTCCTAAAAAGCACAGTATAACTACCCATCCTAGAAGCAAATATGTCACACTTTTCCATGCTATTTTGTTTGAGAATTATGTATAACGTACTACGGGCCTGAGATTTATCTTACTTATTTTATTTCATGAGGGTTTGATGTATCCCAAACTAAAAATAACTAATATTACCATAGATATTATTTCACAAAGCTATATAAGACATTTATGTGTAAATGTCATGCAAAACAGTTTTTAGGAAGCCATAAAAATAGACAGTTCCCCATAACACATACACATAGCTACAGTTTGGGCTATTCACGTTTTATTGTTTTTAAAGTATAACCACCGCCTCCTCCTAAATAGATGATAAAACAAAGAAATAATTGTGCTTATAACTGCAAAGTCATATGCCAAAGAACTAGTTGAAGTGAAAAGTTCTGAGGAAAAAAATTCTTAGCTAAGATAGCCATCCTTTAATTAAGCAGTACTATAAAGAACAAGTAATTTTATGTTATCTATTTATTAAAATCCTCTAAGTCAGACACAACCTCAAAATGGTCGGATTCATTTGCATCATCTAGGTGTATTTTCTCCTCAAACAAAGTCAAGGGGTCTCGAATGAACAAGTGTGCAATATGCTGTGCCAAAAGGTGGTCAATACCTACAAAATGAAAATTCAAACAAGTCACACATAGCAAAGCAGGCTCTGGGAAACAATCTGTTTTACAAGACTGAAAACATCCACCTCTGCAATCCTACCTCAACCCACCACATCCTGTTAAAGTTTAAATGATGACTTCGGGAAGGAAGCAAATGATTAAAGAGAAAAAAAAACCAAAAAACAAACAAAGAAAAAAAAAAACAGGTTCTTGTTTGGAAATGGCAGCTGAGTACTGGTGTGGCTGCCATACTCCTTGTTTTCTGATGCACCTCTGTGCCATGTTTCCTAAAGCAGTTGTGCTCTCTCCACAAAGATTGAACAGTAATGTGTCAAACACTGAGCTTTCTCAAGCTGGAATTAGTCTCCATTACAAATACTTGTCAAAAAATTCTCAAGACCACGCTACACAGATACTTCCTGAGTAGGAGTCACTCTGAGGGATGCACAATGACTGAAACAAACAGGAATAAAAACGTAAAAATCCCCACACACTGCAAGCATAATTCTTAACCTGCTCATAATGAAGCAAACACTTACCTTCCTTTATTAGGCGCTCGTAGATATCTTTGTCTATTGTCAAATCAATGTCATTGTATTTCTCACCACATTCAGATAGATAACTGTCTATGGAATCATATCTGGATTTACTGATTCTATAATGGTTGTTCTTCAGTGGCTATATAATTTAAGAATACAATATTTTAACAGCTTGTTAACAATGTTACCTAAGTTTTGCTCACTAATGACACATATGTGAGAATTATTATTCTGTTTAAAAAACCCTACAGCCTCAATTAAAATTGTTCAAAGCAGGAGTCTTAAATAGGCTTAACAGAAAGCGATCCTGGAGTTATGACTATTTTGTTTGCAGATGTATGTATCTGAGTGAAAAAACAGTCACCACACATTGACTAGAATTCTCTAAAAGTGGAAGCATCTTCCCGATGTAATATACTATTATCCCAAGTACCTGGAAAGCGTTATTACCCTATTGCAATACATACCAACACGGTTTCACTACACGCACATTGTTATAAATGCTCTTAAAATGCATAGTTAAATAAATATTTCAAGTAGGTTTATTTTTTTTTTTTATAATTTTGTAAATACCTTGAACGCCAATTCCTGCTTAGAAAAACTCCTTAGGTTCAAGTGCTGACAGCTGGCTCTTTTCATAGTTCTAGTTTATACTACTGGATTACTCAGCAGCACCTGCTATTTAATCCAAAGCAACTTTTGCTTTTTGGGCTCAAGCACAGACTGGAAAGTTTCATCATGTGGAGAGCTTTTCAGCGAGCAGTGGAGTGAGTGGAGTTCTATAGTTCTACGATCCCATACCTAACTAAAAATATGTATTTGCTAACATAAACTGTATAAGCAAGGTGAATGTTTACACCCTCTCTCCTGTATTTACCACAAAGACTGCCATGTTCCCTTCTTAGGGATTCTGAGGAGCACAAGCAGAATTTCACAGAAAAGGAGATTTAACTTTTTTGCCTGAAAAAAAAAAAAAGACATCAACTACCTAACATTACTTACCTCTAGCCCCCTCTCTTCTCGTGTCCGATCATCTACAGATGCAGAGATTACTCCCCAGCGACAGTCAATATCGGACACGTAGCCTCTGTAGAATGGAGATGCAGCACTCAGTGCCATCTAAAATAAAACAGCCTGATATGAAAACACAGGACAAGCCAAGGCACCAAAAGCAAAATACAAGCCCACTGGAAAGGGAAACTTGCTGGTCCAGAAGTAACTGAAGTATGTATTTCAGTTTAACGTACAGCCAAAGTCCATTCAATCAAGAATCTCCCAACTGCTGTTGCAGAAAATGCCCAGGCGAAGGGTTAGTATTGTTGAAGCAGCATTCGACACTCTCCAAATTTATTACCTCTACAGATCAGCATTTAAAGAACATAAATATGACACAGGCAGAAGCAATTTAATGACAGATCAACAAGTATTCTGCTTGCACACTTCCAAACTCCAAGAGCTCACCTGGCAATTCTTTTCATAGAATCCCAGAATGGTTTGGGTTGGAAGGGACCTAAAAGATCATCCAGTTCCAACCCCCCTGCCATGGCAGGGGCAACCTGTTCCAGTGCCTCACTACCCACACAGTGAAAAACCTCCTCCTAATATCTAATCTTAAACTTTATATATTTTTGTTTAGCCAAGAACCTTAGCAACACAGCTGGAACATACCTCACTCTGAGCAGGATCTGCTCACCACCAAGACCAGACCAATACTTTATAACACCTGTTACAAACACCTGTTTATGACTACGTGCTTACAAAAGGGACAGATTTAAACAACTTCATCTGAAACCCTCTGGAAAGGCAGACCAGAGCTGAAAAATTAAGAATTGTTTTAAGGAGTGAGCTTGCCTTGTTTTTGTGAAAAACTGCCCCAAATGTATTTCTGGCACTATTGAACAAGAGTCTCATGCATGTGGGAAGGCAGGCAGAGAAGAAACAGACATCATCTGTTTTGTGGTGTCATTTGGACATTAAATCACACCGCTCATGTGACAACCTAGCAAGAGACCCACACTTCTCCCAGCGTACCACATTTGGGAGTAGCATTCAAGTTTTCTTTTAATTTAGGTTTTTTTTTTTCACATGTAGGGGCTTTCAAACAACAAAGAGCTGGTGTGACAGAAGTCCATCACTTACCACAATGGGACAGATCGTGGCTAGCTGATCATAGAGATACCTTGCTTCAGAAATGCTGCAAGCCTGGAACGTCACCTGTTGGAAGAACAATTGCCATCACAATTCCTATAATCATAGTGCAAGCACAGTCTTCCTAGATTTAGAATCAATGATACAATAAAACAATTTAAATACCAAGAATCTTAAGGTTATTTTTGTTTGGTTGGTTTTGGGTGGGATTTTTTGTGTAGGTTCCCCTGCCACCCCCAATACTTGGACAAACTTTCACCTCCTCTATCAGCAGCATTTATATTATGTGCTTCTTCCCACACCATTTCCATGTTCATTAAAAGATTTCAGACCACAACACTTTGGCTGTGAGTCTAAATATACAAACGCTTGCCAGAACCAAAGGAAACTGAGTTAACACCTACAACACACGAGTCAGTAATGTACCTGCAGGAAATAAGCCAGGAACCTACTTACTTAGAACAACGGTCAGAAACTATTGTAGATAATTGTTTTATGTGACAGCTAATCCTGTTTTAAGGAACGTTTCAAGATGCCTTTGATCCTGCAAAAACTAAATATCTTCATGTCTACTGTAATTTTTATTAAAAAAAAGAAGTCCAGTTTTGCCTGTATTAGAGGCCAGGACACAGCAAAACATGGACAAGAAATGTTATTTGCTGAAGCCATTAACGATATGAAAGCCCTACCACACATAGACCAGTGGAAAATATAACTTATTTGCAACTGTTGGTGAAATTTCCTCAGAGCAGCATCAAACACGAGACGTATTTCTAGTAGCAGACATTACCCTCCAGATTTCTCAAACTGACACTTTATGCATTCTAAAATGCAGAGGGGAATCAATCACCTCAAAACTGTTAAAAGATGCTAATCAGATTAAAAGCCTCTCTCCTTTGCAGTTTACATGTTCATAGATCAGAGGATATCTTAGATGGGAGTGCACCCCTGTGTCACCACCATAACAATGTACAACAGGCTTCAGCTCTAAATCGCTGTTGCTGCTTGTTGTCATGAAGAATACCAGCCAAACACAGATTTTCCTCTTCCACAGATCACAGAGTCCCACAAAACATGCAGGTTCTTCTCAGTCTGCCACTGAAGCCCAATTCAACCCCAAGTAAGCCTTTAAAAAACCAACCAACTGAAAAAACCCTCCAAAACTCCCAAGTTCACCAGTAGGCTCAGTGATGAATTTTTTTGGTGGGGGGCAGTCTAGAAGGAATATGGAATTTGCATTTGTTTTGTTTGTCTTTTTAAATCTGCAGCCAACATTCACTAAAACATCCCAAGTCAGAAAAAGGGTGTGTGGTAGAGAAAAATATTTATTCTTTGTCTATCCTCCAAGTTCCTATTAGAAAAAAAGAAAAAAAACTCTGAATCTACAAGATTATTTAATTCTCTTGCAGAGAAGCAGCTCAGTATGATTTCTCATCGCTAATTCTGGACTTCCAGCACTGAAGAGCCTGCCTTGGGGTGGCGGTGGGGACAGGACAAAGGGGCAGGAGCTCAACGGTTCACCTTGCCGTTCGCAGGGGCAGCAGCTCCCACCCCACCATTGCCACGGGCTGTCCTGGCCAAGCTCATCAGGGCATTAGTTTTAACCTTGGAAATATATCAAACCAAGTTGTAGCTTGGCCCGTAGTGAGAAGAGAAACAAAACGAAATATGAATACTGCAAGTTACCTTACAGAAAACAGGTGGGGCATATGTGGTTTCTTCTAGTCTGTTATCAAGAATTATCAGCTGCTTATATAGCACCTACCAGCCTTGTTTTCATTCACCCTTTGATGATAACAAGACTACCGAATTTGAATCTGATCACCAATTACAAGAACAGGAAATAGTAAAATGGTATTCCATAAAAAGGAACTTTAAACAAGTTCATACAATGACTGAACAGTAAGGCTGTATTTCTTTCATTGGTCTTAAATTAGAAAGAAATGGTACAAAATGACCACACCAAACTTAACACCTTGTAAAAGTATGCAGTATTATATACACTTTACTACTTCATCAGATTCTCCCTAGTTTACTCTTAGTGACACGAAATCATACTCAGCTGCTGTCAAGAACATTTCATTTATTCAGCTTTTGTAGTTTCTCAGGCTCAAAGGGGACTGCTTTGAATGCAGTAATTTTTGCCAGTGCTGAGAAACAAGAAGAGCTCGGAAAATTTCTTTTAACCCCCTAGAGACTTAACACTAGCCTCTTCCCAGCTCTGCTTCCAAGACAACAGGCAACAGGCAGTTTTTATCAACAGTCAAATGCATCGCTACTACCTAAGGCATCAGCCCCCAGCATCAGGTTACTGTGATAAACACTTAAAACAAACAGGTACTGAAAGGATTAAAGCACTCCCAAGATACAGCATCCGGATTTAAACGGAAGATACTTTAAGATAATAGTAACTAAGGCAAATGAATGAAAACAATAAAAAGTGGGCATGCACCAATGGCAGAAAACAGAACCAAAAATGTCTCTCAGCACACAGTAACAGAAGACAGCAACCCATGAGGATTTGGCAGGTTCATGGTACAAGAGGACTGTCCTAAGAATAGGGAAAAGGGAAAAAACTCGAATAACCAAAAACCCCACACATTGCTACAAGGCAACTCAGTTTCCATTCCCACACTGTCCTTTGGTCATGCCTGAAAGACCACCACAGTGGAAGATGATATTTTACACTGGAAAAGTGCTGGAGTTCCAGAAGGAGCTCGATCAAATGGAGTTTGACCACTTCAAAAAAGCCTTTCAGCAAGGCATCCAATTACATTTGAATATCAGTAGAAGATAAACATAATGCAAGGAAACAAACTTGGATTTTAAGGCTACATTACTAGGTACAACATTAAATTTGTTTTATCCCCCCCTTTTGCCACTCTGAAAATGCATTAGTTGAATTAAACTAGAGAAATTAGACATAAGGCAAGTCTTAAAAAGGCAAGCATTTAGGGAAGACAAGATTCAGTAACATCTTGAAACCAGAGACACTTTACCTGAAGACAACAGTTTCCCATTCCAAAGCCCATAGCATCCATGTATATATAGTCTGGCTTAGCCGCTTTTGCTGCTTCTCCATCGTCATTAGGAAATGTTTCAATAAATGGTGATGGCGTGTTCCTATCTTTAAATACTGTGTGGAAAATGTAGGTACTCAGTAACCCAGAACATTAGATTGAACAATTATTTTGAAAAAAGATAGACTGAATTTACTCACTCGGTACGTTTATCACAACCTTCTCTCCTCTCCGGTGACGAATGTTTCTGGTCAGTGTACTACAACAACAAAAAGAGTTTGCTGAAATATCTGGAAGTTTCTCTTTATGGAAATGTTTTTTGAGGTTAGTTTCTCAGCAATTTTCAGGGTTTCAGAACATCAACTTTCTATTTATCTAGAGCATTTTCCTTCAGGAGACTCCTTTAAGACAGACTATAACTGACACAACACTGAACTTTCCCTCAGTGAAGTCTGTTATTTTCATGCACTTCACAGTACGGTACTGATAGAACAGGCAGAATTAAAAGGCTACTGACCTGAAGAATACAAGGGCCGGTGAAAAGGCATGATTAGTTTTCACATTATTTTCAATCTCCTAAATCTCATTTTATAATGAAACCCCCTCTCAGACTACGCAAGTAGATTGACACCATGCTCCATTTCAGAGTAACAAGGGAAAGTTACTAGTACACCCAGCTGCTGATGTGACACACCTGAGCTGGATTAACTGTGATGGAAGGGGTTAGCCATGGGATTTCAACCTGGAAACAATTTTTCAGTAGCATAATCAACACCTTTTACTCCATAGTGGCATGAACTACTATATAAAGTTACTCGAACTTCATAGTTTAAGTCACTTTGACAGAAAATACACACGATTACAACTGTCTCCAAGTCCTTGGGGTATCTGCAGCAACCAGCCACATAGCTCTCTATTCCAGTAATGTAAAGAAGTTGCAGGTATGTCTAAGATATTTAGGCAGAGAAAAACATTCATCTTCTCATTCACACTCTCCAAATACTCTTACCTAAATCTAGGATGTTTATTGATGGCTTCATCTGGAAAAAAGAGGGATTTTGAAGCTCCTCCTTCTACTGGCGTTGGCTTATATTCCGGCACCGTAAACCCAGGACACCCCAACCTACGTAACACAACGAGATCCAAGCTGTAATGAAAACTGACTGTGATTTTAAAATGGGAGATGATCAGAGATTACAATTCAAGTAGACAAAGGAATACGAAGAGATTTTGTAAACTGAAGCACTTCTCAAGACACCTACCTACGTATGGACATTGCCAGAAAGAGGTCTTTAAAAAGTTGCTGTTAAAAGGTCAGCGCTTGCCAACAGCTGGCTTTCATGATGGTTAAAACAGACTTCTTAAAAAAAAATTACTACTCTATCATTGGACAGTAAATATGGACCTTTTCAGCAGCTGGAGCAGGAAACTTCACAGTATTATGCAGAGAGCACACACATTTTAGTGTGTTAGCACCTGTCATGAGTACTGACATGCAGCTGCATTATATGCCTTGAACACTTTCTCTAGAGGGTCTAGGTTCATGTTGATTGCTGAAGTAATTTATCCAGCTCTACCCTCGACAATCTACTCCTGTTAAGAAGATGTACCTAACCAACTCTGTACGAATTACAGGTAGTTTCAAGTGATGCACATGTCCCAAGTCTCACAGCAGTTTGCCATTTTGGAACTCTGAAAAACCTCATAAATGAGAGAAATGTAACAAGCGAAAAAAAAAAATACAGCTATCATGTGCAAAATGCTGAGAGATACGCAAGTAAATCAGAATACAACCCTCCCCTTTGGAACCTCCATTGTAAGCTGAAGAGTCATACGAAACAAGACTTAAATAGGTTTTCAGTATAACCGAGACAAAGGAGCATTTAAGAAGTTGGAGGTAAAGCTGTAGAAGATTGATTTCTCCATGCTGCACAGTACAAAGGACAAAGATTGTGCTACTCAAGAGCCTCTCGTATCTGGATGTATAAAAAAAGGTTAGCTGATACAACTACAAGCCAACTACTCAAAATACCAGGAAACACTCAAATTTCTGGAAATATTATGTTCAACACGTACTTTACTACTGATTTATTCTTCCTGGTTTAAGTATACAGGTTGTCCTACAATGCGTAAATCCAACTTCATCACTTACATTAGTGCAACACTGTGAACTGCATCACTCCAGTCCTCAAGAAAGAAAACAGCTTTCTGGTCCAGCAGCAAGGGCTCACAAATTTAAGAACTAAGGAAATTCATTTAGCATCTAAGCTAGTATTTTTAAATATTTAGGCATTTTCAAAGTTTTTTCATTTTTAACTGAGTTATTTTAATTTGAATAAGCCTACTTCTTTACCTCTCTTCTGCAAGCACTCTAACAACTTTGTCTTTTCAGAACCACTGATTTTTTAATTATGCACACATGTATACGCACAGACACACACAGGCATGTATGTATGTGCTGTTGCAGAGAATGTAGCAAAAAACCTGAAACCCACAAAACCTCAGAAACACACGTTAGCAGGACTCCAGAGAAACCAACAGGGACTTGAATGGCAAGATAGCAAAAGGCAGAAATAAGAAACTAAAGAGCCTAAGGAGAGGAATCTCTGAAGGATGAAACTATGTTTGGGATGATCCATAAGTAATAAACAACCTACATTTTATTATTTACTGGCTTTCAATGAAGTCTAATGTATTGCTCCTACAGTGATGTACAAAGTATTTATCTGCATCTACAAAGCAATGAAGAACTCCTCTCCCTTTATTCCTTACAAGACTGGGTCTGAAATGTTTGTATACAAAATTTATTAAATGACATAACCTATTTGTAAGGTTGCTGGGAAAAAAACCCACCAGTTCTGTAACACACTAAGAACTACTCAACCATCAGGCTTTAAGGTCTTATTACTTTAAAGATATCTAGTACAGCTCCCACAAAGAAGCAGCACATTTTGCCAACAGAGAGTCCTTAAGATAGCATTCCTGGGGCGTAACACAGGCATTCTGGTACCTGAACTTTGCTGCTAAGTCACATTTTGTACCATTCCTGCTCACAGCAAGAACTTAGGGCTACTGCATTCTGTACTACACAAGAAACCAGCCAGTAAGGCCAGCTGCTTCTCTTCTACTGCAGAGCAATTTTTTTTTTACTCTTTTAAGCTTAACTATCTTAATTCATTTGACTGACCAAGCTAGTTAGAATGAACATAATAAATCCCTGCCTAGAAATATGTTTGAAAGGAAGGTCACGAAGTACAGTTTCTCCTAGGTAATGAAGTACATCATGAATTTAATTTCTTCAAGAGTTTCTTTACAACAATTAAAAGGAGGAAATCTACACTTTGTAAGGGTGTTATGAACTCAGGAGAGGTACACTCCTTTCTACATTCAGTAAGTACAGTACTACAGAAATTTTAAGTTTTCATTTTGTAAGCATAATCACATTCCTGTTCTACTGCGCGCTCCGAACCACCAAAAGAAGTTTCCATGTGTTTTAGTGAAATGGTAGTGTTAAAAAATAGATCAAATCAGCCATGTTTTACAAAAAATCTATTTATAAAGATCCAGGCTTGCAAAATAGATAAAGACAAACCTTTTATATATGATATGCTGTATCAATTCAAGATAGCAGGCTATTTTACATACAATACTTCATGCTACAGATAGTCTTCTCTCCTAATACAAAACTATCACAGATTAGAAGTAACCTAAGAATATAAAAAGATGCTTATTTGTTTTTCTCATTGCAATACAAATTTTAGGAAACATGACCAGAACGTTAAGCCAAAGTACTTTAACTGAATCATATTTTGCTTGGTTTCATTGTACAGTTTAGCTACATGCAATAAGGAGAAAAAGCATATGGAGAAAAGGAAACAGCATTACATTTCAACAGTCATCTCACCTTGGAAATGATGTCACAGTGCAAACAGCCTCATTTTCTTTGAGTACAGAAGCAGCCTCTTGCCGTCTTTTCCTCATGTTGTCTTGCACAGTGTTGAATTCGGACATGGTTCCTCCATATGGCTGCCCAGGAGTCCCTTCAATCATATAGCTTCCATATTCTGGTCGCCAGAGTGTTGGGTGGCTATAATAAAAGAACAGCCTAGTTTAAATATTTCTACAACTTCAGAAAAGATGGATTATTTGTGAGAATTTCAGAAACGAATGCAACTTGCAAGAAAAATCTCCTGAACCTGATTATTTGTTAGAGTAACACAGTGTACCTTCCGATGTAGCTCACTGTAACGAGGCAGTGAAAAAAATCAGGAGACAGTTTGGCAGTATGCAGTGCTGCTGTATAGCGCAGTTAAGAAGGATTTGCATATGTCAAATTGCAATCACCCTTACTATCTGTCTCAAGCTTTGTTTCTCGGGATTTTAATTGAAACTGGAAAACACAGAACGTTCAACTGCTTCCACAGTACAAGGCAAGGCAAATATTATGCTCCATTTCTTCTTTCTACTGCCTGTGAAAACCTGTTCCTGTTTCACAAATTTATCAGGTTAAGAAATGGAATGAAGTTTGAGCACACCTACTCATCCCGAGAAGTAGGACTTTCTCATCCCTTCGTGAGGCCATGCTCCATGCAGCACACTCTACCAGAGGCAGAGCCGTATGTCCCCTAGTGTTCTTCCAGCAGTAGCAGTTTCAAGCACAAAGTCTAAAACCAAAGGGACTACTTCTTGCAGGCTTTCCTTACTCCTTCTACCGAGGAAGACAGACAGGTAAGCCTTACTGGAAGATGATGTTAAGGTACCTAAGGAAGAAGCAGACAGGCCCAGGGCACAAAAGCCTTTCATTGCAACAGAAGAGTTTCTCCATCTTCCTGTAAGCTGTAGCCTTCTTTTGGATCTCTTCAGCAAAAGCACTGTGCTGTCTCTGGTCTCATTTCTCTGCTGCCATCAGTTAAAAGCCAATTCATACTTCTCTGGCTAGTTGAAGTAGGTATATGATGCAGTTATTCCTAAAAACTCCATGGGAGAGGATGGGAAAGAACTGCCCTGGCATCCTTACACCTACCTTCCTAATTCTGCCAAAAATGGGAGAGCGCTCCGACAGACAACAGGCTTCCCCATACAGCCCTCGCTCGCTCCTGCAGTCAGGGATACAGGGGTGAGTGCACACACACACACACACTTCATGGGGCAGGGAAGGTGTAGTATATGATTGCTGTGTTCACACAGTCACAAAACCAGTGCAAGACAAAATACCCAAACTGCAACTTTTGTGGGCTCACCATTACATCTTCCTTTCCTTCAAGCCATAACACAAAAGGCACATGGCCTCCCTTCAAGTGTGCTCAAAATCACTTCCTGCACCCCAGCTTTATCTGAAAATATCAGTATTTGTGGCTAACTGTTTTACTGACAGCAGACTTGAAAGTTAAGCCAGGTCTATGCAATTATGTACAGAATGATAACACAAGGATAAAAAAAAAAAACGAAACAGGAAACAGCTACTCACTTGGGGTTTACCTTCTCCCCCTTGTCTTGCAGTGTTTGAAGAACTTCTTCACCACAGAGCACCAAGCGCACTTTCTTATTCTCATGGTCAAATTTTACTAACATATATTCCACCTTGTAAATAATAAAAAAAAAATAAATTGTAAGATTTTGTTCACACACAACACACTGGCATGTTAATTTTAAGCATCAAGTGAAAAAAGAAAGGGATGTCAGACTGAACTTTATCTCTACAGAAGCCTAAAAACCATCACCAACAATGAATGCAGTGAACAACACTGGAGAAGATAGCTGCATGCTTGTTTCATCTTGAAGAAAGATTGAAATTCCTTGAAATTGTCCTTGAAAATTTCTCCCTGCATTTCTGATTGTGGCTATTTCACAGAAAGATTCCTGAATTTGTATTTGCCTCCACATTATTTTTCAGAGAAAAAATTTAAAACTTCATGAATGCTAATAACAACAAATGTCTGTCATTCCAAGAATTACAGTCTCTGTTGCTGACCAAAAAGAAAAAAAAAAAGTTGTTCTACAAACAAGACATCCATTTACACCCATCACTTCTTAGAGCTGTTTAAGACTAGCATGACAGAGCCTCATTTACACCACAGAAGGCCCATGGTTATCACAGACTGCATCAGTCCTGCTATTAACTCCACTCCAGCTCTTGGCACAGCATGGGGGTTTCCACCCCTTCTTCATTCAGCTTTGCTGGCATCTTTTCTTCCCCTCCTGCCCCATGGCATACCTTGCCTCAGGACCTCCACCTCCTGGCCCCTGTCCCTGCCCCAGGCCATCACCCACACCCACGCCTCGTGACACATCAGTGGAGAACCCTTTCCAACAAGCCACTAACAAATGCAGCACCCCAGCACTGCAGAATATTGTTTTCCTAACAGACGTTATCTGAAAGCAACCAAACCTGGAACACCCTCATGTCAAACTTTCTAATCTCCATGTCTATCTGCTGCCAAAGCACCCATGAAGGCTTTTAGAGCACTACCCAGTACAGTAACTGCACAGCCATCTGGATCTCACAGCCCTTCAATCTATTTCCTGACGTCTATTCGGCAGGGCATGCTTTGCGCTCTCCTGGGAAGCAAGAAAGACAAAACAGCCCTGAAGTGCAATGTGCTGCCTACCACGTAAAAGCAGAAGTCATGTATGGAAATGCACCTGGCTGGACCAGCAGTGATGTGCAGTGCCTTTTGTTGGAGGCTCTCTATCCACTCCCTCCAGTACTTTCACAACTCATCTAATACAAACATCAACCTGTAGTTAAAAACTCAGGCTGTGGTTCCACAGCTCAAACTCGTCAGAGGTTTTGCACTGTGCTCCTTGGTTCTGTGTTCTGACACTGCCTAGAAAACACATCCACTGGTGCTCACCGAACACCACTGCTCCAGCCTCAGGAGTTCAGGTTCAAGATGGTGATGTTAAAGTGGCAGCACACCAACTCATGACAACTTCTATTTTGTACAGAAGTCTGATGCATGTAGGAAAACAGCTTGCCAACAGAAAGGCAACTTGTGCAGTGTTTTCCACCACACTGGAAGTGGATTAGTGGGCCTCATGTTCTTTGGTTGCTTCAGTGTTCATCCAAGAGTGGCTGCTAGCTACAGTGACAACGAATACAACCCTCCATGGGGATTCGTGATTAAATCACAAGCAGCATTATCCAAGAGTGTTTGCAATTCTACAGAATCTGATTGGAAGGACTCATTCAGCAATAATACATGTTCTCTATATATTTTTTTAAGATAAAATTTTAATCCCCTAAAGAAAAAGAATGGTTTCCAGTTTCTGTGCAAGCTAGCATTTCTTTATGTGGTATATTATGTGGTTCGTGCTTATTACGCCACAACAATCTACTTGAGACAACTACAGATGACAGTCAACCAGAACACACTCCAGCACTGACTTATTTGTTACCTAGTACCAGTCTCTCCAGTGACAGCTTACTCATTATTATTGGCAATAAAAAAGGACCTCCCTCGCACCTTCCAGTTTCCTACTGTGATCAATATCTCCTCCTTCTGCTTTGAGATACATCATCCTCACTAGGACCTGGCCTAAATTAGATGAGGTACTCAAGCGCACAGTTCTCCGAGTAGCACAGATGGACATGTGAACAGGCACCAAGCCCACTGCACGCCTGACCTCCCACCACGCTGCCCACACAACACCTGCCTGGACAGGCAGCAGAAAGGGGCAAAGGAACTGCAGCTGACTTTGAGACATCCCAAAGCCGGACACTTGTCCACTGTTACATGGATATGTTACTGCGACTAGCCTCCCATCTTAAAAATTCCTCTCCAAATGTAACAGCAACGAGCTGGCAGTGTGAACACTACACTTGTCTATAAACTGTATTACAAGTTTCACAAGAGAAAATAAGCCAAAGGTGTAAAGAAACATTAAGCCAAGAAGGCAAAAACAAAGAAATCAAAATATTTCGTAATCAGAGTGCAGTAGTGAATACATTCCATTTCTGCATCTAGCTTTAGAAACAACTACTACTTTTGCTTCCAGAAACATTGACTAAATCTTCAAAGCTGCCTTAACACACAGAAGATCTGCTATTAATTTTAATGAGAAAAGAAAAAAAAACTTCAGATGGCTGCCAACAATACCAAGTAACCCACAGAGTATCTTGCCAAGAGGGACTGACTGAATGGGCATCCTTATAGAATTTAATTTAAACTCATCAAAAGATTTAGCCTACAGCTAGAAAGAGAAACAAATTCAGAGTTCACACATTTTTACATTTAACTTCGGCTTGTTATTCACAGACTTCTCACATGTTTTCTACCCACAATAAAGTTCAGAGAATTGCAGCCAAGCTGAAAGCATCAGCATGCCTGGCAGAGCTTCAAGAGTCCAAGCGCCAAATCTGCGAGGTTTCACTCGATGTTCATAATTCACCATTTTGCCAAGCTCTTCAGAGTCCACTCTTCTCCCTGATTTTAACTAGCCTCTCTAGCAAGCAACAAAATACAATCAGGTCAAATTAGCGATGCATACGGCTGACAGACAGCCCTGCTATGGTAAGAGCGGCAGCCCCTTGGGACCTGTGTGCCCAGCCGGTGCCCTCACCCTGCACAAACCCTGTGTATCTCTGTCCTCTGGCCAGCACGTGCTGCAAGGACCAACGGCAGCCTCCCAGCTTCTCCCTGCAGACAGACGCACTCAGCCCTGCTTCAGTGGATGAACCTCTCCCATCAGCCCAGGTCTCTCCATCTTGCAGAAATGCTGCGGCACCTTCCCAGGAGAAGGAACAACAGTTTGGCCAGCAAGGTTGCAAAGCTAATGCTGTAAATACACGCACACACAGAGCAAGCCTAAAAAAAATAGTTCAAAGTTAAATGCATTAAAAACCCAAATACATTCTCAGTTAAAGCAAATAATCTAACAGAACTACCCATGAGCCAACACACAAAAAAACCTATTCTTTGGAGGCTTCCTTCTTCTCAACTCCCAACTTGCAACGTACTGCATCTACAGAGTACTTCCATGCCAGCTCCGCTCCCCCACCACATCTTCCAGGGAAGGAGTATACACCATCAGCTTGCCAGCAGGACAGCATCCACAACAGCGTTACTTTACTTGTCACAATTATTTCTCTCAGTTGGCTACCACGGAAATTTCAGGCTTTTCAAAACTCTTTGTTGCTTCTGCAAATACAATCACAAGTGAGACTTTGAAGCCCCTCCACTGGGGAGGAGCCAAACCACTCTGCATGCATTAAGCCAAACGGTTTGCTGGACTTGCCTGGTGGCAAAGTGAAAGAATAATTGTTCTCTGGAAACGGGTAAGCATGTCTGAAATTGTGTTTGAATGCCTGAGTTATTTGACCATAATTACACACATTATTTCTGCATCAAGCACACTACTTAAAACCTAAGAAATATTGATCAACCAACTCTTCAGCAGCAATTCTAAGGAACAATGAGAATTGAAGTCAATGCATGTCCCACACCGTTATCACCGTCCGAACACCTGCCCTGGCAGCGTTCTGCTTTCCAATATCAAAACCCTGCCTTGCACACTCAATCTAACACCTTCATGCCAAGTATACCAGGAACAAAACATATCTAACAGTTGAGAGTAAAGCCTCTGCTTCAGAGTCAATATTAAAATCCTTTTATCATTCACAGTATTTGCTACGAGGTATTTCTGCATATGAAAACACAGGTAAGCATGCAGTCTGGACTTTGGTAAGCTCAGAAGTAAGGTGCTCTGAAGATTACATAATAAAGGAAAACTAAGAAGAATGATCTGAAGATAAGGGGTTTTCTTCAGAGGAAAGCAATACAAGTATGTATACTCTCCACCTGTGAAAAAGGTTCCTGTATTTGCCTTTTACCACACTCCTGATCATCCGTCTCAGCTGTGGATGCCACATCATTGCAAGTGTTTGAGGTCACGCTGGATGGGGCTTTGAGCAACCTCATCTAGTGGAAGATGTCCTCGCCCACCCCAGGGAGGTTGGACTAGAGGATCTTTGAAGGTCCTTCCAACCCAAACCATTCTATGATTCTAAAAAATCCTGATCACAGGTGACTCACGGACCAATGCAGTTCCTCCAGGACAATCTTACTGACAGTTTCTTTCTCCTTCCACTGGGCAACTATCACCACATACTTAGAACCATAGGATCATTAAGGTTGGAAAAGACCTCAAGGATCATCAAGTCCAACCATCAACTCAGCACCACCTAACTCACTAACCCATGTCCCTAAGCACCACATCTACACGTTTCTTGAACGCCTCCAGGGATGGTGACTCCACCACTTCCCTGGGCAGCCTAAAGTACCTAGGCAGTACTTCAAGCAATTGTTAGCAATCTCCTCATACATATCTTCCCTCAGGCCTGGAGCTTTAAGAGAAATGAAAAATTTTCATAAACACCCAGAGAGGTCTTGTGGCTTTTGTTTTCTATTACCAAAAGCTCCTACAACACTTAATATAAATATTTTCAGGCAGTATGCCTCATATGTTTATGTATACAGTAGAAAATAAATCGAGGTAAACTTTCTTCTCAAGAGCATCAAAGAAACAAAACCCACTTCACTAGTTATTAAGCTCCATTATGGAAAAAAAAAAGCAGTTCCCCCATACATTTATTGGTCAGCTACTGCATCATTAAAATACTATGTACCATTAAAATGACAGTCTACAGGAGAACAAAGTTTTAACAATCTGACTGTTCATTAAAAAACCTCTGCCACAAGTTTTCAGTGTTAAGATTGAAAAAGCATGTGTTTTCCATACGTACACATACTTCTGATGGATATAGAGCATAATACTCAGGCATTTTTTTAATGCAGTTATTTTCTCACCACTGCTGTGATAAAACATGGAGCCACAGAAACAACCAGCTGGTAATGTACCTTTAACAAAAGCTTTGCTGGCCCACAAGGACAAGTCTAAGCCCTGAGAGAGCAAAGTTTGGAAGAAAACAACTCCGGAAGTGCCCTAGAAGCTGGTTACTCCATTTCTAGTCAGCAAGCCCCCAAATTGCGCACTGGCACGAGACAACACTTCCATGCTCATGAGGTTACTATGGATATTCTCTGTCACAGCAATGATTTCAAAAATCTGCTATGAACAGCAAAACCATGTTTCAATTTCAATCAAGCAGCCTGGAAGTTGCCAATCCAACAAACAAAGCACCATCTCCAGCTCTGTACAAACTGACTTGCAGAAACCACGACCTAAAAACAAAACACAAATGATATTTTCTATTACATTGACAACAACCACAAAATGAAGAACTTTGATGCCACATAGAAGACGACCATAGATAAAGAAAATGAAGAAGATGCAGGGGCTCTCATCTCAGTCAACATAGCCAGCCCCAGCTAAGTGTTCCTGCCTGTCCCCCCTCACAATTGCCGACATCAGGATGGCAGATTTTCTTCTGCACACAATACGACATGACTAGAGGATGTCCTGTGTTGCACATACCACAAGCCAGGAAGCTGGGTTATTGAAAACTAAAATCCACAGGTTGGAATCATTTGCACACTTCTAAAGAACAAGATGCAGCACATTAGAGAAGTGACTCTTCTTTGACTATGTAACACCTGAAGTAATACTATAAAAAGAGTAGGATAATGTTAATTTTAGATCTCTGTAGCAAAGACAACTTTGAGACACTCACTTAGGGATTTTTAGATTTAAAGCAGAAAAGAACAAGCCTTTTTGGCACCAATATATTTTCTATTCCCCACAGAACATGTTTTTATAGACTAGTAAAAGACTATGTTCAACTGTGAAACAAGATGCTACAAGCTTCTAAGTTGTCTCTTGCAAGAATAAATAAAAACAAAACAAGCAAGCAACATCAACAACAATATCTTTCCTGTACTCATTCTTCCTACTCACCCTTTCTCATACTGTTAAGTAAAAAAAACGCATCTGCACAGCAAGAAGAGGAAGTCCTGAGGCAGAAGAGGAATTACACTGAAGCAACAGACAACAACCCCATGACAAGACTAGATCAAATCACTTGATATCCACAGAAGGAAGTTTACTGTGAATAAAACAGGAGACAATTAAAGCTTCTCTTACTATGATCCGAGAACGGCAAGGAGAAAAAAAATCAACACATACCATGGGGGCTGGTCGCTATTTATGACAAATTGCAGCTTGTTTAGGAAAAAAAAAACCCAACAAAAAAACCAAATCAAAAATGCTTTCCAAATTGTTTTCCATGAATTGATGGAATGGTTTGGGTTGGAAGGGACCTTAAAGATCATCTAGTTCCAACCCCCTCTGATAATGAATTGTACGAGGCTGCGTGAAAAATGTGCCACCTCAGTGCTCGCAAGTCAAAGGCTTCCTGACTGAATTGGCTTTTTCCTGCATATCTCTTTCTCAGTCTTTTTAAACCTTCTTTTGATCTTTCTTCTGCACTTCTGATTCATTTCCCTCCTTATCCATTAGGGTTTTGAATTATACCTGGTAAATAAGTTCAATGAGAGCTAACAGGAACACCTCCTGCCAAGCACTTCCTTGTGCAAGCAGCAAAGCACCCTTCTCAGATGCTGCGAGAGGCCAGAGGTTCCTTACCACAACGTCCCAAAGGTGTTGCTTCTGATTAGAAGATGCATGATGGTCTTTAAAACTTTCTCCTTTTTCCTAATGAAAGGCCGGGCTGTGAAAAGAGCTCCTTTTCCTTTTGAATGATTCTTCCCAGGGACCTAGCTACTGCAGTTTACAGCTTGTACATTTTGGGTTTTTTTTCAGGGCAGTAGCAATGTGTAAATCATATGACCAGTAACGTTGTGGTACAGTCTGCAGAACTTCAAACTGGTAAAATAATTTCTGCATCTTAAGGAAATGGATTTGGGTCGAGATGCACACAATTTGAGGCTCCTCTTTGCCCGTCACCCATTTAAAACCAGGGACAAAATCTAGGGCATTTTTTAACATCGGTGAATCTAGCTCACCAGCTGCACAAATACACAGATAAAGTTTTGGTCACCTCTTTGCTGAAAGACAACAGTGAGCCTTGGTGAGAGACACATGCGTGTGGAAATGTTCAAATCGAGGTAAGAAAGGGCTGTGACTGACAAAAGCAGCAGCAGGTTCAGAGAGCATCACGGTATACAGGAAAGGTGGTGGTCCTCTCTCATTTTACAAGAAATTAGTCTGATCTAATGGAACTGAACAGCAGCAGATGTCCTTTTAAGATAATTACTTACTTTAGAAAGCCTAGATGTCCTGTGGAACAAGATGCCACATGATAGCTTTAAAGCCGAGACAGACACTTACATGGACAACAAGAATAGACAGTTTATTATGGTTTCTTTACACGTGCTGCAAGCTGTACATCCCTCTATTCAAACCACTTAAGTAATTGAGTGACTCGTTGGGTTTCTTGAATGTTCATATGAAACCTTCTAATTAGCTTTTTACTGTATATGTTATAAATAAAACAGAATCACAGAAAATAGTTTTGTGTTTTCCTGGCTATCAGTAATAGATCTCCTTTAAAAAAAAATTCAGCCAAGTCCTTATACAGACTCATCATCAATATTATGATGATCTCACATTCTCACTTTGTACAAACTGCTGTAATATTCCAGTATTCATAAATTGCTTTGTTTTAAAGCTTTTCCTGGGAATCTTGTGCTTATAATAAAGCTAACATAGCTTGAAGTCTTACAAGATTATGGGTTTTTACATTTGAGCTCTTGTCATTAGTTTCCCCCTCCCCCTGCAGAATTCCCTGAACAGAATGCCTTTTTGAATTTCTTTCATGCAGAAATTCCTCGTGATGGCCCCCTGCCAAACCCAGCATGTGTGGATGCATCTGAATGGGAGCTGTCTTAATCGATCTATTTGCCCGCTTGCCATGTGGGAGGAAGCAGCACTCGTGAATGATTTGGTTATTTGTCACGTGTCTGCTCGTTCATCCTTTCTTTCTGAGCTTTATTTGGCTAAATAAAGGGACACTGACATTATTTGTTTACAAATAGATTTACTGCTTCCTTGATATCTTTGTAGCTGCACCTGCTATTTATCATAGTGGCGCTTCTGTGGCAGGGTCTGAAGGTATGGTGTTAATGCATCAGCTCACGCTGCTTGACAGCCTTGAGCATATATATGCAACCTCTAAAACGAGTACACTAATGCACGCAAATGTAACTCCTTAAACCTTGACATGAACAAGGTCAGTGCCCTTGAAGAGTCTCCAGGTTTATTCCTTCCCTAGATGCTTTGGCTGACAGTCATGATCTGCCTGACTGTAATCCTCATGTCAGGGAAAGCCTAAACTGAACTATATCTAAACCATCTAGCTCTAAATTCTGTATGATGTGTTAACCTCCCCAGTGAATGACTATTTTGCTTCACCTCCCTCCTGCTCAGTTCTCGCATGGTCAGGTGGTAAGATAAATGTAGGCTGTAGTGCAGCACCACTGACCTACCTGTGAGCTTTTCTGCTGGATGCGTTGCGCATGTGACAGCGTAGGACTTGCTGCAGTTTACAGTGAGATGCTTTTTCAAAAGCTAATTTTGCATTCCTCAGGGGTTGGTATTGGGACCGGTGTTAACATATTTGTCAGAGACGTGGACAGAGGGATCGAGTGCACCCTTCAGCAAGTTTGCTGATGACACCAAGCTGTGCAGTGTGGTGGACACGCTGGAGGGAAGGGATGCCATCCAGAGGGACCTGGACAGGATGGAGAGATGGGCCCATGCCAAACTCATGAAGTTCAACAAGGCCAAGTGCAAGGTCCTGCACATGGGTCAGGGCAATCCCAAGCACAAATACAGGCTGGGCGGAGAATGGGTTGAGAGCAGCCCTGAGGAGAAGGACTTGGGGGTATTGGTGGATGAGAAGCTCAACACGAGCCGGCAGTGTGCGCTTGCAGCCCAGAAAGCCAACCGTGTGCTGGGCTGCATCAAAAGAAGCATTAGCAGCAGGTCAAAGGAGGTGATTCTCCCCCTCTACTCTGCTCTCGTGAAACCCCACCTGGAGTACTGTGTTCAGATGTGGGGCCCCCAACATAAAAAAGACCTGGACCTGTTGGAGAGAGTCCAGAGGAGAGCCACAAAATTAATCAGAGGGCGGGAGCACCTCCCCTATGAGGACAGGATGAAAGAGTTGGGGTTGTTCAGCCTGGAGAAGAGAAGGCTCCGAGGAGACTTAATAGCAGCCTTCCAGTACCTGAAGGGGGCTACAGGAGAGATGGGGAGGCAGTCTTTATCAGGGAGTGTAGTGAGAGAACAAGGGGTAATGGGTACAAGCTAAAAGATGGTAGACTTAGGAAGAAATTTTTCACTATGAGGGTGGTGAGACACTGTCCCAGGTTGCCCAGGGAGGTTGTGGATGCCCCATCCCTGGAGGGGTTCAAGGCCAGGCTGGATGAGGCTTTGAGCAACCTGGGCTAGTGGAGGGTGTCCCTGCCCACGGCAGGGGGGTTGGAACTCGATGATCTTTAAGGTCCTTTCCAACCCAAACCATTCCATGGTTCTATGTACGTATGTGTGTATGAATACATGCATCTATGTAGTTATGCATGAAGTGTCATGATCTGTATACTCATGTGCACACTCAGCAGAAATCAACAGCAGTGAGCCTAGCCAAGGGCCAGCCATTCCACCTGTCTGATCCAAGTGTCTACATTAAGCTGCAAAGTGAAATTTAAGCAACACCCATCAGCTAGAAGAATGCAATCAGCAGACGAGAGGCATTGAACAGTACAGGAGACTGGTAAGGCGCTGGCACAGAAGAGAGCTTTTTGGGACAAAAGCCGGGAAGCAGAAGAATAGGCTTTGCCTTACTCTCAAAAACCATTTAAACTCTTTTTGTACCACTAACATTTGTCAAGCTGCACAAATTGTTTCACATAGTACTACTAACTCTACTGGAGTTTTAAAACACAATAGTGAAAAGTCGCAGATTTTTGCATCTGCTGCCTGAAACAAAACAAACTTAATGACCACTACTCTAGAAACCCAAAGATAAGCACGCATTGTTGCATGGGAGAGGAAGAAGAAAACACAAGGAGACTGTGACACCGTCCTAGTTAGCGTCATGGGGTCTCCTTAGCAGATCTAATTGTTGCCCAACTTCTGTGGGCATTAAGGCAAGGATAATAAGGAGGGGTTTGATGAGTAATAATGAGATAGTTCAGTGTTTTGTATTTTCCACAGTCAGGAAAAGCCTGGCATAATAAGGGAGGCCAACTGTCAGTTTTAAATGAGGCAGAAAGATGATTAAGAGGCAAAAGACCTTTGCAAATGCAAAGTGACCTTTAGAAAGATGTTTTTTAAGCAGGTCTTATTCTCTGTTACACTTCCATTTATAGGCCTTTTTTTGTTTACCATTGCAAAGACCTCATGGTCGTGGAAAACAGAGTAAAAAAACTGCCTACCAAAAAGACAAAAGCTGTTTGGTAAAGCCCTTGGTTCTACTAGCCCTGCAAGCGAGAAGACAGCTGACTTTTCAAGAGGCAGCAGAACCAGTGTTTTGACCTTCCAGCTCTTTACACAGAGGAGGATGGGAGCATTAGGGAACAAAACCCTGCAATGCAAGTGTAGGGGCAATTCGGGGGATTGGACTAGATGATCTTTCAAGGTCCCTTGCAATCCCTAACATTCTGTGACTCTGTCAAGTTGTGATTCTGCCTTGCTTCCTTCAAAACGAATCCACCATCCTGCTCCATAAGCACTTGACCTCAACACTTTTGTCTGGCACACACGAAAAAGAGATGAGATAATCCCCACTGAGATGGGGATGAGATAATTCCCCACTGTTTCACTTGCTGGGACCACAGGGAATGGAGTCCCTTGGAAGTTACAAGCTCCCCACAGAACCACCACAGGTCTTCTAACGAGTCTTACTGCGAAGTGGAGTCCTGTCGAAAACAGATCCCAAGCAAAGGCTGGTTCTATACTCACAAGCAAACACAGCTTTTCTTTTTCACAATGGCATCAGCTGGATTGGGACAATCGTTAAAGTACTCACATGTCTCCCCTGAAAGACAAACTCAGTACATGCTAAGAAAAGTTGGGTTTTTTTTCCTCATAAGCATTCTTTAAAAATGAAACAAAAAAATACATCTTTTACTAAACATGGTCTCAGAAACATCTCTCAAACTCAAAAGTCATTTTGTTTATTCTGATTTAATCTCTACCATTATGTGAGGGCTGTCATCTTCATTCTTGATTTCTATCTTCAAGAGGTTTTTCAGACAATAAAATATCCTCAGGCTATGAGTTTATACATGAAGGTCAAAGTGAACAAAAGGCTTTATATGAAAGTTGTCCAGCTAGTCAGTTGATTCATCTAAGCTGAATGTAAATGTGGCGCCACTTTCCAATAACTAGATATTTGAGAGCAAAAACAGAAAACAAACTCACTGCTTTCCCCACTAGTCTAATCTACACAGCTGAAATAAGTTACTCAGACAGGTGTGTTTTTGTGTTTGCACAACAAGAGCAGACTGGCAACAAGCATCTGGTACACTAATACACTCCTAAATGCTGTGTTATGTAAAAAAAAAAAAAATATAAAAAATTACACAACACAGCAGGATAAAGGTAAACTGCCACACCTGAGTTTATTACCATTTGCTAAAATCAGAGGTCCACGATGAACCAGGTTATCTGACCTTCTCTGAATGTTCAGTCATTTCAAATATAGCTCTTACCTCCTTATCAGAAACACAGCAACAATCATACTGTTCTTGAAATTCTGCCTCCTGCCACATTGGGCACGACATGAGAAAATTGTTAATATCGTTAAACATAATGCACCACCATTTACCAAGCATAAATACTTTCTTCAGCAAGGTCACCATGCCAAAGGAAGAACAAGGCTCCTGCGGTGCAGTCACACTGTACAGCTAAGCCTACCAAGCGGTTAGCCGTGGGCGCTTGTTATCGTTTTGTGTGGAGGGTTTTGTCTGGTAGCAAGGAGGGGTGTAATGGCTCCCTAAGCAACTGCTGAGAGTTCCCCTAGCTTCCAGTCTGCTGCTGGAGGCAAGGGAGGGGTTACAGATCCTCCCCCAAGCGTTTGGTGATGGGGGAAGTGGGGGAAGGGTACCACCATCAGGTAGTCTTTTTGTAAGAAAACTGTTTGAAGTAAGTGTCCCAGCTCCGGATGTACCCACCCCAGGCCAGGGCTGAGCCAATCGGCGCCTCTGCAAATAACATATTTAAGAGAGGGCACAACAATGGGTTTGGCGTAGCCCCGGGCAGGGCATGGCTCAGGCGGGCCAGTCTGGCCATCCAGCCGCCTGCCCGGCTTCTGCGAAACGACCTGCCATAGCCAAGCCTCCGCCATGGCTCACCCGGATGTCCATTTTCCCAGGGGCCGATGAAGACCTGTGGCGGAAAAGAGAAGAAAGATGCTGAAAGAGGCGGCCATGAAGGTACTGAGTTGGAACCATGAAAGAGAACGCTCTCAGCATTTCCCCTGCCACGTGGTGAAGAGCTGTGGAGGACCTCACGCAGGAACTACTGTGGCCCCACGCCAGAGCCGGCAGTTGTCGGGGGACTGTAGCCCTGTTTGGAAAAGGACTCACGTCGGAGAAGTTCTAGAGAAACACTCTCAACGTGAGGAAGGGACTTTGCGTGGCAGCTGGGAGAGACTGTGAGGAGGAAGGAGCAGCAAACTGACTGCAGCCCCCCACTCCCTGCCCCCCCCATGCCACCAGGGAGGGGAGAAGGTCCAGAACAAAGCCTTCGGGCTTTGGGAAGAAGGGAGGGGTGGGGGAGAAGTGCCTTTTTTGTAGGATGTGGTTTCTCTCTTTCAATATCCTGCTTCTTGTTGTAAATAGTTAATAAATTCAGTTGTTTTTCCTGTTCTTCACAAGTCGTGTCAGTTTCCTGCCCATGACCCTAAGTGGTAAGTGAAACCTTCCCTGTCCCTGCCTCAGCTCACCAGGTGTTTAGCAAAAACTGTCCCCCAGGCTTTATAAACCACGACAGTGCTGCAGGGGAAGGTCCTCCTTGCCCCTTTCCTCCACACGTTCCTGCTACTTTCCTTACATTAAGCAGAACTAGTTGGATCTTGCAGTGAAACAGCGGAAGCTATGCTGACAAAACAAAGCTCCCCAGCAGACTGAATGGGAGAAGAGAGTTCTGCTCGTTTTACTCCTTGAACTAGCGTAGCCAGTAACAATGCAAGAAGGCAGAAGAGACACAAAACTGGAGCAAGGGGAAGGAAGCTGAACCAGCTTGCTAGCAGATCAACCTTAGCTGGGCTGTCTTGTGAAACCTTACCCTGAGAAAGCAAGGACAAATCAAATGTAACACCCATTGATAAATGAGTCCCCCATCTTAAAGATTAACGAGAAAACCCTCAAGCTAGGTCTCAGCAACTGGGAGACTCTGCTCTGTCTATATTCAACTTACAACTGTTGTCGAGGCTCTTCTGTCAGCATAACTTCAGTCATAAAAGAGATACAGGAATACAGACGCATCAGAGAGAGAGATACGGGTGTATTTGAATTTCCTGAGTCCACACAACTCTGTCTGCAAAACCCCGTGGTATAGACTAGACACAGCAGCAGCAGAGACAGATTTTAGTAGCCAAGTCCCCACTCACTCCTCTGTAAAGCAGTTCACATGCTCTGATGCTTGCATTGTGAAGTTATGCGACATTATGACAGTAATTCCTTAAACAAAGAACAGACTTTAACAGACAAGGTCTCTCAAGGTGTGCAAGGGGAACAGCATTTTCCTCTGGCAAGGAGCATCTGTGAACAGCTACTGTACCACCCAGGCCAAGTTTTCTCACAAAGGCCTTTGCTGTTCAGAAAGGAGCATGAGATGGAGATGTGATGGACAAGTCCCCACACTGCTCACTTCCTACTTTGCTCTTCAATTTCCCTGCAGTCACATCACAGACACCCCCAAGCGACAAATGCTGAACCACACTGACACCGCGGTGGAGGAGGGCTTCCAGTGCAGCACCCGAGCAGCAGGACCCGGTCCCCAGGGGAAGCTGGGACCCTCGGGAAACCCTACAGACCAGTACAGGAGGGAGACTCTGCTCCTCGCAGAGCGCTGTCAGGCTGGGACGCAACTCAGCACAGGCTCACACAGCAACACGCGCAAGACCTGTGGATAAAGTCACGGCCCAGGGGAGAAAGCACCTGTAACAAAGTTCAAGTCACAACCCAAGTGACCATACTCACGCCCACCCGAGAGGCAGCCCCACTCCTGCCGGACGCCTGGCAGCCTCTGGAGTAAAGCCACGTTTGGCAGGTCCCCTCCACAGGTGCAAGCAGGGACCGCAAAGGGGACCTGGTGCGTGTGACAGGGCTGCCACCGCCGAGCCCACCCGCACCCTGCGGCCCCGGCTCCCCTCCCGCAGGCCGCGCGGGGCCCGCCGGCAGCTCGGCCGCGCACAGCCGGTGACCAGCCCGCGCTCCGGGGCCCGCGGCGGCGCTGCCCGGCATCACCTCCCCGGGAACGGGCTGCCGGGGCGGGCTCACAGCCGCCTGACGGAAGCCCCGAAGTTGTTTCAGCGTTTACAAATCCCAGGGGTACCGCCGGGGCAACCGCGCTGCGCTACCGGAGGCGGCGAGGGAGCGACAGACAGCGCGTGCGGGAGAAACAAAGCCCCGCCGGGCGGCCCCGGCTCTCCCCTCCCGCCCGGCACCCGCGGCCGAGGGGCCGGACCCGCTCCCGGGCAGCGCGGCGAGCACGGCCCGGGCCGCATCGCACCGGAGCGGAGCGGCACCTGCGCCCGGGCGGCGGCGGCAGGCCGTGGCGGTGCGGGCCGCGCCGGGGTCTCACCTCGTCGCCCCACTTGAGGACGTCCTTGTGGCGGTCGCGCACGGCGCGGTAGATGTGGAGGAACTGGAGGATGCCGTGCTTCCGCACGTGCTCCGCGTGCCGCCGCGTCTCCTCCCAGCTCAGCGGCGAGCCCTGCGACAGCAGCCCCATGCCGGCCCGCGGCGGGAAGCGGAGAGAGAAGGAGGGAGGACAGCGGAGCCTGCGCGGCGCGGGGAGCGCTCTGCTCCGCGGCAGCGGCGGCGTGAGCCGGGCCCGGCGCCGCACGTGACAGCGGCAGCAGCGCGTCAGGCCGTGACTCAGCACTTTCCGCCCTCGGGACCCACCCCCGGCCCGGCCTCGCTGCTGGCGGGCGGCGGGGCGGCCCCGGCGGGCGGGGCCAGGCCCGGCCAGGCCAGGCCTGCCGCCTCTTGGCGGCCCGGCGCGGCGGCGTCCCCTTGGCGCTGGAGGCGGCCTCGGGGCGGAAAGCGCGGCTCAGGCAGCACGTTTGTGCGAGCGCCGCCGCCTTGTCCCGTTCCGGCGCTGGGCCCGCGCGGAGGGCAGAAGGCGTCCTGCTGGAAATGGCCGGGCTCAGTCCCCGGGCAGCCCTGGGGCTGCGAGCAGAGGGGCGGCGGGCGGGAGGGAGGGGTTGGGCCGGCAGGGCCGCTGTTCCCAGGGGTGACGGAGTGTGCCCGGACAAAGGTCCTGACTGACAGGTCCTGAAGCGTGGAGGGCGAACTGACAGCCCTCAGGTGTATCTGTCACAGATGGGAGCACACACCTCGAAACCCAGGAGCCTGTAGGTGCTGTGGGTGGGTGCAGCGAGGCTCCCCAGACACCGCCTGGCCCCGGGACAGCGCCGCTCCGGCTGCAGAGCCCGGTCCTGCTGTGCCGGGAGAAGGCCCCGCTGATGGGGATGTGAAGATGAGCTGGTTCCCTGGGAATTGGCCTGGGCAGCGCTCACCTCAGGAAGGAGGCGGCAGGGGCATGGCCGGGTGTGTGTTTTACATTTGATACGAAATAGAAGGAAGGCCTATCGGTGCTACTTGAGTTCTAAATGAAGAGACTAAGGAACTGAACGTTAACTCGAAGAGAAGCTGAAATTAATTTTCCCTGGACCCTCATTTTTCTCACATTCGCAAAGCTCTGTCTTTGTAGGTCTTTGGGACAAGCCGGGCTGGTATGCACTAGGATTGCATGGCTAAGGGTTTGAGAATTAGGAGGATATTTAAATTGTGGTATAGCCCACTAGTGGATGAACTGTGTTATTAGGTATTTCATTAACGGAATGACTATCCTGACAAGAAGTGCCTAATTCTCTTTATTCCAGGACATGAGGTGCCTTGAGGATAGGACGAGCTCCCAGCGCATCAGAATAATAAACCTAAAATGCATTAGTGGAAAATATCAAATATTAAAATAAAACCACTCAAAAGTGAAATGATCTATATTTGGCTATTTTTTTAGTCACCAAAGTTTGTACACAAAGGGAAGCATTGACAGAACAAGAACAAACAGTGGCCGTTATAATTAAAATTACAAACATTGAATTTTTAATGTTCTGGTTTTAGGGGCTCATGGCTTTTCAAAAATTCATGTTTTTGGCTAAAATTATAATGGCCAGTCTAATTGAAAGCAATGCTGCTGTTGGTACTGTTGTAGATCTGGAGAAGGCCTGTTGGGTTAATTTGAGGGAGAAGAAAATAAACTTTTAGTTAAAAAAATCCCACAACCTTTTTAATTTTTGGAAAACCGAGAGGACAAAAAATCTGATGCTTGGCAACAGGAGTCTGATGAGGCGTATCCCTCACACGATAGCTGAGTTGTACATTATTTCAGATCTGAGAGGGCAGAGACTTTGTGAACTGCCCTGCTTATTTGAGAACAGTTGCACCAAAAGATCAAGATTTAATGCTGGTGCCACCACGCTGCCACACAGCCTCAGGTTTTCCGCAGCTTTAAGTTCGAGCTGGAGTACCCGAAGAGCCTCAGCAGTGACAAATGCGGCCAAGTAGCACCTAAAGGGGCCAGCTGTCTCGGTCCCTTTCCTTCTCTTAGGGCAGTTGAACCTGGTTTTGGAGCAAACATTATTTCAGAGCAAGCTTAACATTGTCGTCTTATGAACCTGGGCAAACCTGTCTGGGTTATTTAGGATCCGTGCTCCCAGTCCACTTGGCTGATAGTGGGAAGCACTGTGTTGCTGAGAGACATGTTTGAAAGAACTGGGTGCTTCCTATGATCCCAGCTGCTCTGAGTGTGCTGCTGTGTTTAATTGACTGTAAACATTTCTAGTAACATACACAACATTTTCAAACTAAGATCAGCTTTATTATGATGTAGGCTGCTATTACGCAGTCTGTACTCTTCAGCTGACCACTAATGCTACTCTTTGACCTGAAATTCAAGAGCACATTTTCAGTGTCTGTCTTTCTCCACATTTAAACTTGGCTCATTTTTGTGTTATTTCAGTGCTGTTATCTGCTCTATTTCCAGTCCTGTGTGCTTAGTCTTATCAGCTGTAGAGCTAGTACATTGTTTATAACAGACATCCAAGATATTTTCCTTCTGCACCAGTAAAACTGATGAAAATGTAAACTCTGTTTTCTCACATTATAATCTTTAGCATAACAGTGTGACAAGTCAGCTCTGTTTATGAGGTGTTTACTGTCTTCAGCTGAAGCCTTTTTCCCTTCAGTTTTAATGCATGTGTTCCGACAGTGTGGAGCTATCCACAGTCTTTTCCTTTGCAGGGTACTGTGGCACAGAGGAGTGGTATAAGCCGTACTAAGCCTGACAGCATCACATGCAGAAGCGTTCATTTGTGCATCACATAAAATACAACTTCTAAACAAACCACCGTTGTATAATATCTGCCTACATGCATAACGTTGTATAATTATTTCCAGTACACTTAGTACCATGTATAATTACTTCCAGTACACTTAATATGAAAAAAAGCTGCTCTAAACATACAGGCAGTACTTTGGATGATGTTATTAGTTTAGCTTCATACCAATATCCCCAGCCCCAAGACTTGACTAGTTTCTCTGGACAGTCCAAAGAAAAGTCTTCTGGATTCAACTTTGAAAAAAAAAATGTTTGCTAGAAAAGCATTTTGTGGAGAAGAAATATCTCCTTCTGAAAAGCATCCATTGCCTAAACTTAGCAACATGGAACTCTTGTAAGAGTTGACTCAGCCCAAATTCCCCTTAAGCCCTCCCTTTGCCCCAACAAGATCTGTTTTATAACTAGTCCACATTATTATTTCCTTCTCTATTAAGTAGCTGCTTTTCAGTTCCAGATAGGGACTATTCCCCATTCCTGAAGCAGTATCCACCAATCACAGAGCAAACTAGCATTTATTTGGGAAATGTGACCAGGGAGTGTGACTCTAGTACATTTTCAATCTGTTGGGGGGTTTTATGTGTTTGGTTTTGGTTTTTTGTTGTTTTTTTTTCTTTTTTTTAACTTTGTGTTCAGTTGAATCAATTAGAGTAATTGCTCAAATTAAATAGTATATCTAGTTAAGCAAATACTAGCTTTTTTTTTTTTTTTTCTCCTCCCTGCTCTGTTTTAGAACAGAAGTTTAACAGAGAAGCCTTGCTTGTATGAAAAGGAACACAAATTGTCTCCACCAAGTTGTAAAAATGAAACATCATTTATTTTTTACAGAGATGGAAACATTGTTTCCAGGTGAGATTCAGCTGTTTGTTTACAATAGTGTTGTGCAGCATGACAGCACGTAGAAATGTCTACGCTAGGAAACAAAAATATTTTAAGAAATAAAGATGTACTGAAGTTACAAAATTGTAAGAGAACTTACTGATCCTTGCTTTGAAAGCTGTTAGAAAGCCATCAGCTGATAGAATTTGGATGAAGATTGCAGGGATCTGGAAATGCTTTATTGTTGGAAAATAGTCAAAGGAATAGGCCCATATACTTTTGAGACAGTAAGTTGGTGGGAGGAGAAGGTATGATACGGCACTGGCAACAGTGAGGAGCTGCCCTTAAGGTTTGCGTGTTCCTGCTTTCCTCTACAGAGAATAACTCACTTTGTCTTTTGTGTATCTGCAAAGCTATTCAAATCAGCTGCCACTAAATCTAAACAGAGTAGCTTGGCACTTTGAGAATATGCCCGCTGGGAGAGATTAAAGATGTGTATACTCACGGGTAAGACCACTCCTACAGAATCCTTTCTTTTACTGTCTGTCACTAGAAGTAATAAGTAAAAAGTAGATGTCTTGTGATGAGGCTGTTATTACAGGGAAGAAAGAAAGGTTTATTTTTCTTCATGAATCATCTCAAAAATTTCTAAAGCAAAATTGTTCAAGGTGACTGTTGAGCTGACATTGCTGAATATTGTGTTATTCCCTGAATAAAATTAAAAGACTTCAGATGGTACAATCTACTTTCAAAGCTTTGGAATGTGACATTTGATAGGAAAAAAGATAATTTTCCTTTTTTTTTATGATGTGTACCTGTGTCCAGTACAATGGACTCAGGTGAGCAGAAGATGCAATAACTGCTTCCTTTTGAGTGAGGAGGCATCCAGGCATTTCCTGAGGCACTGGAGAGACCTGTGCTCAGGCAATTATTTCTTGGTGCGGAAAGTCTTGCCATCTAGCAACTTGGATTAAATAATCTGTTTGGGGGAGTCATGACATTGAAGAGATTCAAGTGAAGGGTCTTCCGAAGGATCTTCCTCTGCAGTGAGGAAGATGACTAACAGAGACTTATTGCAGTGAAAGTTACAATGCTGATTCTTCTCAAAGCTAACTTCCCAATGAGTGTATGAAAGGCACTACTGTGGCTTCTCTGTGTTGCTTTAAAACCTCTTTTTGTTGCTGTCACCTGATGTGTGGAAATGACTGTAGTAGGATTAAGTTCTGTCATGAGTCTGAGTGGTGCATTTCTAGTTTTCTTTTGTGTGATTTCTTATGCATACAATTGGTTTCAAGGGTTGGAGTTCTTTACTTCAGTAAGGACGAACTGTGCATTTCAGTCTATAAAGTTTCATGCGTTTATGATGGAAGTGAAAATCATAATAATTTTTCATCACTTGGTCTATATCAGCATGTTCCTTTTCCAAAGAACTTGAATTTCTAGTTTCTTAGTAGCCCACATACTCTTGTGCCGTGACTGTGCACAATACGTGACTATGGTGCCTTGGCTGACTCTGGCATATCTAATCACCTCATGAGTGCTGCTGGTGGTAATAGCAGAGGTTGTAGCATGGGAATCATTCTGTGTGCAAATTGCTGAGTCACTGCCTCTCAGAGTAGTCTGGAGTGGCGACTGATGCCCGCTGCATCCTGTTCACCTTTTCTCCTGCCATGACCTCTTCCCTTGGAGATTCCCTCTCCTACCAGTTCACCTGTCGTCATGTCCTGATCTCTCCTGAAGAAGCTCTTCTTTGGTGATGCCCACAAGATACGAAGTACATCCAAAGAAAGTAAAAACTTTCAAATTATTTCCCAGTTCATCTTTTTCTTTCCAGCATCTTCTAAGCTGGAGAGTCTGTACTATAGGATTATCTTTATATTCTTTTCCACAGGCTGACCCAATTGTTTTTTTCTTAGTAGGTAACAACTGTGTAATATAAATTAAAAGAATGCCAGGTGCTCAATATCAAAGAAGAATACCAACTCCCTTCTCATCCTCTCTGTATGCCAAGTTGTTTTCTTTAACATGTCATTTCATTCATCGTGAGTATCAGAAGCAGAAAATTCCTTCTTAGGCATAAGATAGGAGAAACAATAGCGGCATGACCTGAAACAGGGCCGGTGTGCAAAGTCCTTCCGCACACTTTGTTGACGGCCAACCTTTATCAAGGACTGAACTTGGACATGTGTGCAGCTTCTGAAATCCTTGGTTACTTGGATTCCCACCACAGGCAGGAGCATAAGCCTGTGCAATTTTCTTACACTGGAAGAGGATACACCAAAAAGTCCTAATTATGATCAGCTTCTCCTGAAAACAACTCACAAACCCCCAAATATTAGCTGAATATTAGTTGGAGCATTTCAAAGTTAGTTGAAAAGCAGAACAAATAAATCATATTTTGCTCTTTAGCAACTGCCTCATGTTTCTTGCCATAACAAACTGTAGCATATTTATTTTACACAGAAAAAATTAGCTAATACTGAAATACTGATCCATAGTGGAAAAAAAAATGCACCTCCTGAGTGAGCTGCATTAGTGTATTAGCAGCAGCTCTTACCTTGGTTTTAACACAAATTTTCAGCCCCAAGTGTTTTCCATCCCAGGAAACAAAAGCAGAGCCCGTGAGCTGCTGTGCCAGGTGCACCCCAGGCCACCGAGGGGCAAAGTGGCTGTAGCCACGTCCTGCGCTCTTGCCGTGGGACGGGCTATGGCGGGTGGCCTGGGCTCCACAGTCCTTCTTGGAGGTGTGTTCCCCTGCCTGGCAGCAACCTAGAGCCACAGGCTTTTCCCGTCTTGGGAGCAGTTTGCTGTGTCCTCATGTAGTGAAGTCTCCCTGACAGAGAAAGCAGACATATCTGTATACGTAGATATCTAATTTGAATCTCCGATTCTTCTGTACCCACAGGCATTCAGCTCAGGTCCAGCTCAGATACTGAACTGCCACAGTATTAGATCTGCAAAGCTGGAAATATCACAAATTTCCCAAGATGGGGTCTTTTTTTTTTTTTCACCACTTTGTGTATTTGTTCATTGCCTGGCAGATTTTTGTGTGTTGCAGTTCTGTCTCCTTCCATCATTCATTATAGTTACTGGGGTGTAAGTTGCGGTGGGTTGATTCCTGGCAGGAGTAGTAAATATTTACAAGATCACTCACCTGTAGGCTTCTGGTCATGTAACAATGAAGCAAATGGGAATAATCCTCTTGCATTTTAATTGGCCATACATACAGGTGTTCATACCTTAGATGAAACAGCAGCAGGAAACAACCTAACCTTCAGGAAGAAAATGAGATAGCAGAGTAGGATTTGATAAGAGTTTGTCAAAAATTATAGTGAAAGCTTTCCATGCCCCTAAGTAAGTCCAGAGTCTCAAAAAATTATCTAATTTGAACACTTAATCTTCTTGTCAATTTGAAACAGGGATGGTCACAAAAAAAGATTACACACATACATTTTCTTCTATTGATTTTTGTCCAAAGTATTAAATCACAGACAGTAGGTTTCAATCTCAAGAACTGCATCTATTTAGAAAGACTGAGGAAGTCAGCAAATACCCTTTGGTACTTTTCTAATAACCAGGACATCATATTCCTTAAAGACTAACCCACTCTTCACGTGGCAAGAAAAATGATAACTTACAGGCTTTAATATAGTAGTTCTACTTAGCAATGGCCATTATAAAACTACTGAAAAGCAATCTCAAACTTCTATTGAGTGCCATACCTTAGCTAGTGGAAACTAATCTATTTTCAGACATAATAGTATAGCAAAGTATTTTGTTCAGGAATATAGTGAAAAAACTAGGATACATTAAGTAGCAGGAGTGGAGAAAACAGTCCACTAGTAATCAAACACTAAATAATCTCCAGAAGGCAATTACGCCTTCCTCAGTTGCAAGTTTATCTCCCAAGTCTTTAATTAGAAAGTATTTTCATCTCATCTACTGCGTATTGTACATTGTATATAATCTCCTTTATATGGAGTATAAAGTTCTACTGAAAAGTTGAAAGATACTGGAAATACATTTTCCCTGTCTCATTAATTTAATTGTTTGGTGATTTTCTAAAGGTTTTATACAGAGATCAGTGCAAAATCAAAATATTAAGAAGAAACCTTGAAAAGGAGAACATGGAGAGAGAAACTCCGTCTTTGTTGTAATGTATTCTTTGTAGGCAACTGATATCGCCGTTCAGACCTCCAAGTATGAGGCGATTTCCACCAGACAAGCACCTCTCAGGGTCTCTCTTCCAGAGGAAGTTAGAGATGTTTTGGAGGCTCCATTTCAAAGATAAGTCAATCAGAAGATACTGGAAATGCCTTTGGTCTCAGTGGACCAATTGATGCAATTTTAAATGTTGGCCTCATACACGGAGTGATAGCACTTCTTAATACATTGTTGTTATTTCGAGCACCTCCAAGGAACCGGCAAGTGGACTAGTGCACAGGTAGACAAGCTGAGGAGCAGAGATGTCAAGCTGCTTTGGGTGGGATCCAGGCTGCTTAAGTACCTAGAATAATTATTGTTTCCCTTAACTGTAGGCCCCCAGCTCTAGGGGTTGATCCAGTTATCTTACAGTAAGAGCCTCGGTTTCCCGCAAGGTCTGCTACAAAACTACTGTGTAAGAAAGAGCAGTGACGGCACCTGCCCACGAGGAGAGGCTGCTTGCAGGATGCTGAGCTCTCCAAGGCAGGGCACACAGCCTCCCTCCCTGCCGTGCCCCCACCACCGTGCCCCCTTTGAGCAGGGCCCCCCAGCAGTGAACTGGGCAGCGGCTGGGCAATCACGGTTTCTCGTCCTGTCTCCTCTGCTAGCATCTGCACAGCTGACAGGAGCCAGCAGTCGGCTAGTGGCATCCCTGCCCTATGCCAGCCTTTAAGCGCTCATGAAACTGCGTCCTTTGTGGGCTGTAACTCGGAAAGGAGTTGAAGACAGAAGCACCAGTGACTGGAAAGTGCAGGGGAGAGCATCGGGTCAAAGAGGACTGTTGAAAAGCTCAGGACTACTGAGGGACCCCTTGGTCTGAGCTGGATATTCCCTGGCAAATCCTTGACATGGGACTCAGGGAGCGCTGGTGGGTGACCTACTGATCTCCCTGTGCAGAAGGTGGGAGCAGTGGCTAGATGAAGTGTGTACTGTGTCCTCACCTCTTCTCAGACTCACTGCCTTGGAATGGGTGACAAACCATATTCTCGTCGCCATTCAACAGCTATGATCATACTAGCATGCCAAAGCTATGGTCATAAAATAATAAAGATATTTTAAAAGCTTTAAAAGTAGTGCTACACCTTTATATAATCAAGTCTGTGTTTATAACCTTGCTTTGCACAAAGTTCACATTTCGGTTATTTATACCCTGTTCAGCTCAGGCTCTGTAGTATATATATATATATATATATGCCTTTCAGGTGGCATTCAGGAAGATTTTTACTTAAAGTTTTAAGAAATAGTTAAAGCTGAGCAAGTGAGATAAGAATTGGAACCTAAACCATGCTTCACATTACTGAATCTCTCAAGGTTCCATTGTTCTAGTATTTGAGGTTTATAGAAAAAAACTTGCCTGGTTTCTCTCCTATGCCTGTAAATAATTATAGGCTTCACATTTCTAACCCTTGCTAACACTGCCAGTAACAGTAATACAGCCTCCATGTGGTAACCCAGTTGTTCACATCCGTGTCTTCTTTAATCTTTGTCCAAATCCCAGTTTCTGTGAAAGAATGCATCAGGCACCAAGATAAGACTAGGGGAAATGCAACCCTTGCCCCAGATGACCTGTAATGTGCTGTAATGTTTTACTGCAAGAAGTGTACTTTGCACAGTTATGTGAAAAAGCAACCGTCCGCCTGCCAAACCTGCAGCACTCCCACGCTCCGTGGCTCTGACACCAGGATTTTTGCCCATGGGATTAGCTTCTGCCAGCTGGTTCTTTCCAAAATTAGGGTCGTAGGGTAGCAGTGCCAAGGCAGCGCTGTTGGCAGCGTTTGTGTCCTGCTTGGATCCACACACGCTGCAAAGGGCAGAGAAGGCTGCAAGGCTGTTCTGGTTGTATAGCAGCAGAGCCATAAAGAAGAACAGCAGGTACAGTAGCCAGCCAAAAGACTCCGTGCTCAAAATAATTCAGTATAATGCTAGTTATTTTCTCCTTGAGCTTTAATACAGGAATTATGGTACCGAATAACCTCCCTCTTAGTGGATGCATATGTGCAGGTTTTGGTCATATCAAGCATCCCATGAGAAACCTTTGGTCTTCTCAAATTTCTCATGACTCCTGTTCCACCAGTCTGCTCTAATCTTCATTTTCATAAGAGCTGTATAATTCTGTGGCAGTCCACCAAGGAAAAGGCTTTAACTAAATCATGAAATAGTTGCTCAAAATCCCAAGTAGAAACCTGTTTATTACTATATGTAACAGAAAATTAAATTTATTAATAAGCCTAAGCATGTTCCAGGCAAAAAGAGTAAAACATGCCCTTAGCTAGGTCAGCATGAATCTGAAATGCCAATTTGCCATTCCTATTCGAAGCAAATAGACCAACTAGATTAAAAAAAACCCAAACAAACAAAACAACAAAACCAAACCACTGGTTTTCTATTAATTAGTTCAGGTATTCAAACAATTTTATGTCCCACTTGTATCTTTCTTTGGCAGCTTATATTCGTGGATATATCTTCAGGTCCTGAAGCATGGCTAGAATATGAGCTCAACAGCTCTGCTTCCTCCCTGTGAGAAACCACGTGTGAGGGAACAGCTCTGCCAGCTGCTGGCTCACCGCTGCTCATACATACTGCATACACACCGCTGTGGGAAAAAGCGGCCGTGGACCACGGGCTGCAGGCTCTCTGGTGGTGTTACCACACTGGCTTCTCAGACTGTGTCGCAGAAAGGAAGACATGCTTCTAAATGACCGAGAAGGTTGTGTGGATGTGAGGGCCAGGTTCTTGAAGACAAAGATGCTACAGCTGGAGAGACATGCACAGCTCTTGAGGGATATCTGGGTGCTTTGGAAATGCCTCACTAGATGCTACTCTGCATTTCAGGCCTCTGAACACATTTAAAATCTGGTGTCCAGGATCGTTTTCTCTTGGAGTACTTTATGTTCACCATATATCACATTATTGCTCAGTCTTCTGAGCCAGGCTGTGTAATTACTGACAGGCTGCAGATGGCTGCTAAGACAAGTCTACAGGGCACATAACAAAGAATTAAAGTGTCAGCAGCAACGCTCCCACAGGTGAAGTTACACGTTTGGGCTTGAGATAGTCTAGCAGCTCATTTCCACATAAAGAAAGAAGTTCTGTGCCCTTCTCCCTGCTCTCCTCAAGCCTTGGCCATCCCCCTCTTACTTGTACTGGCTTGTGTTTTTCTGACCCTGCACGAAGCCATTTCAGTTTACAGGAATCAAAAGAAGATTAAACTGGAAAAAAAGTGAATTGTTTTGTGCTAGCACATGGAGCTGACTCAAAGCATGAACATACTGAAGAGCACCAAAGCTAATGCAAAGGACAGGATAGGATTGTGTGACTGGGTCTGGGCTTAGGAAAAGGAAGAGGAGGAAAAGGACACAAGGTCTTTGTAGCAGTGGCAAGCTGATTAATCTGCTTTGTGGTAAAGTGACACTATCCCTGAATAAAAAACGACCAAGTTCTGTTCATGCACAGTCCACTTTCAGCATCACCCTGCCTATATGTGTAATTTTAATTTTTGTTATGGGTTTGTCTTTCACAGAATGGGTATACCTGACTAGAGCTGGACTGCAGTATGACATTAGCAGCAACAAGGCTTTGCTCTAAGAGAAAACGGTCAATAAAATCCCCATATTTTGTAAGCTTGTCCCTCAGCTCCCTCCACGAGGTAACAGCAATCTCTCTTGCCTTCTCCATAGGACCTAAGTAGTCTTTCTTTCTCCATTTTTTGTTTCTTTGCTTATCTGGGGGTTTTCCTATCACAGATTCTGGAAACAGATCAGCTTTTCATCTTCCTCTCAAAAATCTGAGGAGAAAATATTAAGCTAGGCAGCAAATAAGTGATAATAAAATGTACCGCCCAGGAAAGATTTAACATGATTGAATTGGAGGAAAAGGATGAAAGCTAATGATTGTCAGCAACTAGTAAACCCTCCAGTGTAAAAAGTTGTTGCAGATTAACTCAGAGATTTTCTGTTTCTGTTGAAGTCAAAGACAATATTTCCATTGGCTGCAGTTCTCACAGGTTTAATCTCTTCACTTTTGAACAGCCCTGTTTTTCAATCTAAAATAATAAAGTATGGTATTATTTCAAAACTGGCTCAGCTATCTGATGCGTGGATTCATCATTCATTTCGACACTTGTCTGACTGTTTGCTCATTCTTCTGCTGAAGTTAGTTTAAGATAAAAGGCACCTCCCAAGCCATCCTCCCTTGAAAGGTCATCTAAGGCTTTCTTTTCCACTTTTGAAGCTCTGTGGGAAGTACAGTTTCAGCCCCATTAAAAACAAAACACAGCAAGAACAACTCGTGTTCACAACAGCGTCTTGGGGTGAACAGGGCAACGACTCGCTGTTGCCTTTGGCACCCTGCTTTGGCCAGGCAGGTGCAGCTGGCAGGTATGTGGGAGCATCGGGTGGATGGCAGCAAAGGGGCTATGCATGCCGAAACACTGCCGACCTCAGCTGTTGGGGAGCAAGGCAGATGCTTGGACATAAGCTACTGAGGGCAACCAAGTCATCCTCACAGTGCTGCAGGTACAACATAGGACCTGTTGGACCCCCATGCCCTCTGCGTTGGTGGCTGGAGGCTGGGCAGGATATCCCAGAGTACTCAACAGGACATCTCCATGTGAAAACCTGCATCTTTGTTGAAGATCCCTCAGAGCTGGTATGCTAAGAAGTCATAGGTGAAAGAGCTAATCCACACAGACAGAATACTTGCTGGTTTTCCTGAACAGATTCTCCTTTGAAACCTTTGAACAGATTATGGGTTTCCACTTTAGCTTCTTTTTAAGAAACAGGCTATTTGTGTTGCTTTTTTCTTTGGCATAGCATATTGGACTTCTTGGCAGTCTGAAGGTGGAGGCTCCCACTGCCTTACAGCCAGCTCTCAGCCCTGTGCTCCTGGTGCCACAAATGCATCACTCATGTTGCCTCCTGGGAAACAGAAGGAATGGATGCTTTGCCTTGTTCTGGGAATTTTGGCCACCTTCGGGATCCTTTGTAGAGAGAAGTTCGTTCTGTGTGCATGCATGCAGGCATTGGATATAGTGGCCAATTCCAGGACAGATCAGAGGGAATTTCAGGTTTTCAGCTGTACATTTCCCTATGGTAGCTCCAGGTATTCTGTATTTGGTAGGATTGTGTGCTGTGCAAACATACCCGACGGTCAATCAGTCAGCCTGAGGACACTGGTGTGACTTTGCCGAGTGAGAGTAAATGATGTGTATTTTCTGGGGTTGGTTCAAAACATGCCGCTCTCTGAAAGGTCTCTGCTGTGCTTGCTGCAGAATGTGGTCAGCTTTTAGGGTTCAGCGGGGAACTTTCAAGGAGAGTAGGAGTAGTGCCACAGTGAATGCAACTGGACATGGCTGTGTCACAAAACCTGGGGGACACAAGATCTTAAAACTAGGTTTTCTCAGCTTGCTTACTTAGTCTGCATTTTTCAGTTTCCTATCCTGGACTACTGAGTCTTAGCACTCAGCTTTAGCTGAGTTGAACTTTCAGAATAATAAACTATTATATTTTAAATTTTCTGTTCAGAGCTGTACTGGGAACGAGTTCAGTAAACAAAAGAGTGTGCAGAAAGACAGTGCTAACAAAAATCCTGCTTAGATTCTCATTAAGAAATCTCATCTGTTCCTGTGTACTGAATGAAGCAGGGATCTCTTGAAAGGAGCATGATGCAGTTGTATCAAAAAAAGTGTATCGTAATATATACACAACAGGATGCCACATTAAAGGCAAGCTTAATTCTGGCATTTCATGATATTAGAGGGACTGACTTTGCAACAGTAATTTTTTTTTCAGTGCAGGCTGATTTTTTTTTTTGCTGGAGGTGTGTGTGTGAATAATCTCCTAGGTTTACGAAAGGCAAGGTGAAAATGCAGACCTCCTGTGTATGCACCATGCCTGTTGGCACTTACACATTCATCAGAAAGTTAATGACAATTGTGATTCACAGCCCTGACCTCTGCCCTTTGAAATTCTGCAATAAGAGATAGGCTGTCATCCCCAGGGAGTCAGTCCAAAAAGGATGCTAAGACGTGTGTGTTCCCACTGCTGATAAATGAAACCTGTTTATTCCTGGCTCCAGAAGAAGCTGAGATGAACTGAACACAGAACTGTCCGTCTATTTGCTTTCCATCATTTCTTTGTGATAAGCATGTTACCTTGGGCTGGTCCGTTGGCTCCTTGTGCTGATCCTTGCGTCCCAGCCTTCCCAAGAGCATGAGGCTGGCCCAGCGGGAGCCACTGCAGTGGTGCTGCATGGGGATGGTCTGTCCATCAGACCCTGCTGAATTCAGAAATATTTTCCACAGACTGGAGGAGCAGGGTCTCCTGAACACTTCCAACCTGCATTTGTTGCATGCTTGGAATTTGAGGAGTTTCTCATATAATGCAACCCCCACCTCTCCAAATGGGAAATTCCCATCAAATTCATAGCTACTGAAGAGCTTCCCAGAGGATCAACTGTAGGTTTGTTACCTTAGGAAACATGGCATGTTTCTCACCTGGTCATGTTCTCAACAGCGACTGAA
>WKFP01014304.1:544362-653788 GCA_011057875.1 Pterocles orientalis | reverse complement strand
CAAAAAAAAAAGAAAAAAAAAAAGGAAGGTGTATTTCATGTTTTGTTTTTCTTGTTTTATTCTCAGCAATAACAACTATTTTTGTCACCGTTTTCGAATGATGGGCACTCATAGTGATACCAAGGGTGAAAACTTTCAGCTGTATGAACATTTTGCAAAGTCAAATGAGGATCTCCAGACACGAACTGCTGGACACTCTTTCCTGTAAAGGCTGTTGCCAGTTCTGTGTATGGTACCAGTGAGAAAACGCTGAACAGAACTCAGTCAGAAATTGTTGGTGTCTGTCCTGATTTTATCACTGAAATGTTCTTTATCCTTAAGGCATATTACTTCATTTTCCCCACTGTAAAATAAAGAGAATAGCTGCTATTCAATAGCATGTTACACTTGTATTTGTGAAGGAAGCAAGTTTCTGCACCTGAGATTTCTGCATTTGATAACTTGTCCCATTTGCACACTGACTTCTCCAAGACCCACAGAGCTGATCAGTAGCAGAATCCAAAATATAATTAAACCTGAGAGAGGAATCAGAACTGTCCTAGTTGATGGGAGATGTTTGCTTGACAGCACTAAGGATGCAGTCTGCTTTAAATATTCTCACCCTTTTGAAATACTAAGAGTAGAAGCTGCAACTTTGAAATGAAACCTTGTTATTTGCGGGGATGGTACCAAAAGTAATTGTAATTGCCAAAAATCCACAGAAATATTTAGTTGTTTTCTGGCAAGTGCTGACCAAATGGAAGAGCTCTTCTTGATCAAGCTGTGCCTTAATTACTGACCCATCGGTAGGATCTTTGCTTCTGAAAGTTTAACTCCACTATTTCACATCAGTCCCCCAAGCTGCTGTCTTTCAGTGAATACTGACCATGTTCTCTTGTACTTCTGGTAACCTGACTAATTGCATCTGAACCAAATAGCTGCTCTTGTGCTCCCCTAAGACCTCACCTTTCTCCTTCCATCTCAGACTGCTTTGAGTTGAAAACAATTAAAATTTGTGGATGCGTTTCTTTGCAGTTCTTGTTTGGCCATGCTGTGGCTATATGCAATCCATACGGTATGTTTACCATGGTAAGCTACATCGCTGTGTGGCAGCAGTGCAATGAAAATCAGGTCTCCAGTTCCTTGGTGGTCAGAGACCCAGTATGATGCTATTTGGAATCATCTAGAAGGATCATATCTTCTTTAACAAAACAAACGAGCAGATCCTTTTTATCCGCTCATTCAGTTCATTTTGTTTTTCTGCTGGCTTATCACCAAATGAAGCCAAAAAGATATGGACTTCCTTTGGGAGAAAATTAATCTATTTCTTATCTTTGTAAAACCTAGGCTGGTCTCCACCATTGAGCAACGTCATATTATTTCTCTGAGCTAATAAAAAAGATCAGTGGCTCAGCATCTTTAGCTTGCAATTCCGTATCAGGTGAGAAGTTTGGACAGCATGCCAGCATTTAATCCTAATGTTAATGTATTATCTTCAGGACAGTCCAAAGTGCAGCCTTCTGGAATACAAATAAATGAATACCTTTAGCCTTAATTATTTTTAAGCTCTTTGCTTATTTTTGAGATGGCACCTGTTCTTCCAAAATGACTTTAACTCTTCATTTGGATCAATAGATCAAATTTGCCACCAACTTTGCCACTTTCCAACCAAGAGTGGTAGGAAACAATCTAAAACAGAAGAAGGGATAATTGTAAAAACTGATATTTTTACTTCTGGCTAGTAAGTGTATTTTAATCCTCAGCACTGTAAATTATTTCCAAAACCTTCAAGTGGAAAATGCAAATGTAAACAGAATTTTGGTACTTCCAGGGAGTTTGCACAATAGTTTCAGGAGAAAAAGTAGTTTCAGGAATTAAACTCAAGCAACTTTCTTTTTGAAGTACATTTCTTATTTGTGGGGTTAAGGAGGAAAGGGGGTACAACCAGAGGAAGCAGCAGCCTTCAAAATATTTGGGGAGAGGTCACAGTGCATCAGCATCATTTCCCATGGGTTCACCGGCACAGGGCCAGGCTGACCCAAGAGCCCTCCCCGGGGCAGAGCGGCTTGTCCGGGTGTCTCCTGCCCATGTCAGTGAGTAGCACACACAGAGGTGCCTTTTAGACGTGTCATGGTCTGATACAGCCCAAACCTACTGATTCATTTTGCAGAGGGTGCAATGAGAATTAGTCCCTACCAACTTGAAGTATAACAATTAAAATAATGGAGCAAAAAGCTCTGTGTACTGTTATCCATGTAATAAAAGTCCTCTCCAAAATATAAAAATTCAAGGCAAATTAATTTAAATCTGAAAACATAATTTGTTTGTAACATGATTCTAGATTTGCTGAATGTCCCTGATCTCAGGCAGTGGTGCATCTCATGTGCCACGTGCCCTTCTGTAGTGTGAAAGGGTCCTATAATTTCTGTCCAGTCATCCTCTGTTGGCCCCGTTTCACATGAGCAAACTTGCTAGCAAACTCTGTATTTGCACGATATACTGAGCATGAAACAGAGCGATGTGGCGCGGGGACAGTCCGACATTGCACAACTCTGCTATGCTGTCAGCAGAAGAAAGCTGACGCTGCTTCACCAGGCTAAGAAGAAACAGTACCGAAGACATTGGAGAAAGAATTCATTTTATTAAACTGCATGTCTTTCTAACACAAGATAAGGAATGCACTCATCTTTTCTATTTTTTTTTTCTGTTTAAACTTCTCTAAATCCTTAATCTTAACTGCCACAAAATGGCTGTTTTCTGCAGCTCTCAGTGGACCCAACAAACTGAAATGGATTCCTGTGGGCCAGTTCTCCAGGACTGAGAAGATGCTCCTTTAGGACTGCAGCTCTCTGACCCTGGAGCATCACTGGAGCTTTCCCTCTGCCATTCATCCCTCCATGAGCAGAAACCCTGCCCACCGGGCTGGGGCTCTGGGGGATGCAGCCGGGGGTATTTGCTGGAAGACGGATCTTCCACGGGGAACTGCAGATTCGTTGGAAGTGTTTCATAGGCACACACCAGTTTTGACCAATGCTTCAAAAGAGAGCTCCCCGGGAGCTTGGCAGGTTGCTCGGCTGCTGGGGTGGTGGGCAGCACACGGTCTCACCGCACCGGCTGCCCCTCAGCTGGCAGCTTGGGCTTTCTGCAGCAGAGCCAGAAGAGTGGCAAGTATGAGATCTCCAGCTTTGTGAGAAGCTTCTGCAGGTCTGTGCTTGGACCCAGGGGGGCCAGCCCACAAGCCTGGCTGCTTTGGCTCACCCTCTGCTGGCCAGTCCCACCACAGAAGAGCCCGTGTGCCCTGTGGGCTGCCGGGAGCAATCCCATGCAATGTGGGCAGCTGACTGCTTTGTTTAGCTTTTCAAAAAGCTGGTGACTTTTCTGAAGAGAATTCTTTCAGAATCTCCTCTCCTGGCATTTTCAGTTTGCGTTCCAGTTCAAAGCAACCACTGCTGTTTGCAAACCATGAGAGCTGGGCAGCCCAGTTACGGCAGCAGTCATGTGCACTCCTCATTCCTGCAGAAAAGGCTGGAAAGGATTGCTCTGCTGAGGCTGGGATGTTAGTTCAGGGTGGGAATTATATTTTTAGTCCGGCATTAGCCAGAATCCATGCTAAAAGACGTAGTGCTGCCTCCCTCACCTGCTCATTGCTACCTTCTCCCTTGAGTTTGCACTGTTGTCTGAACAACAGAAGAATTGACTGGTGGAAATCTCAGCCAACAGGGGAAAACCCATGAGCTGTAATTTGGGTCAGGGTCGTGATGTGGTTGTCCATCCAGCCGTGTGTGCTGGTGGGAGGCAGAGCTGGAGGGGATGGAAAGATCTGCCTCTGCAGGTGACTGGGGAGGAGGATGCTCTTCTGCTGGCTCTGGGAGCTTCTGCTTCCTCAGAGGGTGAGGCTGTGGGAGATGGCCGAGTCTGGGGGTGGCTGTTACCTTGCAACTCCACCAGGAATTTGTGAGTCTCGGTGGAATCTTTCTGATCCTCACTTACCCCTTGCAGGGATGGTGCACACATGGGCGCCAAGTGGTCACCAAAACTGTGGAGATGTGCATGTGGCAACCAGGGCTGAGAAATGGTGTGTAGGAGATGCTGGGAGGTGCCCCTATCCCAGTTGTCCCACGATTTCACTCCCGAGGTGAGTGGTGAGCATTTATTGTGTGTCAGGGTACCTTTTCACGATGAAGTTGCACAAAATAGACTTTTTTTGTGTGTGTATTGAGAAACCGATTCAGAGTTGTGTAACACTTCTGTGTCTGCATAGTAGCCCTTAGTGGGATTTTGCAGGCTAGCTTCAGGCTTGGAGAACCAGAGGCATTTGGAAACTCGGGCTGTCCTCAAAATGGGGCATACAAGAGAAAGTTTCAAGGTCCTTTACAAGTTAATGGCTGTTTTTTTCTGTTTTCCAACACAGACCAACTAAATATTCTCATCTTGTTGGAACTCATATATCATGTGTGACTTCTCTTTCATCTTCTTCTTTCACCACCTTTCTGGGAAAACAGACATTAATTCCTGGAAAAGCTTGCAAAAGACAGAAAGCTAAGTGAACTAACTTCACCTTTGTAGAACGGGGCAACTTGTTAGTACTCGCTGTCAAACAGTGTGTGGTGGTTTTAACTGGTGGGAAGATGGTGCTGATACCAGCACTGGGGTGCCTTGCTCTAACCACTCACATGCATAGAGGGGCTGTTGAGCAGATGGAAAGAGCTCAAAAAGTGGCAGAGAATGGCTTGAAGACTGTAACCTGCTGTATAGAAGCTCAATTTTTTTTTTAAACTATTAAAGGGATAAATGTAATTTTCTGAATTTATTTTTTCAAATAAAAAATTTGTCTCAATTTGAGGCTTGCTGTCTTTTTCCATCTATTCTCTACTTCAATGAGCAGCTGTGAATTTTATGCAGGAACTATTGGATTCAGCTTTGTGCAGTTTATTAGGTGCAAGATTAGATTGTAAATATTTAAACCTGATGTGCAGGCGTGGAATCTAGAACAGTCTGAGTGACACAACAAGTAATTTATTCATTGAATGTAGCATCTTCCTCTGTGGAGACATGCACAAATATATTTTTATTTTCTCACTCTTCCCCAATACTTTTAGATTTTTCAGCCTAGCATCCAGATGAAGGAGGGCTTCAGTGAGCATGGCATCCATCCATCTGTCCCACTCTGATAACTTTTAAACCGACTGCCAGACTTTAACATCGTGCAGTAGTGTGACACACAGCTCAAAGGCATTAGGGTAGGATTCATTTCACCTAAGTTTAGACTTCTACAGTATCAGTGTCTTCATCTGAGATAGTCACCTGAGGTTGTCCTTACAGTTGGTGGAGACCAGTTGGCACTTTTAACCATGATTCAAGTGACCTGATGTGGGTGTTTATTTTGGGAGGGGATGAATCATGGACAAAGAGTGCCTGTCTCTCTTTACTGCTTGGTTAGGATGATGGGCTGAGATGAAGAGTAGTGGAATAGTGGAACTTTCTACACAACTTCTGCAGACTGGCTCTACGTGAGGAAGGAAATACAATGAGATGAAAGCTGAAGTGTGTGTGCTCACCAGCCGCAGTGTGGTCAGTTACCGTGGGCACCAGGCTGCCAGCTAGCACATGCCCCTTGTTGGGAAGCGGAGGGAGCTCACACTGCCCTTCGCCTAGCTGGTATTTAGAGGACATGAAAAGAAGATGAGTGCACTGCTGAGGTGAGGAGAAAAGTCATACGGAGCTTTAGGGCCAGGAGAGCTGTCAGGGGTATTGTGTCGGGTGGGTAAGAAAATAAGAGACTAGTTCAAAAGAAACAAGGCTTCACCAGATTTACTGCTCACAGAATGAATTGCTTATTCCCATGAACTCACCACAACTCTGCATGCTGTGACTGCTCAGATAAAACAACTTCTACAATAATTCTTTCAGCATTTAGAAGTCAAGCCCTACCTCTGATCAGCTTATGATGAGAATTTCCATTTCCAGTGCAATAATTTTCAGGCAAGCCCTTTTGATGTTTTTCCCCACAGCTACTCTCTCTTCTCAGAAAGTCATTGTAAACACCTCAAAACCACCTCATTCTTTTCTCTGAGAGTCCTCAGGCCTGCTGAAATCCTGATGATGCTGAGGCTGCTGCCTAGGATCAATTGTCTCTTTCCTGTTACTTTCCACCTGACGGCTCCCAGTCCAAGTTCTTTGGGTCAGAGCCTTTTTTTTTGTTGTGCACAGTAGAAGTCTTAGTCAACAAGCCCGAGTCTGTAAAATTCATGGTCATGCAAGTAAACAAATGAGTATACATTACTGTACGGGCTGTGTCCTGAATGTGTGAATGTTGATGGTATTCCTTCTACAATGAAGAGTCTGGCAGCTGTTATACTGCCCAGTGAAGAGGTGCCTGTTAAGCTCAGTCACTCGGTTGGTTGTGGAAGGAGACTGAGAAGCAGGATCGAGCCGTACCTGCAGGAGGGGCAGCCACAGACAACAACAGGAAGAAAACCAGGAAGGGCCGTATCTTCTGCTAATCCCCGCGATATCATTGAGGGAAAGAGTCACCATCCCCTTAATATCCCCGGTAACAATTTGTGCTTTGTCACAGTGACTCTCAGCATTTCATAAGGCAGGGCGTAACTCAAGACTGGCCTCAGTGAAAATGCAGCTGCTCCCACAAGCATGTTCTCACCTTAGGGTCATTTGCTAATGCATATTTATTTAGTAATTTACTTTCTGAGAACAATTCCATTCATATTTACTTTTTCGCTATCAGCAGAATGTAACTCATTGCTCAGTTTCTCAGAAGGCAGAACCGAGAGAGTGGCTGAGCTAGCTGCTTGCTCAAAGCCATGGTGTGGGTCAGGGGCTCATCAGCAGTGCAGTGCAAATGGCAGCAGGTTTTGTTGGTGTTTCATTCCAGGAAAAACAAAACAAGTGATACAGGCTGGGAGAAAAGCTTCAAAACAAATGAACTGGAAAAATCACACCCAAGCTGATGCTGTCCCGAGTTTGGTTTGGAGTTGTACGCTGAATGATGAACAGTGAATGCCAGATCCTTGCTGCATCCTCAAAAGCTTCATTCTCCGTAAATCTCCAGCAAGGTTGCTGCATGTTGTCCATGATTCCACTTTTTGGGGTACCTTAATCTTCCTGGTGGGACAGCAGAAGGAAGCACGGCACATGTGACACCCTTGCTGCCACCCTCCTGCTGAGGGACCACAGGCCTTGTGGTCATGATGGAAATAACAACTCGGTCCTCGGCATTTTCCAGTCCGACTGCTGCCATTCGTGAGCCATACGGACCATCCCTTTGTCCTCACTTCACTGCTTTCTCTGGTGCTTTCACATAATTTCATTCCTGCTCCACCCCTAACTACCCAACCATCCTTTGTCTCTGTACTCTGAAGGAGGGCCATAGGGCTGCCTTCCAGGGACTTTCTTTCAAAACACAAGTAGGCCAAAGCTAGGAAGGCTCAAAAGCAGGCTGAGCTACCTGCATGCACGTGTATTTGTTCTGCACCAGCCTGTTAAGGCTTAAGGACGGGAACTGTTGCAGAACAGTATTTCAGGGGAGTAAAACGAAGCATGTGAGCTTCTACAAGTGAAAGACACAACAGCCTCAAAACTTCAAGCCAACGAAATCTTCAAGTGCACAGAAAGATGTGCAATATCTGGAGTGAAATACAGTTCAAGGTAGAGTCTCTTAAATTAACATGCCTACAGATAGGTATGTATAAAAATAAGCTTGCTGTCTTTTGTTTTGGCTATGGAGAGCAAGAGCTCGGTGGAGACCAGTGCCTAATTCAGTTGCCTACACGTTGGTGCCATTTGAAGTGTTTCAGCAGTCCAAGACGTGTGGCTGGCACGGGAAACCCATGTCCTTTTGGGATGGCTGGATGCCAGACAGGGCACCCTCCCAGTGCTCAGACCATGCTGGGCATTTATGTGTGAACCTTGTCTCTAGCCAATGCACTCAGTAAAGCCTAAGGAGCAACTTAGCTCATCCCAAAGTATGGGTGACTGAGTAAATGCCTTTACGTGCCTGTATTGGCTGATACTGTACTTTTGGCTGTATTGCCTACAGCTGGAGGTTTAACAACCAGTGCATATATAGATGCCTAAATTTATGCTTCCTGACCTTGAGTTGCCCTCAGTGTTTCAAAGAAGTAGTGGCAGATATGAAAACACTGAGGTTACCCAAGAGCTAATGCCTGCAACTACTCAGTTTCATGACTTGCATGACTGATCCGGCCTTTTTGAAGTGGTCTGCCCTTCCAAAGAGATACAATCATATGGGAATTCTTTCAACATTTATTTCTCATATGAACAGATCCAACGTCTGGTAGTGTGACCCCAAATGACATATCTTCCTGCTCTGCTTCTGCTGGGCGAACCAATCTCTTTTCTGTGACTCTGCAACAATTTCAGTCCAGGAGACAGACATATCTTTTGTTTCAAAGGGTGGTTTGATAAGTATTCAAGCTGCTGCTAAGAGTGTTATTTATTACCCGCATAACACCAAAGAGAGCACTGCATTGAGTTTTAATACATGATTTATTATCTCCATTTTCATTTTTTTTTTCAGCTTTTGCTAAGATTCCTTTGGAGTCTGAGTGCTTTGCTGTTTCCCTGGCCTGACACGTCTGTTTCTCCTTCAGAACAGCCGATTTCTTCCTCCTGACAATGTAACCAAGGTGTCCTTTTGCCAGAGCTTGTTTGACACCAGCAATGAAGCAAAGAGACTCTAAAATGTCACTGATGGCTGTGTTGGCTGCTTCAGTGCATTTGCTATTGTTCCAGCAAGTGTGATCTAACGGAAAGCAGAACATCCTTACTGGAGCAAGCTGTAATTCATTGGCTGAACTCTCAAGTGTATGCAGTGACCAGAGTAACAGCTTCAGAGCAGCAGATGGGCTGGGAATCTGTTGGCTGCACCACTCTCCCAGTGACATGGGAAAGAACTGTTTTTCCCATCTGCTAAACTTCAGTAATTTCAAAAATGTATCCATGCTGCACTGGGATGAAAGCAAAAAATGTTCTTCCAGGAACTTGTCCTGAGCCAAGATATTAGCATTTAGGGCACTGGTTTGTGAGGCAGAAAATAAATCTATTCACCCTCCCTCTCCAAGGGTAGTAAATATTACGTTATCTATTCAAACAGCTCTGACAGAGGAGATTGAGAAACTTTCAGATAGGTTGGTGGTGAGATCACATATCTGGAACATGCAAACAAAGTTCCTGGTGCGAGCCAAAAAGACAAAAGACATCAGTCCTCCCCAGTCAAGGCTGAGTGTCCTTTTCACTGCGGCTGTGGGGATGATGCTCTCTCATGGTGACCAGAAATTCACCCGGGACCTGAGAAGCCTCTTTCTGATTAAAATGTTGTCAAACCTCATGCACTGTTGATCACTTTAACAAATTAGAATTTTTCAGCTCATCCTCGTTGAGTTACACTCAGCATTTTTCAGATCACTGCACCAGCCTGTTATCATCTTCTCTCCTAAAATGTTTGCAGACCATAGGCGGACATGAGGCGAGTGAAAGTGGGCAGGCCACTGCTGAAATATACTTTTACATGATGTAACTATTGCCTTTGTGTTCTTCCTCTCCTTCACCCCCTTCCCCCCTGTCCCCAGCATTTCACGGGTTTCCCTCTGGCTGCCCGCCCGGGCTGCGGCTCCGTCCCGCGGGTGCCCTCCAGCGGCTCCTTCCCGAAGCAGCTCCGCAGAGCAAAGCCCTCGAGGACAGCTCCTGCCTGGGTGATGCTCCCTTGGGAACGCGCGAGACCCAGGCGCCGAGTTTAAGTTCGAATTTACCTTGCTGGGTAAGCGGTGTATCCTTCACTAAAGGCAAGGAATTAAAGCGCCCAGCTGACATTAACCTAGGCTGAGAAAGATGAAAGACAAGCTGAAAGAAGGCAGATTTAGGTTAGATATTAGGAAAAAAATTTTTAGTGTGAGGGTGGTGAGACACTGGAACAGGTTGCCCAGAGAAGCTGTGGATGCCCCATCCCCGGAGGGGTTCAAGGCCAGGCTGGATGAGGCTTTGAGCAACCTGGGCTGGTGGAGGGTGTCCCTGCCCATGGCAGGGGGGTTGGACCTCGATGATCTTTGAAGGTCCCTTTCAACCCAAACCATTCTGTGATTCTGTGTTCAGGAAAGCAACACAGTGTTCTTGCTTTTCTATGTAGATTATTTGTAGTGCTGCCATATCACAGATGTTCCCCGTATAACCATTTGCACTGTAGTTAAAAGCTGACATTACAAACACAGAATGAGAAGCTGTGACTTGCACTGTGGCCAGTTTAAGTGATGAGAACACGAGTCACAGGAATTCCTGTTCTGAATTGCTCTCTTTGTGTAAATAAGTAACTTAAACAAATTCCCTGATTGGCTCAGAATAATCCCATACATAAATAACACAAAATAAAACCAGTCTGTTGGATTTGGCTGTTTCTAATTAACTTCTGCAAAATTCTGACCCTACTGATCTTAGCAGCTATTCTCATGTTGCTACATGGGGATTCGACTTAAGGAATACATGGTGTTCTTCAAATGAAAAAGGAAGTTAACAGGGTTAACAGTTAAAAGGGTTAACATTTACCATATTAACATTTCACAAAAAGAAGATACATGCCAATTTATAGACCTCTACATACTAGGTTTAAGTTGGTATAATGGACACCAAAAATCTATGCAAGACCTACAGCTAGACTGTGGATAATTCATGGAAAACCACCTTTTGCTAAGTGAATATTTCACTCATGTTATTTAACTGTTTTTGAAGGAAAATGGTGACATAATAAGCTCTGAAATGTATCTGCAATACAGAAAAATGTTTTCTCAAATCCTAAGCAACAGGGTAAATATTATAAGAAACAAAGGATCCAGCTATTTTTTTCTTTAATCCATGTTTTTTATTTTAGTGATGATGGCAAATAATGCATTTGTTAAGACTTGCTTATTTGTTTTCTTTAATCTTTTATATCTAATTGTAAGTTCTGTCTTTTTAGCAGTTTTTACCATACAAATTCATGTCTTGACTCCTCAAAATCATCCCTGAATTTTGAAGCAAAATCATCCCTTTTGCTTCCTCAGAATCATCCCTGAATTTTGATCTGCTCTACTTTAGCTCCCAGCAATGATACACATTATTCTTTACTTTCTTTGTTCTCTACTTTGACATTACTTAATATTATTCTTTCCACCCCAGTTACTTGGACTATTTTGAAGATTATAACCAGAAGATGGAAGGGCATTTTGTGATACTGTTAGTTCCTATCTTTTTCTTTTCAGATAAACCCTAGATGATCATTTTACTATCTGCTTTCAATAAAAGATCATAGATAGTTGTGTTGCTGTAGAAGATTTGGTTGAAAATTTAACATTTCTTCCTCATTCTTCTCTCTGGATTCCAGAAGAAGTCATCTAGCATTGACTTATGCCAAGAGTACATTGTTGAGCCTTTTTGTAAGGAGGACATAGCAATACCACAGGGGTCTCGCTCCTTCCAGGAGGTCAGGACCTGTGTGCTACTAGCCTTGGCAGGAGACCAACAGAAACCCTTGCTCTGCACTTTCTGAGCAACAAAAGCAGGTTGTGATCCCTCTCCTACTACTGTGATCTTGGCTGTGTTTCCTTACAGACAAATGGTAAAACCTTGCTAAGAACATATCTTGTACTGTCTCTTTCTACAGCTCATGCCTCCATACAAAGAAATCTCTTTATGCCAAGCAAAGCAACACTGTCCTTTTTTCCAGCAACAGCCATCATCCACATGAAAGGACGCATTTGAGACAATCAATGAGGATTGGTGGGAAATGATTTACTGTTATACCTCAACACTTCATGCTCGCTGGGTAGAAGTTCTGCACCTATGTTCTCTAAATCTTTTCCTTTCTGAGTCACACCTCTAACCAGATGAAATATAAGCTGCAAACTCTAAAGATTACCAGTGATTTACCAACCAGCTATCACAGAATCACAGAATGGTTGAGTATAGAAGGGACCTCTGGAGGTCACCTGGTCCAAACCCCTTGCTCAAACAGGGCCACAAAGAGCCGGTTGCCCAGCACCATGTCCAGATGGGTTTTGAGTGTCTGCAAGGATGGGCAACCTCTGCCAGTGCTCAGTCACCCTCACAGTGAAAAGGTGTTTCCTGATGATCAGAGGGAACCTCTGGTCTTTCATCACCATTGGTCCTGTCACTGAGCACCACTGAAAAGAGCTCAGCTCTGTTCTCTTTGTACGCTCCCTTCAGGTATTTATAGACACTGATGAGATCCCCCGAGCCTTCTCTTCTCCAGGCTGAACAGTGCCACCTGCCTCATCCTTTCCTCACAGGAGAGATGCTCCAGTCCCTTTTACCATCTTTGTGGCCCTTCACTGGACTCTCTCCAGTAGCTCCATATCTCTCTTTGTCCTGGTCTCAGCTGGGACAGAGTTAACCTTCTTCACAGTAGCTAGTGTGAGGCTCTGTTTCTGTATGTAAATTTTGATAATAATTTGTTTATATAGGGTATCTACAGTAAGTTATAATCACAAAGTGATTTTACATTTAGCAGACCTTTTTGGACAATGGCTTCAGTTCATTTTCGACACTGTAGGTACCCAAGGCAGCCAGAACTAGTGGACGGGACAACCATGTGCTTCTGGACTGCCAGGTAGAGAGTAGAGGGGCAAATAAACACCCTCCTCCAGGCTTGACTTGGTGGCCCACAGATTGACACCTAGTGCCGTTTGAGATGCCCTGCAGTACCTGGGGCATCTGCATAAGGTCTATGTAGACAACTGGGTCCTGGCCTCCAGGTGTGATGCCCATGTGAGGGCATTCCAGGTGCCCAAATGAGCCCAGCTGTGGCTCCAGATGTGCGTGGGTCCTGGCTCGTGGCCAGCAGGCTCACCTGGCCGCCCTGGCTCATCTGGCTGTGGGCAGCCTTAAAGGCAGCCTGGCTAGAAGGGGAAAATTACTGAAGAGAAGAAAATGTCTGCTGAAACATGCTGACAGAGAAAGGCCTGCCAGCCTGGGAACCACCCGCATCCTTAAAAAGTACAGCCAGGGACCTAGAAACCAGAGATGTCCTGAGGTGCCACCAGTAAGTACAAAAACAAGGGACTTTAATGGCAACTTATCATCTGAAAAGGTGGAAAACAGCATAGAAAAATAAAACTGTTCTGAAAGAACAGAAACCAGAAAAATCTGTTGGCTGTTAGAGGTGAAAAATGGAAACTAACAGCATCTACTGGCTCCTCAAAGTAGGATGTCCTTCACCCTCTTGTCTCTCTGTTACAAAAAGGACTTTTTATCCAAAACAGAGTCTCTCTCTCTGAGATCTTCCTGGTTGAGTCTGTGTTGGGGATCCCCTTTGAAGGGAGACTGTCTGTTACCTTACTGCTTGGGTCTGTCCTCCCCTCTTTTGGGGATGGTTGGGTGTCCCACCCCCCAAATCAATTTGTTTCTCCCTTTTCGGATGGTCTGGCTCCTTCTGAAATCCCTGTAACTAGCTTCATTTAAATATTACATATATTAAGTGTATCTGCTGTTGTGTTATTGTTGGTAAGTTTGTGTATACCCACGTGGGAGCTGCTGTCATTGGCCGTACCACCACACTGCTTGATGCTATTATTGACTGACACCACACTACCGACTGGCACTGTATTACTGATTGCTGATAATGATTTGTAGTAGTTTGATATATATTTACTCATATTTACTTTATTAATCTTCATATTAGCTTTATTAACCATAGGCATATTTGCTAGTGGTGATTTTTGTGGTTGTATACTTGCTGGCGGTGCTTTCTGTGGTATTTGTTGTAATCTGTAATGAAGTAGAGAAGTTCAGAGGACAAAGCCTCTGTGTCCTTGTTTATCATGGAATCCTAGGAACTCATGATCTCTGGGTAACCCTTCAGGTCGTGACATCTGCCAAATGCCAAACCATGCTTTGAACCAAGTCCTTGGTGTCAAAACACAGGGAATACTTCTTGGTGCTTCAAACCCTCTCATCTGTGGCACAACTTAATTGCTATTCAGACTATTTTTTTTCCTTGACGTTTAGATGTTTTTATTTCCAATAATGTTACTCATACAATCCAAATTAAAACATGTTAAATTGCTCATCAGACACCTGATCTATCACCATTTCTTGTTAGGTGCTTTGATTACAAAAAAATGACTGAAATTCATTGTTCGAAAGAAAACTCTTGACCTTGTAATAAAATGAAAAAGATGGAAGTGGCTCCGGTGTCACACTGTGTAGCTTATTGTGAAGGTGGTTTGACAGCTCGGGTGTAACAAACATTCCAGCTAGCTGATAGGAAAGCAAGGATCAGCACAGGGTTCAGAAAACAAAGCCTATTTCAGCTGCAACCAGGCGTTTGTCAGAAAGACAGTCTCGCAGTTTCCAACTGATTTTACAATAAGAATAATTTGTTTGTGCCGTGTGTTGACATTTTTATTTAAAGCATACAATTATAAACACCAACATGCTGTTATTCCTCTTAATGACAACTGCTGCACTACAGATTTTAATTTTTAAGTAGTAACATTCTCACATTACACTTACAGATTTTTTTCTGTTGAAATATGTTCCCTTGTGTTATCACAGTCCATCCTTAAAGTGTATAATTAGAAAATCTATTTGTATAAGCAATATGTCTAACACTCACAAGCCAGGGAAATGCTTTACACAAATAAGTTATATTTTTAACTTTTCTTGTTGACAAAACACCTGCAAAGGCAGCAACTAATGTAACATCCAGTGTATCTAAATGTGTGTGTTCCCATTGTTAACAACAGAAATCAACTATGTATTTCTCCTAAGTTTACTAATTGCTGATACTTTAATTGAAAATTTAATTTTCATTGAAATAACAATGAACTCATACTAGTCTTTTGCATGGCAAAACTCACCTGGTATTAACGGAATCTCTCACACAAGCTGTACAGAATTGCATGTATTTGCTTTTACTCTTTAGGGAGCTTTTGGGAACAGAGCTCTGAGCAGTGCCACACTTGCAAATATGCACTAATGACTCATTTTTCACCTCTGTTTTTTCCAGCAGGCATTGCAGAATGTGTCCTTTTCTTTACTGTGGCCATCAGTGATGAGATTTTTTTTATCAGATTCACAGATGAGCTTTATGTACTGTTCATATCTGTGCATCTTCTTTGGTGACCTGTAAGTCATTCAGTTATGGGTAAGAAAAGAGAAAAGGTACAAGAGATCCTTCTCTCGCATGGAGGAGCCAAGGTACAAATCTGGGCATAATAATGTTTTTGATTACTTATACAAAATAGGTCTTTAAAAGATGGGAAGATTCATTGTAGAAAGGTCAGGAGACTACAGTAGCACTATTGGCTTCAACTGCCTTCTCCAAGCAGGTAGACTCAGAATTTGAAAAAAATCTCTCAGCTTGGCTAAACTGTGTTAAAACGGACTGAAAATTCAATTCAGCTGAGTATTCAAGTTACAGGCAATTGAAAGCTGAGCCTTTTCATAAGAAAGGCTTGGCCACCCCAGTTAGGTAACATGAATAAAGGCTGATTAGGGAAAGGTGTGTGGTGAAGTAGCTGCTTCTTTCCAGCATGTATTTCTCAAACATTGTTGAGAAATGGGAACAAAATCCAACTGACTGTGCTAAGGGGCTCCATCTTCCCCTTTCCACTGTCTGGAGCCTCTTGCATCTCCCATTCTGTGCGTTGCACAAAAAACCCTTGGAGCATACACAGGATTTCATTCAGCAACCATCCCCAAGGAAATAATCCTTACAGGGAAATCTAGTCTCTAAAAAATTGAATGTGCCTGTACGGTAAGTGGGTGGTTGAATAGTGACATTGAGGATCAGCTTAATACCTCCATGTTCACTTTCTTTGGACATTGATACTTGTCTACCCATAGATTTAATGATTGCATTTTAATTTTCCAAACATGAGTACATGAGAATAACTGTATATAGAAGTCCCACTGAATTCAAGAAGGTACACGTGCTCATACAACTATTTGTTTGACAGTTGGATTTGCAACTAGAGTTACTAAACTCAGCTGTTATGAGTGAAAAAATCCCCCTAAACCCAGCATGGGTTTGGAAAGAGTTAAAACTGTAGGATCAACTAATCTCGTTTCATGGTCTTATTCAGTCACTTCCTTCATCATGTACTTTTTCCTGCAAGAACTGCAGGAATCTCAACACCTCATAGCTTTGGTTGATAGTTTCATCTGCTTCCCTCTCTAACCAGCTAGAAGTTGACAATTAAGCTTACTGGACTCTTGACCAATCCACAGAGGATCTTGCGGGTTAACTTCAGGAAGAGATTAAATGATCATGATCTCACCTGGATTAACAGCTAAGCACAAAATCTTCCTTTCAACATAACTTTCCAACAGGAAGTTCCTCCCTCACAACCTTGTAACACACTCTCCAATGCATCTACACAGGCATGAATAAACAAGAAAACAAAACATTATCAAACCGTTTCACTCACAGACTGAAGAAAGCTTATTTTCAGATTTGAATTCCTTGGAAGCACAGATGATGTCGACTAGAAAATGCACGGGCATAAGGAATTTTTAAGGTAACAGCATATATATATTTTTTTTTTTTCTTTCACTATTAGTAAAGCATTAAAGCAGATCCCTGTAGTGTTTTAACAATCTGCATCTCATACATTTGGAAGCCCTCTGCTCTACCTAGTATTACCATATACAGTACTTCCTAAACTGCATTTTAAAATTTCTTTTTGAATTATACAATATTTCAAGTTCAACTGACATGATGTTATTAAACATCTGGAGATTGAAAATTTGGTGCCAGACAATAAAAGAACACCGTTCCATAAAACACAACAAAGAAAACATTTTTCACAGTTCTAACAAAACAAGATTGTACATAAAAATGTCACAAATAGCTCAGTACATTGGTATGATCAAAATAATATTAAGTCCAGCTGATATTGTCACATATTAAGGGCCAAATCCTGGCTCAATGCACAGCTGAAGCCTAAACAGATGTTTAGAGAAAATAATACGAAGCTACACGGAAGTGCTATACTGATAACAATACCATTTGTTAATTGACCTAAGATTTTTGGCCTGAAGTACATATCTAATTTGTGCTAAGGAAGGACCACATGGCCAGTGGTACTTGGCTCCTGTCCTAGGACATGTTTTTATGGATTTGTCATGGCCAAGGGCGGTGGAGGCTGAGGAGCAGTCATCCTCCTGGGTATGACAATTTTGGCAAGCATCTATATCTACTGTTCTGCCAGAATTTGGCCAAGAGTTCAAAATCCTGTACATCTTATTCAGTAGTTGCAGCGAAGTCAAAAGAACTTCTTTGTGAGTAAGATGAAAAGGATTGGGCCCCCGAAGTTTTTAACCCTTTAAGTAGTAAGAGAGTAGTTTCATTGCACTTAGCCCATCATTCACAACTAACTTGCTACTCAAAACCAGAAGATGGTTGTTGATGTATAGGAAGCATTGGCTCACGAAGAGGAAAGCATGCAGCAACATCTGACTACTCATAGCATTTTGGAACTGAATTCCTAAAGGGAAAGAGACACACTTGCATATGACAAGTTCGTCCAATGTCTACCTGAGGCCAAAATGATTGTTTCTTCAGTTCCTAAATACCATCTAAATGGGTGCCTTAGAAACACTAAATAACTGGAGTCTGTATACAGTTATAAGTGGATATGTGTGTTTTCATTGGACTGGATGGATAAGCAACTTCATCTAATAGTATTAAAATTTTGCAAAAAAAAAAATTAAAGCAATGTATTTTTCAAAGATCTTCCTAATTACTTTTATATGTAACACAAAAACATGACTTTGGGAAAACAGAAATTTTTGCTCTCATCCATGAGCAGCTTTTGGTGACTGGAATGGGCAAGAACAGCATTTTCGTATTTAAAACAAAGGAATCTTACTCTGTTACACAATTCCATGTTTTGTTCTGTGACTGTGGATTCGAGTTAACCTTGTGAATTAAATGGGATTAAAAAAGAACTGTATGCAAATTCAATTAATCAAAACTATATGACAGCGCTACTCTGACCAAAAGTCATGGCAATGCAGCATATTCCAATAACGTGCAGCACTCAAAAATAGAATTTAGGATTTAAAATTGTGTAGTCAGGATGCAGCCATGAACTCTAAGTTAGAACTGGAAAACAGGACCAAGTACCAGAGCTTAACCCCAACCGACAGAGTGGATGACTTGATCTCTAATACTGTGTCACACTCATGCTGATGCTCAATACGTAGCCGCTACAAAGCTACAAAGAGCAGAGTGTGAGTCCTGAAAATGCTTATCTCAACAATATCTGCACTTACAGACAATTTTATAGCATTTTCCTTTTGTTCCTTGTGAACACTGCCAAGAGCATGCCTTCTCATTGGCACCACAGCCTGAAGGTGTCAATGATAATCTGAGGAAACTCTACAAATTGGTTAAGGCGAGTGAACTTCCACCCTTTTGGTTATATGAAATCATCTTAGTTCCTTGTATTGCTTCTTTCCTTCCCCAACAGAAGCATGCAGACGTTTTGTGCTGACAGCAGGCCTTCGGTTTCAAATTCTCACGGGACAGTATAGGCTGCATATCCTTTTGGCTAAGGGAATAGGATTAGGTTTCATGCTTAGTTCCCTCACTGCATGCTGAAATTAGGAAGAAAAGTTCTCAGAAAGTAATGTGAGTTGAGCGAAGACTTCACTCTACTCACTGGGAAAACTTCACAGACCTCAACAGGCACAGTATTAGTCTAGCATTTGGAAAACATGAACAAAAGCTCCTAAAAAAATAAACAGAGCTGTAACAAAGGCTTCAAAAAGAGTCACGTAATGGTATACCCAGGAAAAGGCTGCTTGGGGCAATGCTGTGCCTACACCTGCTAAGAAAGGTGTTAAGGTATCTCCTTTTTACTATTAAGGAAACTTTCTTCAATTTTATCTTGTTTTCCCATTATTCACCATTTCCCACACATATACCTTACTCTTAAAGGCAGATCCTGCAGTCTTTATTCCGTCTTTGTTCCCCAGCCCACTAGAAATTTCTCAGAGTAATACTGAGTAGAAAGGACGTCCTGTGTATCTTCTCTACTCTAAGACACTGTTAGCCCTTGGTGCCTCCTGGCATGAATTCAGTTTGGAGGTTTGGCCCTGCTGCACCAACTCCTAGCTCCTGCATTGGTGAGGACCTTCTCAGATGAGAAGATAACGCAGAGGTACATTCCTGCACAGATGGCAAGAGCATGAACAAGAGGAGACATACTGACTAGCCTTCCTGCTTTCCACCTGGAGCAACAGGAGAGTCTCCCTGGTGTGATGAGGAGGATGGAGCAGTGGTCTTCTCCTTGGTGTAGACATGGACGTCAGGAGAGCAATCAGGCCCCCAAGGAAGCCACTGGGGCTGGCCCACAATGCTTATGGGAGCTAAGGTATTTTATAGGTTCAGATCTTGAAAGCCATGTCACAGCAGAAGATCTGAGAATTAAAGGGTTTCATGGCAGAAGACAGGGATGTCTTTCTAACTTCTGAAGCTGAAAATGTTTTGAGAAATTTTCGGTGAATACCACTGCCTCAAAAGGAAAGTATGCACACACTATATGGTATATTTTTTGGGTTGGTTTTTTTTTTCCCTTCTGTTTGTCAAAATATAAAATGCTTAGAAAAGAACAAAACTGAGCAATTTTATGATGACATGGCACATTTCTGATGTATGTTGAGATTTATTACTAGCAATATTTTACTTTCATTTTGGCTTCTGAAAGCATTTAAACTCAGTATTAAAAAAGCCTCACAACAATCTTCTGAAGCAAGTTTATATCTGTATTACAGGTAAGGAAACCAAGGCACAAAGAAATTAAATTATTTGCCACAGGTAGTACAGTAAGTCAGTGGCAAAGTCAGGAAAAGAATGAAATTCTGCAGATATGGGTTAACTTTCTCTTCCTGCTAAGAAAATTAATCTTATCCCTAATATGCTGTTTCATGCCACCTGTATTAAAGATCAGAAAACTGCCCAATTTGCATTGTTAAAATTATTGCAAAGACAATTATTTTTTTCCGCATAAGCACAAAAATGCTACTTAAAGGGTTAATTATACTGCTGTGCTGGTAAACATTTTTCCTGATTGCTGGTTAGACCCATATTTAAATACTGACTGGGACAGAAGAGACTGAGCTGGCCCTGGACTCCCTTGTCTTGGTGTTGGGCATGGATATCGTACAACAGGATACACCCACAGTGGCCTCAGGCAGCTCATCTTCCTCTGTCCACTCATTGAGATCTGGGTTATAGCACTGAATGCACTTCTTATATTTTTTCTCTATTTCATTCCAGCCACCCACTAAGTAAATTTTCCCGTTAAGGGTGGAAGCACCAGCCGTACTGACCCCGGTTTGAAGGGGCGCCGCGTAACTCCATTGCCCTGTGTAAGGACTGTAACACTCCACGGGGAGAACGTCGACCCTTTCAGCCCGCCCCCCTAGCTGAGACCCACCCATAACGTAGACCCTCTCCAGAAGGGTCACTGCACAGTGCCACCCCCTCGGGGTGCTGAGGCTGGACTTATCCTGCCAGCTATCTTTGCTGGGGTCATACATGCACACCGAGCGAGAGTAAGCATTATTAATGTACCCCCCTGTAACCAGGATCCGACCATCCACCACTGCACTGGCGTGGCAGCACCTGGGCACCTCCAAGGGCGCCTTCATCTGCCAGTGATTAGTTGCAGGCACATAGCATTCAATCGAGGAGAGGCACCCCTCAGAGTTGCGACCACCCACTGCAAAAAGGAGGCCATTGAACGCATTCAGGCTAAAGTGGGTGCGCCGCTGATTCATGTTTGACAGGTGAATCCAGGTGTTGAAACGAGGATCATATCTGAAAGCATTAAAGAAAGAGGGTAACTGTCTCACATACTGCCCTGCTAAATTCTACAGTTCTGTCTCTGTCCCACTACTGCTGCAGCTGTGGAGCTGCTAAAATTTTTGTTATTTATTTAGCCATTAGAAGTCAGTGGAATTAAACTGGTATTCCTGGTTAAATTTCCAAATAAATTCAGTTTTTGATTGGAGAAAAAATGTGTTTGTATCATTCAAACCTGGTGTTATTTCAACAAAGTAAATCTGACTCTTCTGTAATTTGATTTCATATAATAACCTAATTAGAATATTGGAAAGAGACACTTTCAACATACAATAGAAATTTTAGAAGTTTTTTTGCAATTACACCTACAGCAAAGATGTCAAAATTTACTCAAAGAATTTTTAAAAATGTTAGGTGGTGATTTATCCTTCCATCTTTTTAGTACTTTCTAAATGATAAGAATTCTTTCACTGCCACTCATATGGAGTTAAAATTACATGGAAACAACATCTTTGCTTCCTAACACCATACCTATCTGAAACAGCATCTGCTGTCCTTGACATTTACCTGGCAATTTTGAAAAAGAAAATAGCAAATTATGACTCCTGGAGGAGTTGAGTGAGGTACATTAGTAGGCCCATACATTTCTCCTGTTGCATGCTGAGGCAACCAGAGCATCGTATGAGAAAAAAAAAAAACTATGGGAAAGTAAATAATAATCATTCGCTGCCATACCACATTGTCATCTGCAGCTCTGAAAGCAAGCCCACAGACACACTGATGTGACTTCACATACTCGTGGTTAATGGCAGAACAGGGAGCAGCACCCACTGAGCTGCGAACCACAAGGATTCCCCCACCTCCTATTGTGTATTGTGATTACACAATAAAAATGATCTAGAGAAGGTTCCTTATTAATTAACTTTGCAAGTTGGTTGATGTCTTCAGGAGAAATTATCTGAATGCTCTTTCTGGGAGCAGGAAAGGAAGCACTGGTAGGGCTGTGGCTGTGTATTTCCATTGCATGTCCACAGTCTGTTAGAGATTAAAAGCTGACTTGTCTCACCTCCAGCCTTCGCTTCAAACTGCTGTGTGCTGTCAGCTTTTAGGCTGAACTATTTAAAAACTAGTATCACCCACCTGAGTACTGCACATTAGCCTGCTGCCACCAGTGCAGTCCCTGGATGACTCTAGATAGGAACTGGAATGTATCAGAAGTGAAGTATTATTTGGAGTACCTTGTAGAAGAGAAATACAGCCTTCAAGAGATGGTGACATTGTTTCTAAACTCCTGACAAATAAAAAAACTAAAGGATATAAAAGCTGTTGGAAATATGGTGGATGGTATGTAGAAAGTCAAGATTATAACACCTAAAAGGTGTTTTTCAGAACTTTCTGTGAGGCATCAGAAGCCTGTAAAATTTAAAAAGTCTCACCTTAACTGATTTGGTGCATTTTACCGAAACCTTAGAACATCCCACGACTTCCTATTTATGTTCCTATTTATTTCCTCCACTTGGAGTAAATTTTCTGGGTTTTCCTCACTTCTCATTGTGCATGTGCAATCAGGGTGAAGTTTTTGCATAACGTCAGATACATATTTCTGTTCATTCAAACTTTAACATAGAATAGCATCCATACCTCCCCAACCCTGTCCTCTTCTGTTTATCTGAGCGATGCATGCTGCACGTCACAAACGAGCTTGGTCTATCTGCCTACATTGTGTGGAACTGAGCTCTCTATCCCTTTTAAGTAAACAGTTACCTGCAGAAATTGCTGACTGCATGCTTGGCTTGGTTCCTAGCATCATTCTGGTCTTCCCCACCAGCCACATAGAGAAATCCATCCATCACTGTCACACACTGATTAAAACTTTTAGCAGGCATTTCACTTAGCTTCTTCCATCCATTTTCAGGATCTCTGTATAAGATGTCTCTGCTAAGAGACTTTTCTGTTAGAGCAGGACGTCCCCCAACAGTAACTAAGACTCTGAAACCTCCACGGATCCTTGTTCTTCTGGACTGCAGTGTATTCTGGTGGTAGGGAAGCAAATGATAGTTCATAGCATCCACGAGGAGCTTATGGCAGTCTGCATCTTGCATCATTCTTGGCACAGTTTGAACATAATTGACAAGGTCTTGGGCTGAGATGGTACCAAAACGGATGTTACCTAAGAGATTGGCAGCAAACTTTAGTCTTTTTTGGTCAAATTCCAGCCATTTTATTGCAGTCTGGAATGCGACAATTTCAGAAGGCAACTGCAAGTCATCATCTCCAAGAAGTTCATTAATCTGATCAAAAGTAAGTTTTAAGAACTGTTCCGTTTCTGAAAATTCAATGAAGTTGTCTCTAATAAATTTGTGCGCTGCTTCCTTTGTTGTTTTCAGTCCGTATGTTTCTGCAATATTGGCAATGTACATACAATTCTCAACACTGATTTCTTGGATTAGAAAATCACAGCACATCTTTACAAGGGTGTGAATCTGTAGATAAATTGCTGTGGAAATAATACTACCTATTGTATAAAGTGAGAGAGTAAGTTTTCCAGTGTAAGCATAGGTGATAACAGTAGCTAGACCCAATGGGGATACGTCATTGAGGTCTACTCGTTGAGTGGCTGGATCTTTCTTTAAGATGTTGTGAAAGTAGTCACTGCTTGAAGCCATCACCACCTTATGAACACTGAAAGATTTGGTTTTGGTACTGATAGTCAAGTCACAAAGGAAATTTTCTTGTCTCATTCTGCTTAGACCTTCCAAGAGATTTGGGCTGTATGATGGATCAGAAACTTCAGACGAGATGCAGCTGAAACCATTTCCTCCATCCAAGAGTCCATTCAAGCCATTCAGCTTACTGAGGGGGCCATCTTCCACAATGATTGTCATTTCATTGATATCTGCTTTGTTCTTCTTCACATTCTTCTTCTTAGGGGCCATGACTGCAATGAATTATTACAGCCAAGAGCTTGCTAAAAATAAAATTAAAACATTTAGAGCTACACTGCAGTTGTGAAATGTAATAGCGGAGTGATTATACAACAAATCTAACCTTTGTCAATAAATACAAATGTCACAAAACCAAAACAGACAGGATAATCTATCTTCCTAAGAACTGTTATACTGTCCTAGATTGTAGTGTGGCTGCTTATTCGTAACAGCGGATACTCAAATTGTGAAGAATGCACCTAAAAAAATTCATTTTTTTTAATAACAAGGTCATAAAAATAACATTCCCCTATTGTCACCACATCCAAAGAGTTAAATTCTCTTCCTAAACAGTAAATGAGTTTGCCAGAATGTAAAATTTTGTAAATACAAATTTAAATCATCCAGGCACTATATATGAATTCATTAGTCTGAAGCACAAGAAAGATATGGGCCCCCAACTTTGTTCATCCTTACTCCAGGGCTAGTACAGACTTCAGGCAAGATCAGAATTTGACCAGGAAATATTAAGAGTGGGAGAAATTCTTCAAGAAAAAAAAGGCAACAGAAGACATAATGACAAACGGAATTTTAGTATAATGTCATGTTGATTTTGGATTTAGTATCTGCTCCAAACTGTTTTCAGGTTTCTGTAACTTTTGATTTTCCACACCGATGATATTCTGTTTCCCATGTCAGATTCACTCATAGCACACTTTGCTTGCTTTTCAATATCAGCAATTTGAAATTTATAAGCCTACATTTAGGATTTTGTCTAACTTTTATCTGAGAAAAATATCATGCAAACACTAGCAGGATGTGCTATTTTTATGTTATATTTATAAGTTTATTATGTGTGAAGGTTAATAATTACTCCCATAAAGTTATGTTAGAACAGATATTTGAATTAGACTTATCAACTCCAGGCAAGCTCCAGCTCGTGCTGAAATGAAGAGTCCAGTTTTTTGTGAAATGCAATCTGAGATGGCCCCTAAGTAATTTTCAAAGGAGCTATTTCAAATAAATATATGTATATGGAAATACACCTTGAAGGAAAGCACTGATCTTCAATAACAGTTAAAACAGAATTGCTGAGATCAGCATTCAAATATATTCAAATATAGCATTTATCTTCAATATATCCATTTTTTTAAAACAATTTACACCAGATATAATTTTCTTTGTGATCCTTGACCTCATTAATTAAGGATAAAACAAATGACTGGATTACTTCAGGTAACTTAATAAAAAACCTCCAGTAATATTTCAATCTAAAATCTCAGCACATCAATATTTCTTTAAGCACACAGCACGCAAGAAAACGATAATTTAATTTTAGAAAGGAATGGTTGCTGCCTGTGAGCACCAGGATATTTTTTTGCTGCTGCTGCAGAGTGATGACTATGTGCACAGCAGGCGACAGAGAAGGCCATGTGTGCCCAAAGTGTCAGTGTCAGCCCACGCTGACGTGAGCTGCGATCCCCAAAACGTCGGTGTGCCAGCGCGGGGGTCAGCTGCTGCCCGGCTCCCCCCACTGCGGCTGCATTCCAGGAGCTGCATCTGTTGAGAGCTATCAGAGTCACCTCCCAGAATAGCAACCTCCCAGCAGCTTGCCATTTTAAGACAGGTTCAATCAAAGGTATAGCTGGTGTTTTAGTGTACTTTGGTTGCTTTACACAACTTTTTTGCAAAAAAATCCAATGCTATTCCAAGTGTCATGTATATTTGTTGACAAAGAGTAAATGCAAAATGAAACTTTTGGATGTTTTTGTATGCTACCCGCACAGTTACAGTTTTGCATATCAATACCCACACTTTTAAAGAAGGCAAGAGCATATTATTTTGGCAGTCGTATTTGTGGTTCTAAATATTTTTAGAGACCCGTTACTTTAAAATCTTAATACATGCAGCACTTAATGTTTATTGTCTCACTGCGTCATTGCAGAGCTCATTTAAATCCATGACATTTTAAGCGCTCTGTTCAAAAATGTTCACTCTCCAATGTTTTTGCCTGAAAAATACTTTTCCATCAGCAGAAATGTCACCAGCTAGTTGGTGTGTAAGCACATAAGTGACAGGATGTGCAAAACCAGTGAAACAAATCAACCAATCCTACAGTAAATCCAAGTTACTGAGCTTTGATGAAAACCCTGGATGGTTTGGTTTTCTATAGCCGTTTGCTGTCACCTAACTTATTCTAGTTTAAGAACAACTCATGCCAAAGGACACTCAGGATCCCAAAACATGCATTCAAACCACCTTCCTCCCTCCTTTAAAATGTTGTTTCTAACCCCTATCAAAGCGAGGAGTTAAAAACCCCTTACCTTCCTCAGAAAAATGGTGTCCGAGATCTGTCCAAGAAGCTGTCAGTGAAAATGCCTCTTCCTTGGAAAAATGAGAAGACTAAAAGGAGGAAAGGTGGCAAACAAGAGAGAGAAAGATCAGAGGCCACTTGGTAAGTCCCAGCTTGTGGTTTCCAGTGCGGCGCTTTGCTGTCACAGTGAGCAGAAAGGACCGGAGCCTGTGCTCGGGTGCTCTTTAAAATGACCCCTCCTCTCTGAGCCTTGCTCCCTGTCTCTGCCCAGCCACAGGAGCTCAGCTTTCCTGGCTGCCTGACCTCCAGAAATCAGGGGGACAAGCCTGGACCCTCCAAATGCACAGGTACAAGGGAGGAAAGAGAAGGGAGGTGAAGACAGTAGATCCACAGCAGGTAATAGTTGTCCCAGGTAAGCGTAAGGTGGACCACTGGGTTCCCCACCTCAAAGCTGGGCGCCGAGTAGGGGGACAGGTTTAGACTGGACATAAGGAAGATATCTTTTATGACAAGGGTGGTAAGACACTGGAACAGGTTGCCCAGAGAAGCTGTGGATGCCCCATCCCTGGAGGGGTTCAAGGCCAGGCTGGATGAGGCTTTGAGCAACTGGGCTAGTGGAGGGTGTCCCTGCCCATGGCAGGGGGGTTGGAATGAGATGATACCTAAGGTCCCTTCCAACCCAAACCAGTCTGTGATTATGTGATTCTGTGATCTAAAATATCTAGCAGGAAATCCCAAGGAAAAGCTGGCACTTTAGTTCCACTTTCTTAGGATTTTGGTGCTTAACTCTGGGTAGAGGTAAGGAGCCTGGCTGATGGGGATTCACAGCCACATCCTATTTCTTGGAGTTAGGTTGCTGCTTCTGTAAAGGCTTGCCTCATCTTTCAAGGATACTGGCTCACATCCCCTGGTGTATTTGCAGAGATATGTGAACTTTGATCTTCCATCTCACAGAAGGTATCCTACCCAACTTGTGGGTTACACCATACACTGGAACAGTATACTTCCACCTTTGCCAGTCAACCTCAGGAATAATACAAAGCCAAACCTCCACATCCCAGGAGAATTTCATCCCATTGGAGAGATTGTGTGTGAGTGACTGCATGGGAAAGGAAGGATATCGAGGGAAGTGGAAGTCAGAGAAAGGGAAGATTTTTCTCTTGGCTGTACTTTGTGTAATGCTTAATCAGGTAGATTTATTCAATTGCCTCCAGGCTCTGATGGGCTACTACAACAACTGCTGCAAAATACCACTTGTCAGTTGGAACAAAAGGGCATCACTGTGCTAGTGGAGATACAAAAATTTACCAGACAAAAATGAAAACAACAGAATGAGGAATTAGAGGTGATCAACCGTGTGAAATGAGAGTGAAGGAAAGGGATGTAATACCAAGCCCTCCTGACAGCAACAAGGTAACCAGCTTTCCTTATGAAAAATAGGGGTCACAGCTGTGAAAAATTAAGGTCGAAGATTTATTTTAAGAGATATGTTAGGAGCTTCTCCTTACTATACAATATATATATTTTTTCTCACATGTAGGTTCCTACTGCCTGAAATATACAACTCAGTATAATATCAATTCAATATGTAGGATGACATCTATCATCATCTTAACACACCTCAATATATTTTAATTTACCAGTTCAATCTAATAATAAAATTACTTGCAATGGACAACTATCCTTAACTTTTTTTGAAGCTCTGCCTTAACAGGATCAGCTGTAATGATTTTTACACAAAGGAAATATTCCCCACTGTAGTTCATGAGTTTTAAGAATTTGTAAAAATTAGTTTTTGTAGAGAGAACAAGCATATTTCTAAAACAAGACTCCCAAACATATGCATACTAGTGAACCTGAGTTACTCAGTGTTCCCTTTTCTAACAGCTCATGCCCATACTTTTATCAATTTTTATAATTTTGAGAAGTCCTAAAAAGCCACATTTTTCAGAGAAAGAATATATTTTTTCTTTTGGCATTTTTCAGTTAGGTTTTCTTTGATAAAGGGGACACTTGTTCTCCAGAGTGATCACTATCATGATCTGTAGAAAACAAAAGCTTATTCTAATTTTCATACCATATCTTTAGAATTTACTAACATATCACTGTAAAATAAATTTAAGCTTTATTCAGTGTCTAAAAATGTGTTTCCAGCATTCACTGTTGAAAAAAAACACAGCATTGACAATGGGGAAATATTCCCACTGAAAATACAAAACTAATTTCTAATTTCCAATTTCCAGAAAACACTGAACATGTTTTGATCTGTGCAGTACAGAGATAACCACCCTGTGGGGCACGCCTCAACATCTCAGTGCACTAACACTGATGTAATCATAGAATCACAGAATGGTTTGGGATGGAAAGGACCTTAAAGATCATCGAGTTCCAACCCCCCTGCCATGGGCAGGGACACCCTCCACTAGCCCAGGTTGCTCAAAGCCTCATCCAGGCTGGCCTTGAACCCCTCCAGGGATGGGGCATCCACAGCTTCCCTGGGCAACCTGTTCCAGTGTCTCACCACCCTCACAGTGAAAAATTTCTTCCTAATATCCAATCTAAGTCTACCATCTTTTAGCTTATACCCATTACTCCTTGTCCTCTCGCTACACTCCCTGATAAAGAGCGCCTCCCCATCTCTCCTGTAGGCCCCCTTCAGGTACTGGAAGGCTGCTATTAAGTCTCCTCGGAGCCTTTTCTTCTCCAGGCTGAACAACCCCAACTCTCTCAGCCTGTCCTCATAGGGGAGGTGCTCCAGCCCTCTGATTAATTTTGTGGCCTCCTCTGGACTCTCTCCAACAGGTCCATGTCTTTTTTATATTGGGGGCCCCACATCTGAACACAGTACTCCAGGTGGGGTCTCACAAGAGCAGAGCAGAGGGGGACAATCACCTCCTTCAACTTTCTGCTAATGCTTCTTTTGATGCAGCCCAGGACACGGTTGGCTTTCTGGGCTGCAAGCACACACTGCCGGCTCATGTGCAGCTTCTCATCCACCAATACCCCCAAGTCCTTCTCCTCAGGGCTGTTCTCTATCCGTTCTCCGCCCATCAAACAGATCCCTTAGTTCTGAAACTTTGGTTGTATATTAGGACAAAAACCATGAAACCCTAAGTTACTTGGTCTTCAAGGTCAGTGGACAATTGATAGTGTACTTGGCTATTAGGTGGCATGTGAGCTGGTCTTGGAACTAGTCATTCTCCTTTTCCATTAATTTGCAGGTATTCTTAACATTGTTTCCTTTATATCTTGAAAATAACCTGTTGACTTTCTGCCTGTTTCCTTGACAATGGCATAGAAATTAACTACTATAAAATATTTTTATATTGCTTGAAATCCTTGCAATCAAGTTATGAATTATCTTCTCCGTTAAAAGAGGGGGTAGTACATTTTTTGACAGTATCTTAAGCCTGTCAAGATGTATTCTTTTAGGTATGAGTGAATCTTGGGGGAAAAACATTTAATTTGCTCCATAGTCAACTGGTTTATGTGGGAGACTAAAGACAATACGATCAATCCATGCAGCAGTAGCAGGTAATGTAGCAATGTTTTAATATTTTTAGGTGGAAAAAAATGCAAACATTTCAAGAGATCTGTTCTTAGCCCAATAAACAAGAATAATTGTTATTATTTGCTCCGCATGCATGAGTCAGAATCAGCAATAGGGAAAGTTCTTTTATCAGCAAAGATAGGCCTGAAGGCAATTATAACCACATTTTCTAATCCACGTACAACCGTTACTGCACTCTTCCTAGAAAATGCAAAGCTTTTATTTGAAGTCAGCATGCTTTGATTTGTTGGAGGAATACAAGCATCACAGCCATGGCCACATGGAGATCTACCTTGGTCAACTAAAGACGTCAACAAAACTCAGGCTCAGCTTTAGATTGTGACTGCTTTGTTTGCTCTGAGCCCTTGTGTATACTCAGCCAAATACTATGAATCCCAAAGCCCACATTTAGTTTGCTATGATAAATAGTTATGAAAAATATCTTTCAATGCATTAATATGATTGTCTTGAGTAATCACACCGGTAATGCCTTTAGGAAGGCTGAAGCTCCTTATGCAGATTGGAGAGAACTGTGAAAGCATACTGAATTTCAGTGGGAACTGCAGTCTTTTCAATAAAGAGATGGAAAAGAAACATTTTATTTCTGGGCTGCTGAATAAAGGTACAAACTACTACTGTTCAGGATCAAATGCACAGGCCTTGATTTCACAGAAGGTGGCTTTGAGAAACTGTGTCCAGCAAGACACCCAGCCCCAGGTGGGTCACTCAGACCTCCCCCATGAGGCAGACCTCCTCCAGTACTCGACCACTTGCTCCTGGTTCATTGCCTAATTTTGCTCAGCCAAACCTCTTGCTTTGATCCACCTCCTGAAAGCCTCACCTTGTTCTTCTCCTCAGCTCATAAAAAGCCTATTTCTCTTTCTGGCTTCACTCTTTAGTCAGAAACTCACCAAGCACTGGCAGTAGGGCATGGAGATGACCCGAGGGATGAGTGTTTGCCAGCCTTGGAGCAGAGCTGATGGCACAGCACAGCTCTGGAGCATGTAGTGACAGAGCAATCGTTGGAGCTGTATTTTTGTGTGTAGCAAGCCTACTTCTTCCTAACAGGAGCCCTGCATCGATGCCGAAAAGACAAATCCTCATAATGATCAGCATTGGCTGGAAGTTTTGAAAGACCAAGTGAACCTAGAATTCTTTCCTCTGCTGAAGTTATGGCAGGCAACATGAGAAATGTTGTAGTTGGATCCAAGCTAGAAACATTTCTCTTGTTCTGAGAAGGTTTTTGAGATTTTAAATGTTTTCTGCTTCTTCACAGGCATGAAATGACGATCTTTCAAATAATTAGGCAGAAGTGCAGCAATGAGATTTTCCGCATCCCAGAAAACCCAGTAACTTGATAATTAAGGCTTTCAAAAAACATATGGGAAACCCACCTTCAGTAGCATAATCCATATGACAATCTGAGCCTCAACTGCCCTATTCAAAGGTTATTTTAACCAGAATGCTGGCATGGGCTGAATCTCTTCCATGATTTCTTCTGCATAAATGCCACTTTGTATAAGTAATTTCCTATTATTATTAGGACCAGAAAAATAAAGAAAGGGTAACTAGTGGCAGATGTCCAATTTTAAGGTAGGCCTGATGAAGTCTTTGTAAAGTAAAGTAAAAGTAAGTCTCCCTAAAGTAAAAGATGAGTATAGGAACTGGAGAGCCAGTAACTGTAAGAGGGACCTAGATTTGTTTTTTCCATATCCAACCTGAGCGCTCTATCTACTATGACGCCCTACCTGCTATTTTGTTTTTTCTACTGATAAATTTGCTATAGTCTCTGCCAAGCTGTAAGAAGATCTCTTTTGCAAGAGTAGCAACCCTAACATACCAACACCAGACTTTTGCCTACTTAAAATTTCCCTGTAATTCAGAGTGGATACAGTCTTTTTAACAATTCCCCCAAACACTGCTTTAAAAATTGAAAGGTATTCTATATATCTATTTTAATTATATCTACCTTAAATTGCAAGGAAATACTGCAAACCCACAGATTTTTTAGGAGGGACTCATTCAGCTTGGAGTCTCTCAAGCATGTGCTCAGCCCCAGCAAGCTCCATGGCAGAGATCCTGTTTCAGCTACGCAGTTCACACAGCACCAAAGACTGATTCCCTGCCCTACGTTTTTTGTGACCTTAGGTAAACCACAGAGGAGCCATGCTGAAGAGTGCAGGGCCCAAAAGCGCTCTGTACCCTTTGGAAAAAAAAAAAAAAGCCATCAGGTTGTAAATAAGGGAGGGCAGAAAGAAAAGGATGCCCTCTTCAGCCCCAGTGCTACCTTCACCTGCAAGCTAGCACCACAGGAGCATGCCTGTGGGCATCAGTCATGTCTTCATGGGCTTGGCCTTGCTTCCCCTACACAAGCTGTTGTGCTTAATGGCCACTAAGCAGCCTCACAGCCATGCAGTGACAACAGGAACACCACGGGCCTTATAATTACCTGCAGGTAACCAAACATGTTTGCACGAGCAAGTGAAAATTACTCTGATGCTAAGGGTGTCCCACCTACACCTACACCTACACCTACACCTACACCTAAGGGTGTGCCCCGTGGGCAAAGACCTCTCATGGCTTCTCCTGAGGCTGGCACAGCTGTACTGACAGAATTGCCTTGCTGCTTTGAAACGGTAATGCAAATTCAGTGGTATTTCTTGGGGCAGGCTGCTTTCCCCCCGCTCCGGCTCACCTCGATGGGCTGACTTCAACTCTAGCTGTGCTTGCTCAGTACAGCAAAGTGGAAAGAGGCAGAACAAAGAAAAGCATGTAGTCTTTATTACTTGCTGATAATTGTCCCTCAGTCCAGGTGCAGGTTCATGCCCAGTGTGCTGGAGCCAACGAGCACACAGAGTCGAGATCCACTTTCTAACCTTCAGTGCAGGGCTGTACAGAAAGCGGTGCAAGGCCACAGGGCACAAAACCTAGCACACCTCTTTGGAGAAGCTGCAGGCTCTTATACAGGGAACAAGTTGCACAGCACTTGCTCGTTGGTCAACTTTTAGTTACACACCTGGTGTACGCCTGCCCGTGTCCCGATCAGTGACTGGTTTGTTATACGAGGGTGGTCCTGCAGCAGCATGTGAGGTCTCCTCACAGGGGTATGATGTTTTACTACGCTAATCAGCCTTCGGGCAACCTTACCCCCTGATCCCCCATCCCCCTGGTCTGAGGTGATTCACCTTAGCTGACATTAGCTCATCCTTGTTGTTCCTGGGTTATCTTGCTGGGATTTTCTCATCCTCAGGAACACAGTTTGGCAGCAAACAACCCCGTCAGCCGCAGCGTGGAGCAGATCGGAGGGCCCAGCGGCGTGGCGACGGGCAGAAAGTCCGGGGGGCTGCTGAGGAAACAACGCGCACCTCTTGCGCCCGACGGGAATGGGGACGGACGCCGCTGCCGCCCCCCCGCGCCCCTCAGGCAAGCCAGGGCCCGGCCGCCACACCGCCTATGGCGAGGCGGCTGCGGCTACAAGAACGCCGAGCGGCGGCGGAGCGGCCTGGGCGGGGCAGGGCTAGGCCGCAGCCGGGCTCGGCGCCATGGCGGAGGGGCGGAGCGTCGAGCAGAGAGTGCTGGAGCTGAAGGAGCGGCTGGGCTGCGCGGAGGAGCCCGCGGAGGTAGCGGCGCTGCAGCGGTGGCTCCGTACCGGGGAGTTAGAAGGCTGCCCCGAGCTCTTGACATATACTATATACACATGTAGCGCAGCAGCGGTGCCGCTAGCCGACTGCGCCCCGCGGAGGGCCCGGCTGGGCCCGCCCGCACTCGGCGCGCTGAGGAGGCGCGGCCCGTGCCGCTCTCTCCCGTTCCCCCCCGGGCCCTGACCGCCGGGCCGCGCCGAGCAGGGGAGCGGGGCGTTGGGGCTGAGCGCAGGCAGCTGGGCCGCCGAGGGGCAGCCCGAGTGTGGGCCCCCAGCCCCGGGTCCCCGTTTGGTTTCTCTCCCTTGTAACCAGGAGGGGTTGAAGGGAGGCTGGGTAGCAGCGACGCGTGGTTGCTTCCCGGGTGGATGAGGGCTGCAGCTTTCTGTGGGTGACCGAGAGGACTGCTCGCAGCCGGGTGAGGAGGAGAAGGGCAGCCAAGGCCAGGTCCTTACATCTACCGCGCAGTGCTGGTGTGTGGGGTCGTGGCCTGGCCAGAAGGTCGCAGCGCAGCCGATGAGGTGCCGATCTCTAAAAGCTCGGTGAAATGGGTGTCTCCCCTCTATTTTAGCGGCATACAGCAAGAGGAATGGGAGCCGTGGTGCCCTGCGCTGCTGTTGTTCCTGGTGCCAGAGGAACAAAGATGCTCTTATCTCTGAAATAAATTAAACGGCCTGTAGGATAGCAGGGCTGCTCAGTAGCTGCAAGGCCTAGATAAGGAGTACTTGAAGCGAGCAAACCTGAGAGAGATGGGTCAGAGCAGCCTGCAGAAGCAGTCTGGAGGGGCTGAGAGGCAGCCAGGGAGATGGGCACAGGCTCCAGCGCAGAGGGGGATGGAGACACGCTCTTCTCTCTGAGCAGCAGCCTGGACTCTAAAGGAAATGGAAGCAAAGCAGTATGTGCCAAATTGGGGTTACTGTTTTACAAAGGAATAAATCCCATTTGACTGAAGGATGGGATTTTTGTGGAGAGTTGAATTCAGTTTGAAAATACAGAATGCCTTTGCCGTGATGTATCAAGTTTTCATGTCTTGAAAATCTAGGTTTGTGGAAGTATTTGGAGGCAGAGGGCACCAGTAAAGTTTAATCTGCATTGTGGTTGGTAGTTAATGAACTTGAAAAGCTTATTTATTAATCATATCTACCCTGTTTTTTCGAAGTGTGTATGCATATATATAGCAAATACTGATTTTCTTAGCCAATAGTGGTTTATCTTCCCGAACGCCAGTACTGTAGGCTATATTTGTCCAAAATGCAAATATCTGTGCCGGTGCTTCTTTAGATGTTCTAATTTGCAGTTCAATGGACCTAAAAATTATTCTTGTGCTACAGAAGTGACCAGATATTACAGTCTCTGATTTTTTTTAGTACTTGGGGTTGATGTTGATATGCTATTCTGAAGAAGAGGTTGAAAGGGAAAGGAAAGAAACAATTATAGATGTAATTAATTGTTAAATGATCCCCAAACAATAAGTTTCAAACCACTTTCAACTCAAAATGTGAATAGCTCTGGCGGATTTGCTTCTGTTAAGAGAGAAGGTGCACAGTTTTTATGTGGCATGACTGCAAGTGGGTGTTTCATAAAATGGGACTAGTGGTGGTGCTGCAGCACTTCTGCTGTCCCTGGTAAAACTGTGTCTAGTCAAATGGAAATAGTTACAGATAACAGAAGCTAAGGAGTTGTAGGGGAAGTGAGAAACTGATAGCTGTAAATTGGCAGTCATGAAATGCAATGCTAATAACAGATAAATTTAGTCATAGAAAATATGTAGTTGTTGCGTTTAAAGGCAAAGGTGAAAGTTGTAGGTATGTGTGGAAGGAATAATAAATCAATATTACAGATGCATATATAGGTAAGCGTTGGTGTTGTCAAATATTTCTGTTCCATACTTGAGAATAATATTTGTCTTGGTGCTTTTTAATAATTACTAAATCCTTTCTGATCTGATACTAACCAGGAAAGATGCAGAACATTGATTGTTAGTGTCAAAAGCTTCTTAATGTATGAGGTTTGACAGCTACCCCAGTGAATTTTCAGAAAATTGACCAAAGAATGAACATAACTAATGATCTGGCTATCAAATGATGCTTGAGGTACTAGGGAACTTCAGCAGGTCAGGAAATAAGTAGTGTGCTATTGTTTATACATGTCAATGAATTGTTCTTCATTGACATTGATCATGAACAATTGTGTTGAGCAGCTGCATGACATTGCATACAAGATATAATTGGTGTAGAATTACAGGATGGTGCCATGATCCATGCCACTTGATGAGACTTTATGTAGATATATACTGACAAATTTATCATATTCAGCTGACACTAACTGCCATAAATATGTGCGAGTGTGAGTCTCTTAAGGTGTTTGGCTTGCTTCTGTATGATGCCAGTTACAATAGCAATGTTAAGGACCTTATGCATACATAAACTGAACTTCAATTGCACTCACCAAAAACAAGTGCCAGAGCTCATCAGAAAACAACGTTCGTTTGGGGTTTGTGGTGGTTTCTTTGGGGTGGGAAGTGATTATGCATTTGTTCTTGACATAATGCTACTTAAATCTTTCTTAATTTATAAGACAGCAGTAGGGGAATACTACAAATACTGAAGTGATTTGTGTCACATGAAGAGAGACTCTTACAGAAGCCAACTTTGATCATGTGCTAGGCTACAGCCATTTGAGCAACACGCGTTTTAACATGGTTCATTGGAAAGTCACAGCTAGGAGCTATGAATATAGGTCACTCAGGATGGGAGGCTGTATTTTGGAAAGCATTGACTCAGAAAATGATTTGGAGTTCTGATGTATTACCAGTTGAGCATGAAATTGCAGCACAATGCAGTGGCTTATGGAATAAATGCTGTCTTTGGGTAGCTTGGGTAGCAGGGTTATTACCACTATATAGTATTAGAGGGACAATTACAGGAATATTATGTCCTGGGAACTGTTTTTAAAAACTGTTTTTAAAAACAACACTGCCAAGCTGGAAAGATAGCAAGGCAGCTTTAGAATGGCTGTAGCTCTGGTTAGCATAATTTACTGAAACTAAAGAACCAAGGTAAAGTGTGTGATTAGTGTTTACATTTCTGTGTGGTATAATATGTTTGGAAGAAGATTCATTTATTTGTCAGAAAGAGATAATGAATTTCATTATTTCAGTAGCTGGAAGCAAAACTAGACTGTGTTTTTAGGGAAACGTTTTTTTTTTCTGATGGCATAGGAATGACTCGCTTGGGAATGCATTTGGTTTGTCTAATGTGTTGTCTTCAAAGTTTATGGTATTCTTTCACATGAGCTGTCTAGCTGAGCCAGAAGTTACGGACGTGATGTGGGTTTACCACTTGGTGAAATGTCATGGGCTGTGTTATAGAAGAGACCAGGCCAGATAACCATAAGGATCCCTTAGAGAGAGAGGTGCAGCTAGTGAGTGAGGAAGAGGAGGGGAGGAGCGAAAACAAGAAGGAGTTATTGTGGTGAAATGTTGAGTCAGTCCCTTGACCACAATGGCCTGGGGACGTGTTAATGGGTCCCATCCTTCTCAAGGGTCCAGGCTCAGCCAGGTGAAGTGAGGTGACTGTGCAATGCTCATAAAAGGGAAGCTGAAGCAGCACCGGTGCAGGGGGAAGAGACCAGATGCAGTGAGCCTGGCGTCTGTTGTTATCATCACTGTGCTTTCGGTTTTGACTCTGGAAAATTTTGTATGCTTGCGTGCTTCTTGCTCATTGTTTATTACCTGTGCCCTCTGCTTTATGAATGCATGTCTTCTTTCCCTCTTCCCCTTAATCTTAACTTGCTCTTGCTTCTACTGTCACCTTTGCTTTTGTCTCGCACTAGTACGCATGTCCCAGCTCTCAGTTTGTCCATAAGGCTTTGCTTCTGTTTTCTGTTTACATTGCATGAAGACCTGTGTCTTGGGCTTGTTTGGAATGCAACTTATTGGAAAAACAACAGTCTTAAAGGCTTTGAATAATCTAGAAATCAGGATGTATTTTGTAATTGCGTAGAACAGTTCAGGAATCGTATCTAGAATAACTTCTATGTTCTTCGTAGATTTTTTTTTTTTAATAAACTTTATCATCTCTTTTAAAGTCAATAGAGTTTTCCCATGAGAGTATAGCTGATAGTGGTACGCAAGGTAAAATAATATGAAAGCCACTAGAGAGTTGCATGTGTATTGTGTGTATGGAAGGACTTGGGGAAAATTACTGAGTACAGTCCAGTGAGATAAGAGTGAGATGGGCTACAAATGCTGTGGTAAAAGATACAGTTAGAGCAAGGCACCTCAACAGTCAGCCTTCATTTTGTTTTTGAAGGCTTGCTCAGAACAGACTTCAGATAAATGACTTTCTCTTTTTGCCTTATTTTGTTAATAAATGTAATGGTCCACCGTATAAATATAATGACACCAAAGTTCATGTCTCTAACAAAATTGAGTTTCAGTGACAGGCTTTGCTGTGTCTTATGTTTCAGAATATACCTTTCTGGGGCCTTCACCAAAGTCTGATAGGTGTTGGAGCTTGGTGTTTGTGCTTTAAAAACCAAGCAGCCCATCCTTGTCTTTAATAGAGAAATCAAAACTCTGCAGCAGATAGGATAAATACAAAGTTTCTTTGCTGTTACTGATGTTTGCCACAAATTACATTTGCTTGTTTCCTGGTTGTGCCTGTAAGTATGTTTGGTTTTAGCTGCCAAGGGCTCAGAGATGGGTGATTCCTGCTGTCAGGCTGGGTGCTGTCATTTACACTGCCCAGTTACAGTATAAGGCAAAGGGAGCTCGCTCTCCTTCGGTAGTCCCGTGCATGATAGCTGCTGATCTCACCACAGCCCTAGTGGCTTCCTGCTTTTGAGAGATCGGTATCGGTTCTCCTGAAAGAATTGCCAGAGTTTGATGCTTTCTATTTTCGTTTTAATGAAACCCTCTTCTTTGTATTAATTTGCCAAATGTGATGTACACTTCAAAAAAGCAAAATGCACAGTGTGGTCTTTGGTTTAGCAAACTTGGTAAGTTTTGTCATTCATAAAAATGTGTTGACTGTTTTCAGACGTGTTTGTCATCTAGGTACTTTTGTGATTTAGCCTGTTAGTTTGAAGTTATATGAAAGTTCTTCTGAAATGAACTCAGCTTCAGGAATTAACTTAGTCCAAAACCGATCAAGAGGAAACACTCAAAACCCTCATTCTTGCATGTTGATGAAAGCATCTTTTAGTATTCTTCCAAGTACAGGGTTAGCTTTGGGCTATGGGATTTATTCAAAGTGGTTTGCACTGGTTGAGTATCTGGTCATCCTGTGTAGCACAGTATATCTCCTCAGCAATGGGTTATGTCCTTTTGATTGCAAAAATGAGTGAATGGGGATATATGTTTAATTAAATAAGAAAGTTAACTAAGCTGACACAGGTAACAGTTTCTAATGATTTTGGTCAACATTGTGAGCAATTATTTGTTTTACTTAAGTATCTTTGCAACACACTTCTGGGTGGGGATTATTTGTCACAAAATATGTAGTCTCTACCTGTGAAGAATCTGGAAGAAAGTTACATGTTAAGCTTGTTTTGTCCTCAAAAGGAAGAGTAGTTCTCTTGAGATGCAAAATTGTTTTTAACTTCATTGCATATGTTGTTGACTCATCTTGCTGGCTCAGGGTGTATTTTATCCTTAAATAGGAGATAAGCAGAGCTTCACATGGCTTTCATACCGGTTCCAAAATTTTGGTCAGGAATCCCTTTTGTTGGTGTCCTACTGTTTTGTAGTTATCTGAACTTTTTGGGAGAAAGTTTGTTTCTTACCTCTGGTCCTAGGTGTGTATCTTACTGTTAGAGCTTTTCTCATGTTTTCCTGGGCTGTGAAGCATATCTCCTGTACTTCTCTAGGTCTCAAACACTACTGCAGGGTGGATGATTTACAAGAAGAATTACATGCCAGGCGTGCAGGTAGAGCCCACTACACACAATGAAATCATGTCAAGTGTGGGATTCCACTACTAATGCATTATAGGAAAAGTGAAACTTAAAACAACAGTAAAGAAAAATATCCCCCCCTGTGCTATTTGTAATTTGTTTCTTCAAGTTTGCTACTTACTTATTTTAGTATCTCTTCTACCTTCTGCAAAACCACTTCAGAAGCAATATCTAATACGAAGAGTGACAGTTCATCAGCTATTTAGGTTGTCATAGCTCTTGTTATAGTTAAAATGTTTCTGGGTAGTCTGTTTTGCATTCCTGTAGGTTCCTGCTATTGCATTTAGAAGTGTCAGTGATCTGAAAGACTTGATTAGTATTCCAGGCTTTGTGAAAGCCTTAAGAAATGCTGTTACTTCAGTCGCACGTTAGTTCTCTCATCTACATAGCTTCACAGAAGTTTGTGAAAAATAAGGCAAATTGCTCGTGTGTGGTTAACTGCAACACTCTGGGGTGCTGTATACCCGTTGCTAAATAGATTTATACTCTGCTTATGGATGGGACTTTTGCATTGTTAAAACGCTTCTCATAGGAAGATGAGCCACTTTGTATTTGAAAAATTATTTCCTGCTTTGATGGAAATGTCGAGTTTTGTAACAGTTGTACACTTTGTCAGTGCGAAACAGAACAGCTGTTCTAGCTTGAGGTCATTTTGTTAATGTACAAACTGCAGTTAAGTGTTCAAAACCTTATTTTTTTTGCAAACTGGGCTCTCACTAGCTCATTTGTCCTTTCTTGGCCAGGGTTGATGAAACAATGGTGCTGCTGACGGGGAGACTTTCCTGCTCTTCGCATGGTGTTTCTGCATAATGCAGGTTTTCCGTTGGTTCTGTGACAAATGAGGGTCACTGCTACACGAGGAGTGTAGCCATATACATGTATAGCCTGTGCTGCTGTATTGTTGATCTTTAATATAATCTCTGTAGTGGTAAATTCATACCTACTGGATTTTTTTTATTATTACTGAAAGTCGGGGGTTGGCAGAACTGTGCTGGTTCATGGCCCTGATGTGTAGTAAAGGAGTGCTTACATTTTCCTGGAGTTGCTGGATATTCCTCTTAACACTTATTTTTGGGTTAAACATGTGAATGAGACTAGAATTTATGAATATTTGTTTTAAAAAATCATATTTTCTTCTAGATTATAAAAACACTTAAGGTACTACAGGATTTGGATATATCACTGGATATTCTAGTGGTAAGTGACCAATAATATATTACTCTTCCATAGTGAATTACTGTGTAAATGTTGGGGCTTTGTAGGCATAGAAGCAGTGAACATTGTTGCATTTTGTAAATTTGACTCTTGCTCATGATTCATTCAGAGCTCTGTACGAGCAACCATGGAGCTTTTTCCAAAAGCCAGCTGGAAGCTGGGCATACAACTTGACAAATGCAGTATTATGCCAGCAGTGATAGTACTGAACAGGGATCTAAGCATACAGAGAACACTTTGCTACTCAGGCTTCATTTCTTATCACTGTAAAACTGCTTTCGAGTTGATGCCTAAAACAAATGTGTGAACTGTTCTTTAGGTCAGTTGTCTAAGTCTTCTATCTTTTATTAGCAGCTGAAGGTTAGTTTCTTGCATTTAAAGAGCAGGCATCCCAAGTTATAGAGTAAGGATACTTGTGACTTTCATCCTTATCCAAGCTGCATCCTGTCAGAGTTTATATTGGAAATTCTCATGCTTCTAGGAAGCTTCAGCTTATTATGAGCAATATGTTTGTATGTCGGGAAGAAGAAAAATGTGGGTTTTGTGAGATAATTCTTTGAAGAATATGAGAAAAATATGGGAATTAAGATGTTTGGCTGGCCTCTTCAGGCAAAGGCACTTGCCTGCCTAAACACAGGTAGACTTCTACTGGAATGCAGCCATATTTATGTATTCTTATTGGAAAACAAAAAAATCTTATATTGGAATTAGTTGTTTAAAATAAAAGGGCTTCTGCAGACAATGAATGTTCCCAGCAGACTTGCATGTTTTATAATGTGACAGACTATGATGGAAGCCTTCAAGTCAAACAGAGGAAAGAGGTGTCTTGCAACCAAGGACTCCACGTATTTTTAACATATTTTAAGAATATAAATAGCTTTAGGAAATAATTCCACTGAATTTCTTGCGTCTATTTGCAATACAATGACCTACCAAACCAGTATCGCCAAAATTATATAGATGCTAAATCTCCTTAAAGTGAAATTAAGGAAGCCCTTTCTACGGTGTGGACTGATTTTGCAGGACTAACACATGTATAGGTCTTGCTCAGATTTCACTGAAGCATCATTTCAGTAGTTAGCAAGAGCATTAAGAGGTTGCTGCTAACCTAAGGAGTTCCAGGTTTTGTATGCATGTTAAAAGTGACAGTTTCTGAATCAGAGATACTTACTGATAATACAGGAAAAAAAAAATCACCTATGGTGCTTATATACATTCAAAGTTTGCAAGATAGTTGTGTTTAAACATCGTAAAACTCACTAGAGCAAGATTTGAAGGCACAATGGTAATGTGAAAATAGTCATACGGGGAAAAATGTTTTAAATGTCAAGGTTTTGAGGTTTTTTTCTTCCCTGTGGCTGAAACTGAGACTGAGTTTAGTCATATGAACTCTGCAACTCTGACCCGTCTACCCCATACCAGTCCTGGGTGAGATGCATTTTAGATTACAATACATCCATCATGTGCTCTCTGACATACTAAAATGCACTTGCATAAGCCTAAAGGGAATTTTAATTGATTAATCTAATTCACTGGGACAGTATGCTTTTTGTGGGCGTAAGCATTCGAGCCAAGCAAAATTCCTGAAATAGATATGTTTAATAGTGGAAAATTCCTTCTCTTATTTTTGTGAATTAAGACTGCATTTTGTTCCCTGTATTTGGTTATAAATATTTACCTTTTCAGTTCTGTTTGCAGTATAAGGAGTACATTTGTTATTTCTTTAGCTGCCGTAAGACTTCTCTAACTACTAGGCTTATAGCAGTTTTAGAAAAGGTTTTTATTTGGGATGATAGTTGTGATTTATTCCACCCATCTTTCTTGCCTTGTCTTCAACAGGAAACAGGCATAGGCAAAACAGTTAACAGTTTTAGGAAACATGCCATTGCTGGAAATGTAGCCAAAACCCTGGTAAAACAATGGAAAAAACTTATTCCTCCAGAAAATAAAAGGTAGGTGTGAAGTAACTTTTTTTTTTTTAAGAAATTAGTTATACTGTAGTGTAACTATAAAATACCACTTGGACAGCTTAGGAAAGTGTTTGGAAAGACAAATGTGCATTAGGACAAATGCATAAACTGGGTGGAAGAAATCAGTCTTTCTTTTATAAAATACCAGAAAGTGAATCAGAGCCACAAGTATTGGTCAATTAGCCAGCCAGCACTCAGACTTCATCTCCCTTTTTTTTGATGGTCACAAGTTCTTAGGTCCCAGCTGATGCAAGCAGGACTTAGCCAGTGGTGGGCGCTGCTCTGCATTTCTTCAGGACAGTGGGAAGCTTGCTCGCTCTTCAGAGTGGTGGTTAAATGAGGCAGTTCTCCAGTGATTTGGCTGTATAGAGGCTTTCCTGTAATGTTCTTGTGGACTGAGAGGGGCTTCCAATATTGGAGGAATCACACTGAAGAGATACGATTTCTTCTCAGAATGAAGCAGCCACATCTGCCATGGCCAGGCTGACTGTGCTGTAGGTGTTTTGCAGACCTCCAACATTTTGAGGCAGTTGAGCTGAGAAAGGCAAAGGTTTAGGTTGACTGAATAGTGCATTTTAAATCTGAAGTTGTTCAAACAACAGGAAAGTGAAATACCAGAACCTGTGATAAGCAAAGCGTAAAGGCTGACCTGTTGTAATCTGTATCACCTACAGAGCGTGTCATAAATTCTGTCTCAGTGTTTTTCAAGTACTATGTCTATGTTATGAAGCATGCAGGGAAGCTTGTGTAAAAAGTGGTATCCAACACATCGTAAGCAAGTAGTGCTGCTAGGCGTGTTTTCCTACTGATGGTTATATCCCTATTTGCTGCTTTTCTTTCTGTCAGTTCTTGTTGCAGCATTTAGTGGTGCTGGACCCAAGAGCTGCTTCTCTGGGGATTTTGTGCTAATAAAGGAAGAATAAGATCGCAACAGAGCACAGTTGTTGGTCTTGTACAGTTATGACACATGGTGTGATTTAATGCTTTTGGTTTTACTAATGTAAGTAAAAAGATCGATTGTTCAAGAACTTTGCATCAGATGTAGCATGAGATGTGAGGGGTTTTTTTATGTTGCAGTGGTCACAGAGGAAGAAAACAAAATACCGAAAAAGAAAAAGATAAGACAAAATCTTCTGTTTCCAAGGAGATTAAGCCTTCAGAGAAGTCCAAAGCATCTGTACTGGCCTCCAGAAGTTCCAATAGTGCTCCTATTTCTAAGAAGTTGAATAGGCAGAATATTTGTAGTAAAAAGGCCCACCAAAGTAGAGATTCTGAGTCTCAAAAAGAATGTGGTGATAATAAAGAATGTAGCAGCAGTGGTTCTAAGCATGCTTCCCAGGGTACAAATCCTCAAACTAAAGAAAGTGATTTCAGAGAGGGAACCTCCACAGACAGCAATAAAGTTTCAGAAAAGCAGCATGCCTCTGTAGCCAATGAAGACTTACCACCCCTGAAGGAAAAGCCTAGTGAGGATGCTTCCAAGCAGAAAAATCCTAAGCATGTGAAGAAACCAAAACAAAAACTTGTCATAAAAAACAAAGCTGAATTATCTAGTGATGAAGAATTTGAGCCCCCTACTATGTCTTTTGAATCTTATCTTAACTATGATCAGGTTAACAGAAAAAGAAAAAGGAAGGCTTGTTCTGCAGGTGAACAGGCAAAGAAGTGCAGTGAACAGAAGAGTTCGTTACCACAGAAGACTTCAAAATTTTCTCATGCAAAAGAGCAAGAAGAAGATGTAAAAAAATGTGAGGATGATCAATCAGAAACTCCTAATAAAAAGGTAAACCACTGCATGGTTGAGATAATAGCAAATAAACTGCAGATGGAGTGCTTTGGACTCTTATTTTCAGTGAAACTCAGCTGTATTTATTTAAGCAACTGATTGCACAGCTCTGAAATATCAGCTGCATTGCAATTGCCAATAATCACAATAATTGGGGAAAAATTGTTTATTGCATACTGGCAGTTTACTGCGAACTAATCTTCTATTTTTAGGATGATTGCCAATATGGCAATAGTCTTTAATGCATATCAGCTAATCTGCTTTTGACCCACAAAGTAAAGAAACGTACTTACCTTGGGAAAGATGTCCCCTTCTTCCATTCCTGACCAGCCTGGTTTGTGAATGCAGCAGCTGTTTGTGTACAGCACAGTTGTTTTGTCAGGTGCTGGGCTTCTTTAGTAGGGAGTGTTAAGATCTGCAGTGGAACTCAACTTTCTCCTTTTAATACATTGAATTAAACCACAGTATGGCATGTAAAAATAGCTTATATATGTTTGTAACGTGAACTGTTCTAGTCCCTTGAAGTGGAAAAAGCTTAAGTAGCTCCTCTGAGCCAAGGTAGATCTAAACGTGTATTAATTAGACCTTTTAAATGAAGCCCTTTTGTGCACTGGGAGTTAGGTCTCTTCAGTTTTTTATCCTTGCTGTGATATGAAAGTTCCAGGGTTTATTTATTGTGGAAGATCTGCAATCTGAATGTGGTATCTACTGTCCCAAATGGAGAAATATTAATGTAGAGGCTTGTGTATGGTACTCTAGTATAAACTGAGGAAAAATCTTGGATGTTCAAGCAGTGGTAAAAAGTTATTAAAAATACTGAAGTGATGTTCCGGGAGATGCAAGGTTTGGGCTGTAAGGACACCTGTGACCCAATTTGGATGTTGCACAAAATGCTGACCTTTACCAGACTGCTGTATGTTTAAATCCCTTTTTAAGGGGTTATCTGTGAAAATTTTAGGCTAAATGGCTTGTCCAGCACAATATAGGCGACTTGATAGAAGCAGATATGAAGCTATTTCTTGTCCTTCAGGATGGCATTTGGTTTGCCTTTGAACATTGAATTGTCATTTTTTCATCTTGCAGTTTTGTCTCATTCATTGGACGCCTCTAACATCAATAGTGATTTATTTGAAAGCCTGCTAGCTGAACATGTGTACCCTGTTCTTTAATCTCTTTTTATGCACTGATTGCAGATATCCCACTAAGTTCCTTTTGTGATGTAGTCTTGATAAGTAGAGTATGAAAGGGTATGCTGAAAAGTAATCCAGTGAGTAAATTTTAGTGCAGAAAATCAATAATTTTAGTTATCCTAGTTAACTTTGGGGGTTGCTTAAGGGTTTATTTTAAGCCTCGCTAAACCCAAATTTGTAACGTTGAAGCAGTGTTTCCTTGAATGTGCACAGGCCAAGATGGCATCCCTCCAAGATCTGCTTAATACTCCACTGCCTAAATTTCTGACAGGCATCTCAATCTCATCTCCCCCATATGCTGCAGACTTTAAAGGTAAGTAGTGTGCGAGGCTGATAAATGTGAAATAGCACAGGTTTTTACAGCTCTATGTAGAGATGTTTTTATCCCCTTTCCTAATAAACCATATTAGCTCACCTGTTCATGGCAAAGAAGTGCCTTGCCTTTACTTTCTCATCTGCAGAAATTGTCTTGAAGTTGAAGGGGGTTATAAAGGCTTCCCTCTTACAGCTTTCAGAACAAAGTAGCGTGGAAGGTTACCACAGATGCAGAGAAGGCATAGATGAAGTAGTAGTTCTCAAGGCCCCATTTATCTTTACTTCTCTCTGTACCTTATAGCAGGCAAAGCTTTAGTAGAAATTATCTTAGGTAGAAGAAATATAAGAAGCACCAGGTGCAGCTTTGGCATAGGAATTTATATGTAGATGAGACAAAGTACCAGTGGTTCCCCTAGCAGCTCCTGTGAGGTTTCAGTGGTTTCATATCACTATAGTCTTGAAACATCACTGCTACTACAGCTTCTGGATTCCCTAGCAGATCTCAGGAAGATCAATTATATGTTGTAGACTGGTAACAGAGTAATCTAGATGTGAATACAGCTCATGTAGACCTGAGCTAGATAATGTAAGGCTGATTTGAGTTGGTGCAGCTCACTTGCAATGTACGCACTGTCTTGGTGTTAGATGATGATGAATGGACTTCTGTAACATATTGTACCTGTAAGGGTCCCAAGCTGTAATGCAGTAAGTTTGTGTTTAAAAAAAAAAGTATATACGTGTGTCCTACCAGGTGTATTTCTCTCAAACCTGAATGTTTAAAGCATTGTAAAATGTCAGGAGGTAAACGAAACCCTGCCTGATGTTTGGTGTTTTGTTTTGGTTTTTTGCAGCTTCCCCTGTGCCTATTGTAGAAGCACCCCAGGAAGTCGGTGAGATGGTTCAATTCACAGGACGGAGACTGAACTCTAAAATGCAAGTTTACTCTGGCTCTAAACCAGTCTGTCTTTCAAAGATGCTTACGCTGTATGAACAGTGCATCCGTGTGCTTCAAAATAATATTGATTGTGAGTACTTTAAGGGTTTTGTAGCGGGCTGTGCCTGAAAGTGTATCAGATTGCTTTTTTTTCCTCCATGCCAGCAACTAGTCTACTGAAAGATACTGCCCTTCCTTATAAACAGTGACTCAGAGCAGGTTGAAGGGCACTTAAAAAAAATTTGATTTGTGGCTGTGCTAAAATGTAGTTCTGTTTTAAAAGCTTACATTTTTGAAGTTCCCATTTTAGTTAAAATACCATTTTTTGGCTTATGATTTATATTTTTTCCCCTCCAGAATGTTTGTTTACATAAATTAGAATGAGTGATGAAGAAATTATTTATTCCTTGGTGTAGGCAGAGGGGAATGATACACATCAGTAAACATGGTGCAATAGCTGTTCGAGATGCTTTCTCCATCCTCAGATATAACTGCCAGTCAGTGTGGAGCTGCTGATTTATGAATATTTTTCATAGCCTGACTTCAAAACATGTGTTCTGTTAGTTCTTGCTAAAATTAATTTGTATTTTTATATTTAAACTGCTTGGTGAGTGGTGTTACCCACTGAGTAAAAGAAATGAGACACTGAAAGTGCTGTCCTCTCTTGTAGCACTACATGAAGTAGGAGGTGTGCCCTTTGAAATTCTTGAGCCTGTGCTAACACGTTGCACACCAGAGCAGTTGTTTCGAATAGAGGAATGTAATCCGGTAAATTCTGCCTTGTGAAATTCGGGGAGAACATGAGGCATCTGTTTCTGCCTTCCTTGCACCCTTTTTGATAAAGATTCTCAATGGGTTACACTGGTTTTCTGTCTTGCATACTTATTTCTTTGCATTCATCTGTCATTATCAAGCCTCCCTTCATCAGCTGTCAGGGTGTTTCTAAGAATAAGAGAAAAAAGCCAAACAAACCACCACAGTATTTACCAGTGAAGTACCTGGGAAAGTTATAATAGAACCAACTGTTAAGGTTGTAAAGCATACCAACCGGGAAGTATCTGGAGTGAAAATTAATGTGTGTGGTAGATTTTTTTTTTTTTTGTCTACACTGTTAGGACTTCGTGATGCATTTGAACATCGAGATTCTGACTGTTTAGCTCTTTGTAGTGCAAGTTGGCGATTTCTCTGCATGCCTAAAGTTGAGAGCTGGTGCTGGAAATGCAAGTCTAGCCAGTAAGCATGGCTCATTAACTCAAATACAGAGCTCTGCTATTTGAAGCTATGTGATTTCTAGACTGAAGTCAGGATCTCTGAAGGGTATTGCCACGCTTTGTGTTGAGGATACTTGTGACAGCATGTGTGGTGGGGTTTGTTCTTCACCTTTCTCCACTGGGGTATTTGGGCTTTGCCTACAGGCACAGCTAACAGGTACTCTTGGAAATGTTATTTTAAATTTTTGATTTAAGATATCTTGTGTTCAAACTAGACATTTACAGAAGAGTCTGACCATTTGTGGAAGAAACACTGCCAGAGAGATTTTAAAAATGAGAGCCTCCTGGAATACAAGTCTTGGCGTGAAATGTACTTGAGACTGTTCAATCAGAGAGAGGAAAAACTGAAGATGCTTACAAAAAATATTCTTTCAGCTCAGTCTGAGAAACCAAAAGGTAAAATCTGTGGTTAGCTTTAGTACAATACATTAATGTGTAATACTTGCAGCATAGGATAGACCAATCTTACTTTATGGGTTAGACTGAGGATTCTAAGCAACAATGCAAAGAGTACATATTAACTTCATTATTTGTAATTACATTTGAAGAACTACTGTATGCAGTCTGTATATGATTTGCCATGGTTCAGTTACTATTTTTGTACCAGATTCTGCTTTTCTGAATTACTTTTTTCCCCAATTTAAACACAGGAATTGCCACACAATCATATTATCAACTGAGTTTTGGACATAAGGGGAAAAAAGTCTTGTATCCTCTGCTTCTTACTTCTCTGTTAGGCAGGCAAGTAAAAATGGCTTACATGACCAGTGCAGCAAAACCACCCAGGAACATTCGCCGACAGCAAGAAATCCATGGGACAGCAGGACCTGTCACCCAACTTCATCCCATAGAGAAGTGCAAGTAAGTGTTCTGTACTATGCTTTTAATTTGAGTTTAGATGTCTTTGTCAGTACAAAAGCTTGCTGGCAAAATATTTATGGAGTTATAAATAGCTCTCTATTTACTTTCCTTTTTTAAGCAGCTAGTGGCTAGAAACTAACTTGCCTTTTAAGTCTTGCATGCTCCTCTGCCGCGTATGCGTTGTCATTGCTCATTTCTCTGGAGTGCCAGTGATGAATTCATCCTCCCAGCTGGAGAGTGAGTGGATGCTGTTGTTTTTCCTCCAGATTACACTAATACCACTTGACATTCTGGGGAGATTCCAGTGTTGGTGTTTCATGTTTGTAAACCTGCCTAGTAGCTTCATGTGTTTTCCTGCTTTCATAAAATCCCAGTCAGCTGTCGAGAGTGATATAGCTTACCAGAGTGGATCTCAGCAACTTTTAATACCCTGATTGTGGGTATTGGAAGCTTAAAGAAGTGTCTGGAACAGTAGCCAACCCTAGTCACTGAAGGAACAGAAAACTGGGATTCTGCAACTGTTTCCTTTGTATGGCACAAAGTCAAATTTTCTTTGACATCTTAGTTCAGAGAGTTCAACAGCCATGAGAACCAAAGCTGAGAAAGGAGGTTTGTCCTGTTGTTTCTAGGAGCCTAATGAACTCTCTTGTATCTGAGAGGATGGCTGCAACAGGGAGACAAACCAGCTGTAGCACCAGCTTCTGCCTCTTCTTCTCTTCTCAGCTGTGTGGAAACAGGATGCCGTTTTTTAGTGTTTGAATATCTGTTCTTGCCTGAAAGAAAAATCAGCAGTTTGGTTCAGAAGCACCCCATGAGTTGATGAGTCCACATGCCAGTAGCTGGACCATAAAAAGCTATGGAGTGTATTCATACTGCCTGAACATGGGTGTCTTAAGCCGTTGTCACTCACTCCACTGTGGCTGCTGGTGAGCGTGGTCCCCTCCCTTGTCCCCACTGCATGTGGTTGTTCCTGTGTTGGCATAACTGCTCTGCAGCTAGCTCTTCCAGCATATTCCCTTGGGGGAGCAGCAGGTGGAACGTGTTTCATTATTCTGAATTAGGGCACAGTTATGCAGATTGACAAATATGGGAGTGCATAGTGACAGATAGCTGGGAACAGGGCGGATGAAACTTAAGCTGTTGCAAATATGATGCAAGAGTGACTTAGTAAAGCTGAGTATGCCAGCAGTGTCATTTTAAGTTGTTTCTGTTCTGATACTGCAGTGCCTGCAGTTGTGCTGACTAATTGTTTGGTCTTAGGCATGCAAACTAGATAACTCAACTGACCTGGGTTTATCAGGGGGGGAAAAAAACCCTACAAAACCACGGGAAAGTGTGTTTTCTGCAAGTTTCAAGAGCTTGACTAGTCAAGCCGCCTCAACTTCCTGCTCAAGATGCTGGTATGGGTCAGGAATGACAGCCTGGATGTAGGAACAGAAGTTCCTACATCAATCATAAAATCAGCTTTTACATCAGATACATCAGATTTTATAGCTGCACTGTTAGGTGATTAAAGTAAGAAGCTTCTTTCCTTACTGTTGCTGTTTTCAATGGAAAGATACTCCCCCACCAAGGCAGTAGCTTCAAGTTAGTCTTCTGCTTTCTGTTGCCCTGTGAGAGGTTATATCTGTGTTGGGAGAAGATCAGCCTTCCCGTTTAGGTGCTTCAAGTACACTTGTGTAAATGTCCTTTCTGTACCAGTAATCTCTCAGCCAGTAACTGAATGATGTACTCAAAGCCCTGCATGTTTGTGGTTTTTTTCTTTTTTTTCCCCTCAGGCATGATAAATTAGGAAGAACTGTGTTGTGTGAAAGAAGCCCTAATAAGGTCGTTTCTTTGCCTTTTTAAGAAACAAGAGTTTGTTTAGGCATGATGAGTTTCACTTCGTTGCTTTGACCATGTCCTCTGAAAACCTCTCGGTTTTGCAAGTTGTAGAATTTGTACAGCTGAAATATTCACTTAAGAAACTGGTCTTGCAGGAGCTAGAAAGGTCCTATGGCAGCCGTGCAGATCCCTGTCAGGCTGCTGTTCGCAGTGCAGCGGTGTATGATAACTAGTAGCAGATGTCAGTGACTGGCTGTGGCGTACAAGACTGCCCAGCTTGGTGACATCATGCTGACACTTTAATACTGTGTTGGATTAACTGTCTTTCGCAGTAGGCATCAGCTCTGTATCTGTGCCTGCCTCAGTTCTTGTTGGGTTGATTGAGGATTCCCTCTCAATATTTAGGGCTAGTTATTGTGCCTTTTGCTAAAATTCCTACTTTAGAAACAAATATAAAAGTTTGTAAGTTTGCCCTCATTTTCTGTCAGAGCTAGGTAGCAGTTCAGCTGTGTTCAAAGAGGAAAATAAACACGAAGAGCAAACTAGAGCACAGAACATTATGAATCACAGTGGTATTGCTGAACATTTTGATCTGCCACCAATACTGATCATTTAATTTTAAAGACAATTAAGATGCATCAAAATTAATAAATGGAAAATTTGTGCAAGCAGGGGAATGGACTAGATGACCTGAGATCCTGTCTAATCTGAATTATCCTATGATTTTTAAATGTATCAAGTCTTAAATGTTTGTGATCATTTTTTTTTTCCAAAATGACATGGAGCAAATAGTAGTTTGATATCAAATGCTAATTTTTTTCTTATTTCCTTGTTTTAAAAGAACAAAGATTCCAGAAAGCAGAGACAGAAATAACACATCAAATCTGATCCCTGCTAGCAACAGTGGAAGCTCTAGCTCAAGCGTAATGACTCAAGATGGAAAGAAGCCCATCAGAAGTAAATGGAATTTCCTAAGATTATAAAGATACTTGTTGTAATTTGCTGTCTATTAATACTTGCTTAATATTATACTAATACCATTTTAAATCACTCATAGCTGTAATTCAAACTGGTCCCTTTTTTTTGTTTTTATAGAAGAAATTGCACCAATCATGAGGAAAACTTTGAAAGCATTGAAGAGTAGAGCTGGACGACGGTAAAATGAGGTGGCATATTTGAAACTTATGTGACTATTTTTCATGTATCATGGTACAGCTGATGACAATAATGTTAATGTAAACATTCTGCAATTTGCCTTAATTAAAACAGTTATAAAATATTTCGGAAGTGAATGATTTGCAATAAAAATAGAAACCTCAGAGTCCTTTCATACTGCTGCTTTCTTATTCATGGATGAGGAAAACTGAATTGAAATAACATCAGTACACACTAATGAAAAATCAGTTTATAGGGACTTCTATAGATGCTGTCTTTAAGTGCTTCCATGAAAAGCTTATGCAAATGTGTACATAAGCTGATAACTTTAACCTTGGCAAAATATACCGACAGCTTATCTAATAGAAATGGCCACAAGGTGTACTTAGATACAACTGCAAACAGGTCTGACATCTCTTGCACAAAAGTGTTTTGGAAACTTAGTGTATTTGTTCCACTAAAGGTTTTCCTAGGAAGACTTTTATATTTTTCTTTCTATGAATACGTGATTTGGCTGGATTGTAGTTTTTCCTTTTCTGGAAACAGAAGACTTTATAAGACAGTCCTGGAGCTCAACTTCTGACTTACCGGAAGTGGGCTGTGAAACATCCTTACTCAGGGCACTATGTGCTTTTCTGCCCTTTTACTTGACTTAGGCAGTGAACCTTTTAAAGGAGAGGTAGGAGAAGACAACGTTTAAATTTAAATTGCTTTTCTAAAGTAGGATTTATATACTGCCAGGTTAAATACAGCAGGCTATGATACTGAGTTAATGAAAAATCATGTGTTATTCAGGAGCTTTGTCTAGTTGGGACATTTTTGGTACAATAATTAAAACCAGAGCTGTCATTGTGTGATACCATCTAAAGGCATTAAGTACTTGTGTGGGAGATAGTATCCTGGGAACAAGCAGGAAGGGGGGAAACTAAGAATGTCATCAGTTTGATGCTGTGGTCATCTAGTAGAACTCATGCAGAATAATTCATTTAAGTCTGGAGATGAGAGAAGACTTGTGTTATTATATGATCTGTTGCTCTCAGTCTGTCATGAAGAGGCAGTCTGTCATGAAGAGGCCTAGCTCATGACCTTTAATATGAGCCTTTTGTGTTCAAAGGGAAGAAGCTATTTGGTCTTGAATAGCTGTCCTTTCAAGAGTTGGGGACTGCTGCAGTTTGGGGTTGGCCAACGAATGGGTTTGCTTTTAGAAATGAGATACTTCTTTGTGGTTGCTTCATCTCAACCAGTTCCTTTGTGTGAAAGTCTGACTTTGCCTTGAAGGCATGGCTTACAAATGGAGGAGCTCTTTCTATAGACTGCACTCAGTAGTGTGTTTCTTCCTTTGTACTTCTATAGGATTTGGCATTTTAGAACTTCACCTGAACCACAGGGTAAGGGTAAGATCATCGTGAAACCAGTTGCTGTTTCTTACTCAAGACACCTTATAAGTGAATTCCCTTGCCATCGTATAAATTTTCAGATTACAAAAATACTGCTACTAAAAATGGCTTTTGCAGTCAGGTAATGTAGTCACCCACCTCTAACAGCCTCTGCAAATGCTCTATTTAGAGAGGGATTTTAAGTCAGCAGGTGTGCCACTGTGTTGTGGTTTTTTTCCACACATTATAGTTGCATTAAAGAGTGAAAGATGAAAACAGGTGTGGTGACCTGGTGGTGTGGTTTGAACCCACTTTGCTAGCAGCAAACACAACACCAAACCAGGACACGTAGAAACTCTGGGGAGCTTGCTTTTGTTTCTGGGATCAAAACAAGCATTGAGTAGTAGGAGACATAGTGCAGTGTCTGCCATACGTATCTGTAAAGAATGCTTGTGGGAGGAGCTATCCAGGAGTTAAACCTGGCTGAACGGCCAGTGTACCACCCTTTTGTCCATAAAGTAGCTCTGGTCATCATGTAGTTGCTAATCAGTTGATGGCAGAAGTTTAATTCAGCTGGAGGTTTGTATCAAGTGTAGTGTGAATTGTTCAAGAACTCTGGGTATTTTGCTAAATCACTTTTATTTGTTCGAATTGTTGATGGTATCCTTTTATGCAGGAAAAGACCAAGCCATAACTAAGCCTTCTGCTGGACTCTGGTGTTAGAGAACACAGCTGTAACCATTTGGACCAGCTACAGATGACAGGAGTGTCCCCTTGGGAGATGGAAGGATAAATAATTGTTTTAAGTAGTAGACTTTCATTGTTAATTGAAGTAGGAGATAACTTTTTTTTCTATCCTTGACACTGATGGCACAGCTGTGGGGAGGGTAAGTCCAACTTCAAGATTAGATGGCTTTTGTTTCCTCTTACTTTCTGTCACTTCAAAGGCTGTAGATATATCTCTGGGAAGAGAAATGCAGAGGGTACCCATGGGATCACATTGTTTTCCTGACAACTTCTACATTAAAAAATACTGTAGACAAGCAATTTTCTTTATTGTAAAGTAGCTGATGCTACACACACTTTAGTCTAGGGTTTTTCTTTCACTTCAGATGTGCTGTGGAATGTTGCTATGGATTGAATGCCCACCTGAGGCTGCAGTGTTGGGGTGATGCTCTGGGAATGCCCAGCTCATTTGTGAGGAATCCTGGTTTTGTGGTTTGACACCGCTTCATGACACAATTCAAAGCATATGTGGAGGTAAATTCAAAGCTTACTTGAAGAGCGTATCCTTTTAATCTGAATTTATGTGGGTGCTTCTGCAGTCTCGTGCCTTCCATCCCTGTGCAGTTAGTCCAGTAAAGAGCAGTTCTTGCTAGGTCAGTGTGTTCTTGGCACCTGACATACTTAACAATACATGGTATTGGAGTATACTGTCCTGAGGCAGATTGCTTTCCTTTTGGTGGATGCACAGAAAGACTTTTGCTTGGTCTTGTTACATACTCCCCAGGCTGGTTGCCAGATCCCTCTTCCTGATAAGCCCTGTGTCCACCTGTTGTGTGTTTGACCTGTTTTGTGTCCTAGTCAACTGGCTCTGTGCTCCCTGGTGGAGACCTGTGATCCTTCTCGGGTAAGTGGCTATTTTCACAGAAAGACTAAACATCTTGAGTGCACATGGCCTTCTCTTCCTTAGAAGCACATGGCAGCTCCTAGTCCTCTTGCAGTATCTCTGGAGCCTTTTATTCCAGCAGCACAATGCTTTCCTCTCCAGGTGACAAGCAAGTTCCATATTCATTTCCAGAAAATAAATGAGTAATGGGAGAAAAATATGGGCACAAGAGGAAAACCTTGTTGTTGTGGAAAAGACCTCAAGTGGAGAATACTTCTTTTCTTCCCTAACTGTCCATTTCATGCATAGAAACCACTTTCCCCTTCCTGCCAATGTTTGTTTCATAGCATTCAGGAATGTTTTCCCAGCGTGTTAGTGGTTGAGCCTAAGAAGAAAGCTCGGCCTGACTGTATTCCATTTAAAAAGGGATGGATGATCTTGCCATTTAAACAGTCCCTGTGGCAGGAGGAGAAAACACAGTTTTGAGGTGAAGAGTTCTTTCATATGAGACCCTGCTCAGAAGGCCTGTGAAGTTCCAGGAGCTAAGCTCTTCTCAGGGAGCACATAGACATTCAAATGCTAGGTTAAGTCCTGGGCCAAAGCCAGGAAGGGGTGTAGGGTTTGGCATGATCCTTCTGGAAGAATTTGGAGACCTCAGTGAACTGCCCTATGAATACTGCTGTCAGTTGGTAGTGTTCCAAGGATCAGTATGTGAGCTGCTGCCAAAGCAAGGCACAACTGGGATCCCTGTCCGCAGGAAGGATGTTACAGCTCTGAGTACAGTGCTGTTGGCTGTCTGGCACCTGGGGATTTCTGAAGGTTTCTGGTAGTCATTGGATAATCTCAGCAGAAGGAAAAGAAATCCCGTCACACAGTGTGAATCTCAGACTTGGCATCTGAAAGGTCAGGAAAAGGTGCTGGGATTTAGTGTGGTGAAAAATATTGGTGGATTGATAAGTAAGAAGACATTCCTAGATATTTCTAGAGTTTCCCTCCTCCCACAGAGCTGCCAAAGGCAGTGTCCACAGCAGAATTTATCAGCATCTTTTTCCTGCAGTTGTAGCCAGTTGTTGCTACCAGAAGAGCAAGTCTAGTTCTCTCCTGATTTGTAATGTCTGCTTGTGGCAAGCTTAATCCTACCAGGCAAGGGAGGAAGGAGTAGCTTGAAGGAGTAGCCTGCTCTCCTGGTTCACCATCTATGGGAGAAATGGTCTTTTTCTTGTTTCCTTACAGACTGAACATACTGTGGATTTTTTTCTTTTTTGCTTTGTCAGTAATTTCCACATGAGCAGTTCTTCCCTCCAGCCCCCAAAGCATTTCCCCTCTGACCTGCTGAATCAACTGGGGGAAAAGAATGGTGATGTGTCCTCATGATCAATCACAGTTGAGCCACTGCAGGGGCTGGGTTCAGCATTTCTTGGTGGGATCATTTGCCTTTGGTTTGCAGTGGTCTCTGGGTACCATTGTTTAGCACTGAAACTCTTCAGGAAGGTGGTGGAATCACTCTGCAGTTGTGCTGCTTGGTATGAGAATGGAACTAAATAATTCCTCCTCCTGCTTGATGGAGGTGGTGTGTGATGTACAGAGGTGTAGTATCCTCCTCTTAACAGTTTCTAGTAAACATTTTTAATGTGCTTTTTAAAATTTTCTGCACACTTGTGAGTTGCATCCTTACACAACTATTGGATTTTCTCTCTCTCAACTTCTTCATAGAGCTGAACTATGTTTGTTTTTCTGTGGCACAGTCATTTCCTTTGGTTACGTGTCTTGGGTTGTTTTTAAAACTTCAACCTTAATCTTTAGCAGAAAGGGGCCTCTGTGACTACACACATTTTAGAGACAGAATTGCAGGCTTTTCAGGAAATAATGTGTGGAGAGTTGGGATCCAGAACAACAAAAAAGCAGATGAAAAACAAGCATTTCCAATTGTGTAGAGGAATGTACCAATCCGAGAAGATTTGAAGGTTGTTTCTACAGATGGCCATACAGAGTCCAGGTCTGTCATGGCCTAGAACCATGAAGATCAGGAGAAGCTGTGTTCTCTAAGATGGAGCATCCTGGAATCTGAGGTCTAACGGTCCTGTGTGTTTAATCCTCCTCAACTTCCTCACTAGTGTGGCCCTAGACAAAAATGATACTAGAAATGGAGCCTGGAATTGCCAAGACTGTAGCATTAAATACATGATGAGGCTGTCACAGTTTTTCAGAAATGAAGCATCAAATATTCAGGAAATTACCAAATGCCCCATCCCTGGAGGCATTGAAGGCCAGGCTGGATGTGGCTCTGAGCAGCCTGGGCTAGTGGTTGGCGGCCCTGCATATGGCGGGGGGGTTGAAACTAGATGATCCCTGTGGTCCTTTTCAACCCAGGCCATTCTACGATTCTATGAAATATTTTAAGGCATAGAAATCTAGTTTCAGAATCAAAGTGTCTTTCTTAGGTTCAGAAGAAGAAACTATCCTTATCGAGGTAGTGGAGAAGGTTGGGGTTTGGTTGGTTGGGTTTTTGTTTTTTTTTTTTTTTTTTTAAAATCCCTGCTTTAAATGGGAAACTACGAAGTCATGAATGTTATTTTTGTAGCTTAAGCCCTAAATGGTGTGTTTACTGCGGGAAGTGCCAGTGGAAGCCTTCAGCAGCGTATGTTTCATGAACTCTGTTTACAGTAGACAAGGTGCATCTTCTTATTCCTGGTGACAGACCTAAAAATGGCACCTGCTCAGGGAGGGAGCCGAACAGCTCTGGAAAATCTCCTGTAGCTGTCCTACAGAACTGCAAGTGGGTAGACAAAGCTCTTTACCACTTTTCCAGGACCTATCCCTTAATGTTTAGGGAGTTGTTGAGTCTGAAGAAGCAGGAAAATAAGCTGCTCAGGTAGAAATGAAGAGGAGCAAGCTGCTGCTTGCCTCTGGAAGAAGGAAGGAGTCTACCCTGCAAGAGCGAAGAAAGCTGCTGAGACCTGACTGGGAAGCAGCATTACCTCTTTCTAAGATGCTGGCCTCTCTGAGGGGAAAAAGTTGAAGCTCTTGTCCTCCTGCCACCTTGCTCAATACATTTCAGAACTTTCTTTCACCAAACAAGGCCCTTTCCCTGCTTCCCGCTTTCCACAGCACTCGGGAGTTCTTGGCTTTTCTCTCCCACAGATGTGCTGTAGCCAGCTCTCAGCAAAACACTTTTTCCCAGTTACCTGTGTTGATGTGCTTTTCGGTGCTTTCAGACCTTTCAGCCTGAAAGTTAGATAATTAGTCTGTCTGAAATTTAGATGAACGCTAAAGTGGCACATTAAACTGTGTCTTTTCAGAGGATTAGCATCATGCTGGAGCAGCGCTGACAGCTGAGTTCTGGGCTTAGGCATTTAGAAAAGCAGGGAGAGAATTAAATGTTGTAGAGAAGTCCCAAAGGCTTATACACAAAGCAGCTTCTCCGTGTTTCCAGAAAGCCTGAGACCTGAGTTTGCTCCTGCAGCTGAGGGATGAACAGCACAGACCCTAAGCAGAGGTACTGATCTCTCTGCCTTTATAGGGAAGGAGAAAAATACTGTATGTGGCTCTGAAAATGCAAAAAAAAAAATAAATATCAGGGACTTCAGAGCTTCTGCCCTGTGCCACAAGGTTTTGTTTTGATCTGCGTGTTGATCAGTGGCTGTTGATCAACTGGCATTGTTTCAAATTCCCTTTTTTGGTAAGAGGGCATTGTATCATGAGGAGGCTGACCGCCTCCCTGGCCTTTGTGGTCATAGCAAAAGTGATTCAGTGCTTTAAGAAGGGGAGAAACACATGAGGAAATAAAGCTTATGTTGCCTCTTGGACTTCTTTGTATACTCTTCTCTTTGAGCTTAATGAACCAGGGAAAGGTATATTTCCTGAAGCCTTTTTTTTCCCCAGTGGCTATTTGAAGAACAAATAACTTTTAGAACAGGCAGAATCTGAAATGTCAAGACACTGCTTTATTCTAGAAGTCCTAATAGGTTCTTAATGGTCCTTCAAAGATGTTAAAATTTAAAATTCTCAGAAAGGTACTGCTCCCTAAGAAGGGAAATGTCCCCAGTCTCTACTAAATGCCTTTTCTAGAAGTCTCCCAACCTGGAAAGCTGCGCTAAGCTGTGCCTGTGTTTCCTCTGCTGTTTGCTGCAGCAGCACCTTTTCCATGACTGAGGGCTCACATCTCTTTGGCCTGCCTAACAAGAGAGGCTTAGGGAACAGTTTCCTCAAGAAAACCTTGAAGTGGGTCTGTCATGAAGTTACTTAATCATTCGGTGTTATCAAAACTTTCAACAGTAAGACGACGGCATGTCTTGATTCACTATAACCTGTATCAAGAGCCTTGTGGAAGAACTCGTGCATAATGTATGAAGCATTTGTCTCGGTTGTTTGAGTAAGACTGAGATATTTTTTGCATGTAAGTCAGTGTTAAACATTGAAAACATAGTATAATTTTCTCAAAATTATGGTACTTACAGCACAGAAAGGGTTTTTCTGAAGATTTAGGGGAAAACCAAGGATGTGATAGACCACGGTTTTGGTGCTGCTGTGACTAGCACAGTGGTTTACATGCTGCTTAGCTCTCGGTAGTTAAAATTCACTGGGGTCTTCAGCTTGTAGGGAACAAGACAACCATTCTTCCTTCCTATCTGCCTTTTTTTCTTGCTCTGTTGTAAATGATGGATAAGAAATTAATCTTCCTGTTCTAATCTGTTGAATTATATTAAAAACAGCATCTTTTTTCTGGGGATGAATTGCTGTAATTCTGAGAGTGACAACTTCCCATGGTGCTGCTGTCTCCATAGGAGAGAAGATGCTTTTGCCTGGGTGCTGACCCTCCTCGGGATGCCCGTCCATTGTTCCCTGCCTCCTCCCAGCAGTGCCTGGCTCCCACCTCGCTGTAGCCGCCTGCATGCTGCTGCCAGGGGAAGGGGAAGCTCTTACCTGCAGAGACAGCAGTGGGCTGCCTTTTTCTTTCCTATGTTCTCAGGTACATCCCGCTTACCTAAGTTTAGAGTTATTTGGTTTTTTTTAAGGTTTCCAGGCAGCAGAATCTGTGAAGAATTTTGACAGCAGGAAGATAACGGTGACACCATGAGAGTGCAGTCCTGAGGGTGGTAAGAAGTCAGGTGGGTGCCGCGCATCCCATCTCCTGCCCTTCTGGAAGGGGGTCTCCTGTCCCTGCTTGTCCATCCTTCCCAGCGGCTCCCCCTGGTCTAGAAGGGGTTGTTGCACAGGAGTTCAAGTGCTGCAAGAAGGGTCTGTGAGAACGAGGTCCCCGTTTCCTCCTGACGCTGGGTACAGTTTGACTCTAGCTCCCTCAGGCAATGTTGAAGATTATGGTCCAGGTCATTTCCTCTTAACAACCCCTTTCCAAGCATGCTGGCATGCAGCTTAGAGGGTTTTTTTTTTTCCTCTGAATAGATGCCAAACCACAAGTGTGGGCAACCTTAAAAATCAGAGGAATGTCAGGCTAATCCCCAGCTGTAAGATTAAAAATAATACACTAGTTTTTTAGATCTATCATCCAAAATGCTAAAGTAGCTGTTCACCTTGCCAGATCTCTCCTGGTACAATACAGCAACGTGACGCCGCACAAAGGAACATCTCTGGCAGATGCCCTAGCATATATTCTGCCTTCTTTTATGTTGCACATGTGTGCTTTTCTCTCTCATTTTCAGGGCTGGCACCTTAGTTCCCACATTGAAACCATTCCCTATTCCCCACCACAGATAATTTTATAAATGTGTTTCCAGTGGCATTTTTCCTTTTTGGAACACTCCCACAGGAAATTAAATCTTCCTAGTTTCAGAGATGCGACCGCTCCCTGCTAATATAGCTCAAAATAATCAGGATGCTCTCAATGTGCTCAAAAATAAGGATGTGATTGCTGTCTTCAAGTGTTTGTTCATACTTTTCCATCTGCTAAATTAGTTTTCTTCACACTTTGACTTGCTGATCTGTCACTGTGAAATAGGTGCTTGTGTTCCTGAAAGCAGATGCTTCCCATTCGGATTTAGAAAGCCCAATTTTGATTCCTGTGTTTGAAAATGGGACTTTTTTTTTTTTTAAAAAATGAGCTTTCTCTGTACCCCAAACCTGCCTTGCTCTTGGGTATTGCTCATCCGCAGCTCTGCTTACAGCCTCACACAACGAGTGGGCTGTGCCTGTTTTGAAGCGAGTAGATAAACACACTGCCTTCTGCTTACCTAACTCTGGCTCTGATGCCTTTTGGCAGCTTTTTAAAAAGACTGTTTTTTTCTTTTCACAGAGGAAAAACTCTGTGCTATTTTATCTAGTGGAGACAAGATGCTTTGGGAGCAGCAGTAGCTATGCTGATGCCTGTACAAGACCATATATGGCTCAGTTGTTTGGAGGTCTGGTGGTCTTGGTGTAGCAGCTTACAGGACCAGAGATCAATGTCTGAGCTTGCGTCTTTAGTAAGATGTCACTTCTTGTCCCTATTAAATAAGAGGAGGATTTGCTAGAGGGAAGACTTCCCTGAGTGCCTTCCAAGAGCTCCATCATTTTACATCTGGGCTACATGAAATACATCCCCCTGTCACATCAGCCCCTGCGGTATAGCCCGGTGGCTGGCAGCGCGGACACGGCAGGCAGCAAACCTCCAGATTTTATTCGGGGTGAGTTAGCAATTTCCACGAGCGTGCTGCTAATGGCCTGCCACTTCCCACTGCGGAAAATTAAGCGCAAAAGGTTGCAGGAGAGTGACACTGCTTTCCAGATACGCCGCAGCACATTTGTGTTCAGACTATGAGGCTTGCTGCTTCTCTTCATGGGGAGCCCCATCAGCTCTTTATACTCACCCCCTTTTACCTGCTCTAAATAGCAATCATCATCTAAAAATCTCTTTGCTGCAGGAGACAATGCTTATGGCAAAACCAGTGTTTCAGAAAGTCGGAGAAACCCGCTTCTTCCAGGACACAGAGACGGTAACACTTGCTTTATGGGAGTGTTAATAGGAGTTATCCACTAAAATCCCCTGGACTCTGGAGAATAAATCTGAGCAGAGACGTTGACTCTCAACATTGCAGTGGACGGGTGCAGGAGGGCACGCCAGATTGAACTCAGAAAAACTAATTTTCCATTGGTTGGATAATCCCTTCAAAACCTGTTTTCTGAACATCAGGATGAGATCCTCTCTCTCTGTTAATGCCTGCGCACCGCCCACATTCGAGCAGAAAGGGTATCAGCGGAAGAGTAGCCAGGGCAAATGCAAAGGCATTTCTGTACCTGGTCAGTGGTCGGTAGCGGTGAAACTGAACCATTTAAATCTGTGCTACTCTTCAGCGCTTGGGATTTATTCTAGCAAATTTATGCTGGAACTTGACAAATGCAGGAATGGCAATAGATTGTCAGACAAATTGCTCAGTTTGCAATATTCACAGTCCATTAAGTCCAATAAGAAATTCCACTATCACCAAAGTGGAAAAACAAAGCTCTGTGATATACATCTGTTATTTTTCATTATGGTAAGTACAGCTGTATTCAGTAGGACTTCAAAATTGCAGGCCATTCTGGTGAAAGTATAGATGGATTTCTTCAAAACCCAGTATACGTTGCCTCACCATTTTCAGACCTCAGCAGGAGATACCAAACAATTCCCTGCCTTACATTTTCCGTCTTATTGCCGACAGCTGGGTTTGATCCAGATCACTGGCTTGGGCTGACACAGAGAAAATGATGATGTTCTAGCATCTAGTTTGTTGAAAAGGGAGAATATAGATTGTTTGTTTTTTTAATCTGCGGAAGATGAGGCGTGGATACTACATAATTTTTTGATGGTTTTTAACACAAAAGAACAGTTTTGAAGCCTTATGGAGGGGAGGAAGGGGGAGTATTTAGTCACCTCCACAGACATCTGAGGTTGATTTGACTGTCAATAATGGCCATGTAAATTTTGTACTATTGGAAAAATCAAAATATGTATTTGCTATTGTTTTCTTACTTACACTACTTAGGCACACAATTTTTCCCCCCTTACACTTGAAGTAGAAAGAAAGAGAATATTTTTGCCCTTATGCCTCACAGCTGAAAACAGGCATTTGAAAGCAAATTAGACACACAAGAGGGAACTAATGTGCTTGTTTTGTTGTTTTCAGCCTGTGTACAATGGGGTTTCTGTCTTTGATGGGCTGGTGAAAGGAACGGAAGGATGAATTGCTTGTCACCATATAATCTGTCAGTATATAATTTGTCAACATATAATCTGAGGCAGCCTCCAGGGAAATAAGTACATGCTTCGTGGTTGCATTCATGATGCATTTCACTGAATTATGAAATGCTTATGCTTTGTATAAATCCAGGACAACCTAGCCACAAGATTAAGATAACTGAAAATATCTCTCTAATTTCAGGATGAAGTTCTTGCAAACTGGTGGGGGCTCTATGTCAAAAGCTTATCACAATGCTGAAAAGAGCCCTGAAGCTCCTGGTATTGATATTCAGTTGCTTTGCCAATTTTCTTGCATTACAGCACAGGTTACAACACCTCTCAGAGCTCCAAGCCACTTTTCCCCATCTGTCCCTGCCTGCTGTCTGTAATTTAGCTGCTCCTCATGAGCTGCTCTGTGAAGTTTATGTAATTAAAATTACCTTTGCAGAAGAACAAAGAGGAAAGTCTGGCAATTCGGTTTGACTGGGAACCTTGACTCAACTTTGCTTAGTGCACTGGTTTAAGCACCTGTTCCCAAAACAATGTAACTTTTACCAGTAAGTAAAATCATGTAAGTAGCTGGGTATGATGCTAATGGTCCAGAAAAGATAAAAGATACTGGGGAGGCAGAGAACACCAATAGTAATGGGGGGGAATAACCGGAATTTCTCATTCATGCTTCCACACTACGACATGCGCAAGACAGCAGGAGTTTATATGCTGTTAGCCAGCAGGCATGGCCACCCCAAATACAGGAATTTTTAATGTAAGCATGCAGATATCCACGATGGGATTCTCATTCTGGTCTTCATAAGCCTCAAGCCAGAGGAAAAAACAATTGCTGTTATTCTGGAAGAGTCAGTCCTGAAAACTACAGCTCTTCTTTGAAGAGATTAAGTTCCTGGGAATGCTCCGCATGTTCTTTGCTCACTGATTTATTAGTTCAAATCAAATTTCGAGAAAGGTAAGGGCTTTTCTACTCACTGGCCTTACCCAGCTCATCTTGGAAATCTCAATTCAGCACAATTCTGCAATTCCCATCAGCCAAATTAGGTGCCCAATGTTGGGTGAGATGTTGCTTATTGCAAACAATGGTATTGTATGGCCATTCCCCAGGGGAAATCATGGCCTGTAAATGTACAAAAGCTCCAGTCGCCCATTCCTTCTACAAGTGACTCTGATTTTCACATATTTTCATTCTGTTTCTGCTATGCTTCGCACAATATTCTTGTCCTGGAATGTTACATTGTTGAGTAATTGGTTGCTGCAATTTCACAGCAGGAAAGCGTGAATTTGATTTACTAATATTTTAGTTCCTCTCCTACAATATGTATTTGGCAATATGATTAATTGTTGCAATTGGTCTTGAAATATTATAGTAATATAGGAGCTAGGTGTAAATTCAAACTGCTGCATCTAAGGCTAAATTACTAAACACCTGGTGTGCAGCGCTTGCTGTGCAGATTGGTTCCAGAGGGACTGGTTAGGTGTGAAGGGTTTCTGAAACTCACAGCCATGTTTACTCGGTGTGACTAAATAAGACACTTAGAGGCCACACAAGAAGCATGTTGGGATTTGAAAGCTTTTTTTTATATATGTAAGGTAAATAAAGTCATGAGCCTTTGATCCCAGGGAAGCAGAGAAGGAATGGTAAAGCAATATTCTTGGCTAGGTACTACTGGGTGGTACTTCCTGAGCCTGCCTCAAACCATTTGTTACAGTCACGAGCCCTTTATTAAGTGGAATTTACCCCAGTGCAGAGGGCTTCTGCAAAAGCCTTTACTCCATGCACAACCTCCTTCAGGTCTCTGTGAAGGGCAGTGGTGAGGTTCTGCCGGGGACATAAATCCTTGATGAAAATCCCAGTTAGAATGTTCAGCCACTGGATGTCCTCATTTTCAAAGGTCTGCAAAGGTTGATCAGCTGCAAAGCCACATGCTGTTGACAGTTTGCAGAGCATTGCATAAAAATACTTTGTGTGTACTGGGTATTGCCAAACTCCAGGTTTACCACCCATAAAGCAATGGAATCAGTTTCACTCCTCAAGGGAATTAAACTCCTACTGGATGCAGAACATGTATTTACTCTGCTCCCTTCTCCAGCTTTCTCTCTTTTTGGTGACTGAATTGCTATTAGAGTGAAAGCTTGCATTTCTAAACACTGAGATGTTCATTTCTTTCCTTTTCCAGTGTTATTTTCACTAGAGTTTATTGCTGTTTTACCTGCAAATTCTGACTGCAGCTTGGTTTTTCCAAGTTCCTGTGAATTTCTAAGAGCGCATCCCTCTGCTTGCAGGAGTCCTGCTCTGATACCTGATCTAACGTTGTCAGTGGCAGGTAATCACATCATGCACGTAGTGGGGACCACTTCTACGCCTGCCCAGAGAGCTGAGCCTTGATTTTTCTCAGAAGGCCTGTTTCATCCTGCAGCTCATGAGCCATCACCACCCACCTTTCCTTTGCTGCAGGCAGCCCTGCCCGCACCATCATGGAGGGTACTTCTCAGCCTGAGCTTCCCCTGCAGCTAAAACTCGTATCCAGCCTTCTAGTTCTTGCAGCTCTAATGGCATCGTCCTTGCCAAACATTCCTGTCTTCTGATTATGATTTGACATTGCTTGTCAAACACTCTCCAACAACTTATAAAAATCTGAGTTGGCAGAAAGATTGCCCGTAGCCACACGTGGATTTCATGTTTGTTCATGAAACATGGAAAACACGTTAATGAAAATCTACATTGGTTTTTTTCTTCAGTCTGAAGTTTCAAGAAAAAAAACGCATCTACTTAGCTTTCTGCCTTTTAATTTTTCTAATTTAAGCTGCTGTTAAACCATGTTGTCTTTCTAACAAGGGAGCAGCTTGAGCTCTGTAAGCTCTTGTTTGAAATCATGAGAGCAGGTTTTGCCAGAGGACAAACTCAGTAGAAAAATTAAGGCTAGACTTAGAACTGTAGAATCATTGAGGCTGAAAAGGACCTTTACAATCAATGAGCCCAGCTGTTAACCTAACACTGCCCCTTCCACCACTAGCCCATGTCCCTCAGCACCACATCTACACATCTTTTAAATACCCCCAGGGATGGTGACTCCAACACTTCCCTGGGCAGCCTGGTCCAATGGTTGACAACCTTTTTGGTAAAGAAGTGTTTCCTAATATCCAGCCTAAACCTCCCTTGGTGCAACTTGAGGCCATTTCCTCTGGTCCCATCACTTGTTCCTTTAGAGAAGAGCCCAGCACCCCCCTCACTGCACCCTCCTTTCAGGCAGCTGTAGAGAGTGATGAGGTCTCCTCTCAGCCTCCTCTTCTCCAGACTAAACACCCCCAGCTCCCTCAGCCGCTCCTCGTCAGCCCTGTGCTCCAGACCCTTCCCCAGCTTCGTTGCCCTTCTCTGGACCTGCTCCAGCCCCTCAATGTCCTTCTTGTGGTGAGGGGCCCAGAACTGAACAGGATTCAAGGTGTGGCCTCACCAGTGCTGAGTACAGGGGCACAATCCCTGCCCTAGTCCTGCTGGCCACACTAGTGCTGATGCCGTTGGCCTTCTTGGCCACCTGGGCACACTGCTGGCTCATGTTCAGCCGGCTGTCGACCAGCACCCCCAGGTCCCTCTCTGCTGGGCAGCTTTCCAGCCACTCTGCCCCGAGCCTGGAGCGTTGCTTCTTTCCCTCATGAAGGAAACTCATCTTGTCACGTATACAGGCATACTTACTCTAGATATGTGCGCTTCATGTACAAGCATGGTAGTTTTTGTTGCTGCCGTGCTGGTGCTTGAGGCATATCTCCAGCAGGAGTCAGCCTCTGCATGTGCTGAAGTCTCCTAAGGTGACTGGAGCCCGGTATGCATTTATATACATGTATATGTATATATATGTATATATATACTTGCCAATGTCTGTTTTCCATGGTTCAGCGTTGGATGAGTAGCTCAGACAAGGAGATGAATGTGCTGTCCTCTCACACACAGCTCTGCGGGACCAGTAGAGCCTCATGGAAACTCGCTCAGCCCTTGTGCCTCCCGTTGTGTCTGCCGTGGAAGGTGGGCAGACACCTAGGACGCTCCTGAGAGGACTCAGCGCTGTCATTTGCTCCCAGCTCAGTAACCAAGCCAGTTTCTGGACTCTGAAACAAACCTAACGTCCAGGTGAGCGAGGAGAAAGATTTGGAAGACGGAGGACAGAGAGAAAACCACCACGGCAGGTCTGGATGACGTGATGCTTGTTGTGAGGTTGTTACCTTAACCCCAAGTACACGCTGCTGTTTCTGTAACAGGGCAAGCAGCGTGGTGGGAGCAGACTGCTTTGTGAACACAGTGGGGAGCTAGGAGCAGCTTCTGACCACCTGTCCTGGAGGTGCTGGAGGACACGGAGCCAGCCATGGTTGACTGGAACCGAGCTCTCTCCACTCCTGGTGTGAGACTGACAGGGCTGGGAGAGCAAATTAAATACCATGTCCCTGCTCTAGAAACCGTGATGCTGCTGTGAAATTTGCTTGCTGTAGGCTAACAGTGCTGACAATGTGTCTAAATTGTTGACTGTCAGAAAATTTGGCTTCTAAACCGCTTAGGAATGGGTGACAGCCTGTGGTGTGCTCAGCCTTCACCCTCTCCAAGGAGAAGACTTACCGATCCTTTTCTGTCTGTTTGAGGGGTAGTTTGGGCTGCACTAACTGTGGTGGTGAATATGGATGAAGAAGAAATGGCATTGGAGCCCAACATCTCTGTTCTGAGGTTGGACACTTCCACTTTTCTCTCTGTCGCTCATGGTCATTCTGGGAGAGCTGAAGCCCACTGTGATTTTTAGGGGATCTACCTACTCTTTCTTCCTGCAGCTTTCGAAGAGTTCTTTGGAAAACGTAGGAGGCTGCTTTTAGCCATTGCAAAACTGGAGATTTGGCTTGGAGTACGGAAAAGAGATTAAAGGTTTTGCAAGCAGTGAACCTTAGATTTACAGCAAACACAAAGCATTTTTCTTCCTCGGTACAAAAACACAGATGCAGCTCAAATTAAAATCAATAATTGATCTACATTCATTTACAGAGACATTTACATTTGTGTTAGGCTGGGAAACCTTATCCCTGTGTGCACATTTCGCTTTTAAGCAGCTTGTACTCAGGCTGACTGAAAGTGTATCTGCTCACCAAGTGGGCAACGCTCAGTCCCTTCTAGGAATGAGCTGGGGCCACTTCTCTTCTGCTGGCTGCCAAGAGGAGGGCTGACAAGACAAACTGAAGCTGCTGAACTGTTATACAGCTTATTAGAGAAGAGCAGAGAGCTCTAAAGCTCAGGGTGCAGCCAGGATTTACCTCTTGAGAAATGGCAGCAGTCACCAAAGTATCTTGCTTGCACAGGCAACAAATCTGCCTCAAAATAAACAGTGTGGATGTAGCCTGCAAGGCTGAAATCAAAATAGTCCTTTTTTTTTTTGGCTGAGATGCTATAATATGGGATGAGGCTAGGCAAACATACCGTGACTCTCCCCCGTTTGGTGCTCCATGTCCCTCCCAGATCACTGTGCAGCTATGCCAGGCTACGGGTCACACAACTTCATTCCCTATATAGAGAAAAATTCCTGCTATGTTAACGACAGATCTGCGAGGAATTTCATCTTTGCTTCAGCTGGTTAATGAACCGGTGTCTTGCTCTGGCTGGTACTTGCAGGGAGCACATTGCGAGGGCTGCTCTGCTCCAGCGCTGTGCTGGTAAGACGACTCTGTGGCAGACGGCGTCCTGTGACCTGGGGCATGTCCCTGCTGCAGGATCCTGCTGGGACCCCACTGTGGGGATGCACCCTGGGATGTGCCCCAGGATGTCACCTGCTGCTGGAAACCTGGTTCTGAGGGGCGGCAGCCCCCACTGCCACCAGCAGACCCAGGTTGTCTTCTTCCCTGGGAAGGAATTGCCGGTTTCCACCTTGGGGTCCAGCTCTTGAGGGTACTTCAGAGTCTGTGGCTCTGGGGACTGCCAGTTCCCCCTTCTCCTGCCCCCCTCCTTTTCAGTCCTCTCCTGCTGCTGCCCCCCACAGCCCCTGAACTCCTGTCCCTTGTGTCCCCTTGTTTCAAGCCCAGCCCTTGGTGGGCAGCCCCCTTTTTCCCCTGCCCCAGGGCAGACAGGCAGGTCCCTGGCCCCCCGGTCCCCCAGCAGGTCCATGGTCCCCCAGCCCTCCTGCACTCCTAGGAACACGTGGGCAGCCTGGGCAGCATGACGCAGAGCTGATGGAGTCATAGGGGACTTGGGGAATTTTGAGCTGCTAAATATTAGGCTTGTTAGGTGTACAGGCTGCTGAGCTCATGTGAACTGATTTTTATTTTTTCAGAGGAATCTTGGACAAATTTCATGGCTGTGGCAGCAAGAGGCACACCAGTGTCAGGAGGCTAATCTCTCTGCTAAGTGACCCCTTCTGCTAAAGCGACTCTTTTTTTTTCAAAGCAAATGATCATGGTAGCAAAATTACTGCGCATCTTTTCAAGGTACGGCATAACGTGTGTTCTGGTAAGTGTGTTCTCAGAACCAGCTGATCATTTTAGCTGAAAACTTTTCTAAAATTCCTGAATCTGAGTCAGACTTGCAAGGTAGAAAACTTTATCCTGACAGCTGGAGTCTGGGGAAATTGCAAGCAAGTAGAAACTAGATCCTGCAAAAGGAAGTAGGAGGCCAGCTAAGGATGGAGATTATCAGCTCTTCCCATCTCTCCTGGTGACAGAAGGAGAAAAGGTGCCCTTCTGCTTCCTCGGGAGGTTTCCAAACATGAAGAAAGGGGCTTTGTTTTCAGTCGGGGTGGGTTTCAGCTGAGGAAGGTTAGCAGGGAAACAGAGATGGGAAACCTGCAGCAGTTGGGTGCTGTGTGTGAGGGAAGAAGCTGCCCATTCGGTGTTTACACTGTGTCTCCAGGATGTAGAAAGTGCAAGAGGCTTTTGGTTTTGGTTTCATTTATAGCTGTTGTGTCCTCTCACCTTCCCCCTCTTTTCAATTTACAGCCCTGGTATTAATCCAGCATAGGGTTTCCCACACTCCAGAAGATAAACGTCGTGCTCTCAAGTGATTCCTGGAGGAGATGGACAGGGAGGAAGAGGGGGGCAAAAGAATCAAGGAGAAACTGCATCATCCAGCCTGATCCGCATTGGGCTCTGCATCTGTATCCTGGGACCAGATTTCTGCTGAGATTTCACTGGAGGGCAGCTTGTCCTTCCTGCGGGGAAGAGACCGTTTGCACAGGATGAGCGTGGCTGTGTTAGTTAGGGAAGCTGGGGGAAAAGCGATGTATAAGAAAGGGGGCCTTGGGTGGGCACCATTTCTGTGGGGGATCCCACATCCCAGCAGCATTTCCACCCAGGGACAACCCCGTCTTTACGGCTCCTAAACCTGAAAGCACTGACATATCTGAACAGCCTAAACCAAGCGAGCCCACAGCAAGGAGCGGCATTTCAGGCGGACGAGAAGTCAAACCTGTGCCGAGAGAGCCCAGCGCCGTACACAGCAAGGCGGTGTGGATACGTAGGCTGCAAAATCACAAGCTGCTCCCTGCCAACTAGGTGGCTGCAATGAGCATGCCGAAGCAGACCAGGTTTCCCCTTCACCCTTCTCTGGCTTCCTGTTGGCCTACGCCTCTGCAGGGCATATGTATGAAGCACTGAGAACTGGAACCTGTATTTGCATGCTGGCTGAAGAAACAGTGGGCATTTTGTAATGAAAGCTGAGCAGGACCCATGGTGGGGGATGATGCTTCCATGTGAGGACTCCCACCAATGGGCAAGACCATACATGCGTTACACCACCCGTATCAGCTGGGAGAAGTCTGTGTTTTGTGTGTATGTCCGACAGGATCACCAGATTCCTTTCTGGTCCCCACATTTTCAAGTGTTTGCAGTTGTCTCGGTTCTTCACGTAATCAAATCAATTTCAATACTTTACTTTCTTCAAATACAAAACAGTCTTAACTGAGCAGAGTGACTGGTTCCTGGCAAAACCTCTTCTCTCATAAAAAGACCAAGGACAGGACAGGACAGGATAGGATAGGACAGGACAGGATAGGATAGTTTATTTGGATCATCTAGTCCAACTGCTGGGCTGGTAGAAGTTCCTTGCAGCTGGCAGGTCACTGAAGGCATGCCAGGATCATGGTCCAGCCCACTTTGCTTTCCATTTACTTCTGCTGGCCTGCAAAGCTCCTGAGGTGCCTGCGTGAACTTCCCAGTTCACCACAGTACGTCTGTTTGCCAAGTGTTTACGTGACCTAAATTCTTTTGAAAACCATCACTTGTGGCAACTGTAGTACAGGCTTTACAGAACTGGGTAGCTGGTTAACAAATGCTTTGACCCGGACACACAACCTCTGCCATTTTGTTATCAGTGTATAGGCAGTCTCTCTTCCATTTTATTTATTTTTTAATGTTAGCTGTTTTCTTAAATTATATTTTTTTCTAAGTAGAAGATTGAGCTGTTGCACATATGAGTACTTTTGGTACTCAGCATAACATCCCTTCAGAAAGGTATTTAATTCTAAAGACAATTGTCCTTCTCACGGAACAGTTACATCACACCTGGATTCAGATGTCTGCTTTTAACACCAGTTGTTACTGTGACATAATTAAAGGCAGAAAAAATATTTTACCTGGTACAGCTGCTTACTACAATTTTTCCATTCAGCTTTCGGAATCAATTTCAGTTATATCTCCTTTATCCTGGGTCCAATTCCTTAAATAAGGAACTTTCACAGTCTATCAGTTCTTCTTGGTCTAAAGAGAAATGTCAGAAATGTCTTCATTCTTTTTTTCCTGAAGAGCAGTAACACTTTTCTAACATGGTATTTTATAATTTGACGAAAAAAAAAATCTTCTATGGTAAAAGTCATTGAAGTACATCTGTCTAATTAACATGCACTATATGAGCTAAATAACTATTACAGGAAATTAGTGAAGAGTAGACTCAACATTAAACTTGCATTTATGAATACCAAATGTGGAATTGTATGTGTGTGCAATTGTAGATAAGACCCTATTTGATCACTCTAAGGGCATTAAACTTCCCTTCCAGCTAAGATGAGAGGAAGAAGGAAATTAGGAACCATATGCCAAAAAAAAAAAAAAAGGTTTTAAAAAAATTCTGAGCCAGTCAAAATATTTTTCATCGTTGTCAAATTTAGGTTAGCCTCAGTGATAGCTGCTCCTGCTGCCCATCAGTAAAACATTCTCCAGGTCCATCAATCAGTACCTGAGATGATGGGCCATAAGGATGATCCTGATACGAGTTCTTGACACACAGAGTGATGCTCATCGCTGCCCTAGCGACCAGCCCAGCTTCCCCAAGGGGGTGGTGCCTCCTCCTGGCCCTCGCGGTGCTGAATGCAACCTGGCCCAGAGCCCGCTGGAAGCTGTGGGACTCTCATCATTCAGAGAATAAAGATCGTGAAATGGTATGAAATGATGGTGCAGCTTAATGCCTACCAAAATCTCCAGGCTGGGCTGATAGGCAGGGTGACTTACCTCATGCTGGTATCTGCCTTTTCATTGTGTGCCAAATCCAGCAGCGTAGTTGTCTCTGCTGGCCATGGGAAAATAGAGCACCATACTACACACATAGTCAGGTGGTATTTAGCTACATCATGATGTTGATTCGAAAAAATAAACTCAGACCTGAATTCATGTCTCTACTTGTTCTCTTCATGGTGGTTGGAGAAGCAAAATCTGCTCTGAGAGGTTATATCTGGTTGTATTGGAGCAGCTGAAAATATCAAAAATCTCTAAAAATGGTTGGGGCTCAGAATGTATCCATCAGCCGTGACAGCCAGCCCACCAATTAGGAGGGAAAAAAAAGAAAGAAGGGAAAAACTCCATCCCAGCCACCAGAATATCTCGTCTCCTTACCTGCCAGAACCCATCGCTTTGTTCTTCTGGCCAAAGAAGATGATGGGTGTCAGCCTTTGAAAGTTGGTGTGAAATGAGAAACCATTGGACACAATGCAACCACATATTACTGGCCACTCCTTACAAACGCAAATAGGATTAAATCAGAGTAATACCTCATGTGATCGCAGCTCATTGTGTTCAAATAAAAGCTGACGTTATCGTGAGCGATTTGTTTGGGGGTGGGGGTAGAGAGGAGATGTTACAGCTTCTGCTCACAGTGACCGCTATTTATAATGCTGTAAAAGCACAGTGAATGTGTTAAATGCACTGTCATGAGCACGTGCTGCTTGAGCTTGGCATTATGACTATAATAATTCATTGCAACTCTCAGATGTGCCTTTATATTAGCAATTCATTACTGTTATTCTATATCAGTTATTTCGGACGTATAAAAACTGTGTAGATGTGGCACTGGTGATGCCATAACCATATTTCAAACTGTATTTGTAGCTCTGTAATCAATACGGGAACACGTTATAGTCACATCTACCTGCTGCTTTCACAACCCCCTTCTAAACAATTTAAATAGAAACTGGAGCGTAAATGTGACTGGAGCCCGCAGCCAGCAAAACCGAGAAAAGAGAAGCACGTCAGTAATTAACCCCAGCGCCCTGCCAGGCCTGGCTCTCAGCAGCTCTGCCGGCTCCAGTGCAGTCACTGCGGGTTCAGTAGAATCCCTGTTTAATTTGTTGAGAGGGAGTGGTAACTACTCTTCCAGCAGTAATTGACTGCTGGTTAGGTTATTGTCCCCAAAAACTGGTCCTATCACCCGTAGTACTTGAGTCTTTGTACTCTTCTTGTTTTGCCTTGGCTTCTCTGTGCTCTGTAACAGCATCTCTTTCTTTCTAAGGAGGCTCAGGAAACATGAGTGGGGCAGAGAAGTCGTCCTGAAAGCAGAAGACATCTCAGGAACTTGGCCTGCTTTATTTTTATTATTATTTATTGTATTTTTCCTAGTGTTCATTTAAATGTGTTTTGAACTATGAGCTTTATGAACTACTGAAACTACGCTGATGCAAAATCTGTTTCCATCCATTCCCTTTTTTTCTCTCTACCCCACTGTGTACTTTGTCATTAATTTCTGATTATTATGAATGTTTCTGCTTTCTTTGTAGCAGCACTAACCTCCTCCACACTTACCCAAACCCACGGATATCCTTGCTTTAGGGCTTTTTATAAGAATCTCAACTTAGAACTTAGTGTTGTTTGCTTGAATTGCCTTTTGACAAGCCAGAAAGTAATTCTTGTCTGAGCTGTGCTGAGGAGGGAGGGCTACAGCATGACCTTGCTCTTGCTGCTTTCAAACAATAGCTTCCAGGAATACTCCAGAGATCAGTCCAGCCTTATCTATATTTTACATTTCATTGTCTGAATTCCTTAAAAGTCCCATAAACCTGATTTTTTTTTTGTTCAGGAGCACACAGGATGATGGTATCTAGGAAGAGAAACAGAGATTTTCAGCGCTGAAGTTCTTGGCGATGTACCCAGACCAGACCGGTAGTGACTGAAGGGCGGCTCTTTATTTGATAGACTATAAGACATTATTTTTTCAATCACAACCTGTCTCCCCAATTTCAACTGTGCTGTGACTATATGTGTAAACTGGTAGCCCTGCTGTCATTCCCAGCAGAGCGCCCTGGAAGCACTGACCTGTTCAGCAGGGTGATCCCTCGCATGCAACACGTCCCCGCTGGCAATCCCATGCCAGAGAGTTGCTCTTCTCCTGCTGTGCGCGTGCTGCAAATAACTGGGGGTGTAACCTTTGTTTATGTGCACCTTCACATTGTTTAATGGGGGCAACGGTGACTGCCACAAAACCTGACGTGGGCTGCCCAGTCAGGGTGTGAATGGCAGAAAGAAAAGTGGAGTATCACAGGGAGAGCAGACTTCACCTGTTTTCCTCCAAAGCTGAGCTGGTAGAAGTCTGAAGAAAGCTGAAGAAAGCAGCCTGCCAGGAAAGGACAAAGCTGCTCCCCACACTCATTCATTGCTTCCGCAGAAGAGGTAGTGGCAGATTTCTTCCAGATTTCATACATCTCCTGGCATTGCTGGGAGAGTCTTAAAAAGAAGATGTCCCAAGTAACTAAAATTCAGCCATCAAATATATAAAAGTACTGAAATACTTTAAGAAGTAATAAAAAGGAAAAAAAAAAAGGTAGGAAAATGAAAGATTTAAATAACAAAGCTCAAAAAAGAGAAGAAGAAAAACCAGACCGAATTGTTATCAAATGTCAGTTCGGGGCCAGGTAAGCCCCTGCAATTTGCTGTCCTCTGCTTGCTTGCAACTTCTCCTGCGCGCCTGGTTGTAACTTCTAGTTGCTCCATTTTATCACAATTCTCTTTTCCCACCCCTATTCAAAGACCTCTCCCACCAAAACTTGTCCCAACGTGAGGTCACTCTTCTTCTGGACACACAGGATCCAGAATTGGTCTCTTCTGGGTTTGGGAAAGGGTTTTTTATCGCCGCTATTTCTTAGCGCAGCAGAACAACAGAGATGAGTAACTCATTACACTGACCAAAGCTGAAGAGCTTTTCTTGCTCAGGATGATGCTTTTTGCTGTGAGAATACTATTTCCTCAACAAGGGTGCTGGTTTGCCTTTTGGCCTCCTTGATTCCTATTTTCACATCATAGCCTCAGGCTGTATCTTCAGGTGTGCAGCGAGCCAGGGCCACTAGCACAGGTTTGATGTCCTAAGCTCTCAAGGATTTTATCAAAGACCCCCATGACAGTAGATGTCCACCTCGCAGAAGGGGAAAAGGCTCTTTGTCCCTACACTGACTGTCAGCTGGTGAAGGCAGGTCTCATAAATAAGCATTAAGCTCTCCTGCCATCACTCTGTCCCCTGGACTCCCTGACACTCTTGAGAAGTATGCAAACACTTTGCCTCATCCTTCATTAAAGTACACAGACTCACCCGATAGTCACTGTTACCCTCCTGTTACTGTCTAGACTTGTCACAGTGAGACCTAGTCACGAGACACATGACAGCATCTGCAGCAGTGACACCTCACGCCAAACTTCATGTCTGTGTCATGCAGACAAACTATTTACAAGCCTCCATGACGGATCAGTGTGCTGGGGTTTGAAGCCCTCTCTGTCTGGAGGGTGTGCTGGGCATTTCTCCCAAACCGCACAGAAGACGGTGGGACAGGGAGCACCACAAGCTGGCATGAAATCCCTCCCACACAGGCCACCACTGGAGCTGTTGCCCGGTGTTGGAATCAGCTGTGGGACAATGTGGATGCTTCCAGCCGAGCAGAATGTGCACAGGAGGTCCTGAAGTACCACTCCCAGCTGTTCTTAACAGCTGGAGCTCAGGACCCATTCACCCTTCTGTTTGGAAATGAACAGTCACATTGTTTTTCAATTTCAAATGCCTTGAATGCCGCCCCATCCCTGTGATCTAGTCCCACGCAGGACTGCATGTCCGGTGTGTACTGGGGGCAGGCAGCTGCAGCCCTCCCTTGTTCATGTGCCCTGCTGCTCGGGCTCCCTGCCGTCCTGCTTTTCCGCAGGGTTCCCTGGGCACAAAGGCATGGAGGAGCTGTAACAGTCACTGGACTGAGGCAAGGCGATCTTGGGAGCAGATCTTGGTCGGCCCCTGATGAGAGCACCGTGTTCCTGTGTCTGGTTCAAGACCTCCCATGTCAGAGCTTGCATCGGAGCTGTGACATGAAGCTTGATTTTCTGAACCTGGCCTCTCTGCTTGCCCTCAGGGAGGACCAGCCCCACCAGCAGCTGGAAGAAGTGCATCAGCAGCATCCAGCTGGCCACCGACTGGGACCCAAAGGTGTGATGGGGATGGTCCTCCTCATCTCCACTTCTAAGGTCTGCTGGACAGCCCCTAGATCCCTGCCTTTGCCAAGCTCTGTGCCAGCGTGCAACACACTTGTTTGATTGTCTCCTGGCTTGTAGTCATCTAATCTCCTGCCCCAGGGCTGGGAAGGCCTGAGAGCCCTGGTGTGCGCCCGCCCTGTTTCCAAGCACATTTATGAACGCTCCCTCCATGGGTACTGCAGGAGCTGAGGAATTATTTGTCTCAAAATAATGTATATATATTGAAAAAACTAATCTCCAAGCCCTGCTCAGAACACCACTAGGTAATGAGCTTCCTTTCAAGTGCCAGATGAAAAAAGATCAATCACAGTTTTCTTTTTGCATGTACTATTAGCGGTTTGAACACTTGTAGAGGATGAAAATTATGTTGGAAACACTACTATGGTCCTCTGAGGTGAAGTGCTGACACTTTCGCTCCAACACACATTTTTTAATCATGGCATGGTCAGGAGTCAGATTGTTTCCTGTGGCTTTCTAAAGAACCACTTCAGTCCAGTTGTTATCAGGTCAGCAATATTTAGAGTTTTTTCCCCCGTGGGCTAGCAGACTTCTTTGCATACTTTATTTAGACACATTGAGAGGCTTTTTTTTTTAAATTAGTGGATATATCAATTGCAGAAAGAAATTGCAGTCAGAATTCTGACTGATTTTTTAAAGGTACTTACAAGAAAATGGCAACGTTGTAAAAGTTTCTTGGTTTATAGGTCAGGGAGGAGTAACAGTACACAAGGTCCTAAAATGTCCTTTTTAAAACCAAAAATAGTCAGATCACTGCAATTCCCACAGAGACTAAACAGATCTAGCTTTCGAGATTTATCAGCTGATTTAATAAAAAAATAATAAATACATTGCAATTCTATAAGACTAAGTGTTGTCAGTACCATGCAGGGATTGAAGAACAGAGATGACCACAACAAACTTCCCCCTCTGCCTTCTTCCTGTATCCGCAAGAGGTTATAATTACGCATGAAATTAGCAATATTTCAAGAGCTTCTCTGATGCTAGGTGCCTGCTTTCAAAACCATTTTATGTCACCGTGTAGATTACAAAATTGCTATTATGCAACTTCACAGGCGAAAGCCTCCGAGACTGTTTTCTCGTCGGAGCTCAGCTCCTTGCCCCACTCGCAGAGGTATGAGGCTGCTGGAGCCGGTGAGGGTACGGGTGTATGTCCCTTTGCTCACCCTTCTCACCTTACCATTGGCTCTGCTGAAAGTGGATTTAAAAACCTTATTTCAGAAAGCCTTGAGGATAGTGTATATATATGTGTGTATATCTACTTTGTTTATTTTTTTTTTTTACACCACAGCAATGCTGTTCGAGAGGAAAAACACCAGCAAAGGCTGGGACCCGAGCAGCGTTCCGCACACCCGCAGCCTGGAGGAGCTCCTGCTGGACGTTACTTTCCAGCGAGCGCTGTAACTTCAAAGAAAACGTTCCCGGGGGCTGCGCAGGCTTCTCCGCCCGCTGCCGTTCGCGACCCCCGGCTGAGGCACGGCCCGTCTGGGAGCGGCCAGAGCCGGTGCCCGGGCCGGTGCGCGGCGTCCCCGCCCCGTCACGACGCCTGAGTCCCCGCAGCGGCGGCACACCGACCCGCCGGCCTCGGGTGCTGTGCCCGGGACCCCCGGGATCCCCGAGCCCCCCGCTGCCCCCGGGAAGGGCTTCACGCTCCCAGGCGGGGGACGCTCGGTGCCGGCGCGGCTCTCTCCCCGGCGGAAAGTTGTGCGGGCGCCCGCACCCGGCTGCCCCGGAGCGAGGCGGCGGCGGGGCGGGGGCGCGGGTGGCAGCCGCCCCCCCCGGGCAGGCAGGCGGGCTGGGTCCGAGCTCGGGGCGGGGCGGCAGGGCCCGGCCCCGCTGATGTCAGCCGGGACGGGGGAGGAGAGGAGGGGAGCGGAGGGAGGGGGAGAGGCCGCCCGTGTTCCGGGTCAGGCGCGGGAATGCGCGGCGGCCGCCAGCAGCACCGCTGCGCCCGGCGCCCCGCCATGCCCCTGCGGGGAGGGCAGCGGCCCGCCGAGGAGCACTAGGGGGGCTCCCCCCGCCCCGCTCGGCTCCGGCTCCCGCGCATTGTTCTCCCGGGGCCGCCGCGTTCGCCCGGGGCCGCTTCCCGCCCAGCGGCGGCGCTGGATGCAGGTTGCCGCCGCCGGGTCCGCCGCGGAGGGGTTAGCGGCTCCCGCGGCCGGCGGGGAGGAGGGGGCGGCGGCCAGAGGCGGTGGCGCCCGCCCCGCGGCGGGGCGATGTTCCACTGCATCCCCCTGTGGCGGTGCAACCGCCATGTGGAGTCCATCGACAAGCGGCACTGCTCGCTGGCCGCCGTGCCCGAGGAGATCTACCGCTACAGCCGCAGCCTGGAGGAGCTCCTGCTGGACGCCAACCAGCTCCGCGAGCTGCCCAAGGTGAGGCCCGCGGGGGAGGGGGCGGGCCGGTGCCAGCCCCGCCGCCGCCCGGGGCGGGGGCCGCAGGTGAGGCGCCCCGGCAGGTGTCCGCCGAGCTCCCCGGCCCGGCCCCGCGGGATGAGGCGCCGCCGCGCCCGCCCCGAGGCCGCGGTGAGGGGCTCCCGGCCGCGCGGTGTGGGGCGGCCGGGGCCGCCGGGCTGTGGTGGGCGGTGAGCCCCGGAGCGAAGGGAAGAGCCGGAGCCTCGGGTTGCGGTTGAGCGCTTCTCCGTAGTTTGATGGTAAATGAGCTTTCGCGAGGAAAACCTGGAGATCCGCGAGGAAGAGTCCGGTGTGGGGGCAGAGGGGTCGGGCCGGAGTCACAGGGTGTGGATGTATGCTGTGTTCAACGTTCACGTCGTCGGAATGAGGAGACCTTGGGAGGGATCAAACCCTCCCCCTTTTCCCCTTTGGATAGATAGTATCTGCCCTGTTCATGGGAAAAGCCCCAAACCCTCTGCAGATAACAGCGCTCCTGTTTCTGCCTTCCACTCCTGGAAACTTCATCGTGCGAAACACGAGAGGCGAGTGAGCTTTTCCTTTTTCTCGGCGTAAGTTACGCATAGTTGTCAGTGTTCCGCTTCTTGCCTGTGGCGCATAGCCAGATTTTTGTGCATAATACTTTTTTGGTAGTATTGTCAAAAGTGAATTCACTTGCAGTTCAGGGTGGTTTTGAGATGTGGAGGTGGTACCCACCGGCGGGACTCGCCAGCTGGCACTCGCTGGTTTGGCCAGAGGAACTCCATCGGAGTGACTCCAGCCCGGCGCTGCTCGACTCTCGGAGCGAGAGGCGCGATTGACTTTTGACTTGATGAACCGAGCGCGTTTTTCAGAGTTTCCTTCTTTAAACTTTGGACACCTCAGAAGCCTTTGTGAGTTGTGGTTGGTGGAGTTTGGCACTGGAGGGGAAGCATTACCTGGAAGCTGCACCTTAAAAGTGCGTGGCCTCTTACAGCTCGGAATCCAAGAGACTGAACTCACTAGCCAGAAAAAATTTCAAAAGCACCTTTGTTTCCACTTGAATCAAAGTTGCTCTGTTCGTACCGAAACTTGCACAGACTTACTTTTCTTTTTTTAAACGCAGTTCACTCACATGAACTGTTTTTTCACTCGGGGTTGTAAGAGTAATCATGGTCGAGGAGTTTTCCTATAGACAGTAGTAAAGATGTTCAGTTGAACTGATATATTCAATTTGACTTTTTATTTTGAAAAACCTAGGTGCAGGTTTGCATCTTCTTGTGACTGAGCTCTTTATCCTGAAGTAGAGCAAAACTGGTTTACCTACCCTCCATGTGGGTGCTGTTTTTACTTCCAGCAGTTTCTGCTGGCTTTTTGCACAGACTAGACTCAGCAGTCTCTTTCTTTTTGTACTAGACTTTTCTTCTTAGTGTTGGCTTTCAGGCTTGTACACTTCTTATTGCAGGGGTGTTGAATGTGCTTGTGACTGAAATCCCACTGAGACCTATGGCTCTCTGTTTGTTTTTTTTTTTAATAATAATAAATCTGCCACAAACTGTGTTGTGTTGTACAAATGTAAATGATGATGTCTGTTGTTCATGATATTACATGGTATTTATTTTTGTAAATAGAGTGCAAGCATTAATTGTTTCTCCTCTTCTGTAAATTGTAATGTATGAAATAGCCTTTTTTGTCCTGTGATGGCTAAAAAGACCACTTCTTCCCCTTACTTACATTTGAGTACACATTAAGTCCTATACATGTAAAAAATAGCTGAGGGGGTAAAAAAAAAAAAACAAAAACCAAACGACCGACAACCCAGGCTCCTTGGCATTGCAGTGAAATCAAGCAGAAGTTGAAGTTAGAAAGAAAATTTTTTTTTATGTGTATGGATCAGATTACAGGAGTGCCTAAATATACTGTAGGAATATGTTTGTGGGTTTTTAGCTGGACTAGGAGGAATCCGATGAAATACAGCCGCAGAGACATACTTGTATGTGTCCTGAGTACTTTGTGCCTTGTCAGCAATGCAGGAAGGCATTTTTATTAGAACTTCCTGCACGGACCTATGAACTTTCCTTGTCAGTTCCTTATTAGTGTTTTCTGATAAATGGAATACAGTGCCAGCTTCTCAGATAAGTGCTGACTCTGTAGGGGTTCTTGGTACAAAAATGCAGCTGCAGTCCTGGATGTGAAACTAATCTGTTGAAGCTGGAAACAGATAGCAAGAGCCTCGTTTAACATTTCTACCAGCAAATAGTTTTAAAAGTTCTACTATAGGATTCTGGTTCAGGAGACCAGTGGAAGATCTCTCTGTGGAAGTAAGCTGCAGGAAACACTGTTCCCCTTTCTACTGAAAGGGAAGTGTCAATGCAAAGTACAGGTACGGAATTGGAAATAAGTGCAAAAAGCAGGGGCGCACCGTACCTCTTGCAGAGAGAACACCAGGGAAACCATTAGGGCATATAATTAACAAACCGTGAGGTCAGCACAGATCTTCGTGGTCGTTATGCTGTTAATCTAGCGTAATGCATTATATTAGTCTTACCTCGCCTCAGTTAAGTTTCCTCTTTGTATGCATAAAGCCAGTAATATAAAATCAAATTGGTTTGGGGCTCAGTTCAGGCCTAAGCAAGTCTGGAGGCTTGTTTAACCGTACATGGCCCACTAGTTAGATGTTTTCCCGCGCTTGATGGTGGCCTGAGGTTCACAGTGATCTGTCCCGGTTCCTGGTGAATCGTTTGTAGGCTGTGCTGATGCTGTAATATATCCCAGAACACTGCTTCGGTGTTGGTGTCACCGAGATGGTTGCAGTCCTCCTTAGGAAATCACCTCTGTAAGGGCTCACCTAGAAGCTAGTGAAGAAGAATGACCCTGTAGGCTCTGGGACTTGCAGCAGAAGTTGCAACAGTTGGCTGAACGAGCAAAAACCCAATTCTGCTACCCTGCTTTTCGTTCTGCACACTGGTAGTTCAGATCTCATCTTCCCAGTGTGGGCCAGTATGGTCTGGAAGGGCTATTACATCAGGCAGGAGGCAGAGTGCTTCTCTGAAACCAGGCAGGTATTGGTTAGGTTTTTTTGCCAGCTTTGCCATGCGGCAAGTCTGAGACAGTGATGATGGCTTTATTTCGAGATGTCTGCCTTCCTTCCAGTTGCACAAGTTTTTTCCTCCCTTCAAATATAAAGCTTTCTGGGGCAGATAAATGGCAGCAAGAGGCCTGTGGGAATACTGGACTTGCTGCATTTCTTTCCAGTTGATAGGGCAACTTGTGTTGGGTGCATGTGCTTCCTCCCTTTTACCCTGTTCTCCATGCCTGTTTATGTTAGGTAGCAGTGAAAGGTGGTCTTTGGTTGACTTGCTTCAATACAGCAGTAAAAGAATACACTCTAATGCACCCTAAAACCTCCATTTTGGGGTACAGAACTAGTCTTAGGCTTTGTTTCATCTGCAGTTTATTTTTGTTGCGTTGGCTGACCAAAACGTATGGTAGAATTCTTCATGTCTTTCTAATGGGAGAGGGGTAGGAAGAGTTCATCTGGAAAATATCTGAAAAGAAGTGTCCAAGAAGCAGAGGGAGGTGTCTTTGCCCCCCGTTATTTCCACTCCTCCCCTTGTGCATTACTGCATACATGGACCAGGAGAAGAATGGGCTAGCTCGGTTTCTCTGACCCTGTTTTCCCTACAAATACGGTTTTTCCTAAGCTATACCTGTCAGCCTCTCAGGAGTACAAGTTAAGAATTTATATTTGTACATTAACTTACACTTTTTTTATATATCGTTTTGCTGCTGCACAGGGATCCTTTTTGTTTCCCATGTCACTACACTGATTCTTTCCCCAGGTCTCCTTAACTGCCCTGCTGGATCCCTGGATCCCTTTCCCTCCCTTCCCCAGTTATGTGATGGGGAACTTGTGCTTGTGTTGGCAGTGACCTTTCTCTGCTCTTACCACTGATGCCTCAGACTCCTTGCCCCACGTGTTCATACTTTCCCATCCGCCCCCGTCCCTGATGTCCCAGCATCTTGCTTATTTCCTTTGACCTAAACAGCTCTGTCTGACTCATGTTTCTGATTCTTTGCTTCCTCTCCTGTCCCTCCTGTGCCGGATCCTCGACTGCCTTTGCAAACATTTTTTTTTTTGTTTTCTTTGCACTCTGCTCTTTCCCCTTCCTTTCTGCTGCCTCCCAGGTTCCCTCTTCTGCCCTTGTCCTTCCTGCGGGATGAGCCGGTCTGGTGGGATGTGCTGGAGGAGCAGGCAGTGTACAGTTTAGGTGCTGGTGGTTTTCCCCAGTACTGAGGTCTCTCTAGCCTTTCTTGGCAGAGGTGTCTGTTTTCGCACAGAACAGCAATTTCTGGCTGTCAAGCATGCTTCTCACCACTTCTGCTCTGCAAGAGAAATTGAAGAGCTGCATCCTTTGGTCTCAAAAGGAAGGGCTTTGTATAGGGTCAGTGGTAGAGCGTGGCTCTTAACTTGCTTAAATAATTCCTTCTCTTGTGTTGGATCCTAAGTGCCTTCTGTTGAATATTTAGTTTATCTGATGTGATTGGAAAAGAAATATAGTATGTGGTCACCAGTGTGGACAGAATGACTTAAAAATGTAGTGTGTTTTTTTTTTTTTTCTAAACCTGGACCATTTTTGTTTTCCTTAGGGGTGAAAGCATGAATACTTTTTCAACTAAAGCCGTAATGCGTAGTATATAATTTGCTACACGTCAAAAACTATACTTCACCAAAGAGCAGGCTTTCTGACAAATTGCTTTGATAGAAGAAAATAACACGTTCTGCACGATACATTTCAATAGCTTCTCTGATGAAAAGCATCAGATAAAAATAAAATGCTTCCAATTCTACAGATCAATCTGTAGTTGATGCAATGTTGTTTCCTACTCCCGTACTTTAGAATTTAAGGGCCAATACATGCTGTCAGCTTAATTTCTCTCTGCATGGAATTTGCAGTACAGAACTGGATCTCTCTGCATTTTCTTTGTTCACTGGTAAAAAACCAAAAATATTTTTTGAACCTTTTGAATGCAATATTATTTTTTGGCTTTTATATTAAATCACTAGCGTTCTTTGGACTGGTGGGTGATGGGAATAGCTTGTAACTCTTGCTTTGCTGCTGTTTGGCTGCTGCTCAGTTGTTTTACTCAAAGGATAAAGACCACTTTCCCATGAGACTTTTTGCAGATGTTGTTTATGTGAAAACTCTAATGGCAAAAAAATTAATTCAAAATTTTATGTGTGCACTTAGCTTAGTTTAGGAGTCTGCTGAACGCTTTCTTCTTTTGGGAATGATTTTTATGTAGTGTTTGTAAACCTAATCTGATGCAACTCTGAATCATTTCACGTCTCTTGAGTTTACAGATTGTATCTGTCATCTGTAATTTTCCTCCTTTGTGTTATGTGCTAAAGCTTCTCTGTAGAACTGTTTGATTGTTGCGAGACCCCTTCCCTGAGAGTCCTGGTTAAACCCTGGCCTCCTCCCGTGCCCCAGTTTCTGTGTTAGAGAAGCCCTGGTGTGCTGCTGCTTGGCATTTGGCTTAGGCAGCGTCTGTATCTCTTTATTATGTGTGGTGTTGAAATCCAGGGTGCTGTTATCATACCAAAATCTTGTGAAAGCTCCATAAGAAAAAGTCCCTCTGTTCTTTCCATACCACACCTCTTCCTCGGGAAGAAAAAACCTTTTAGACTAAATTTCACTGTTCAACCATAGTTTTTCCCATTACGCAACCATAAGCCTGAAAGACACTTGCTTGGTCAATGGCCAGTAATCTGCTGCGGAAAGAGATGATATCATACCATACCTCTGTTTAAATTTGTGCTTACGGGTTGTAACCATCCCTTCTTAAGATGTAAACGTCTAGAAGCTTTCTTTCCTTTTTCAAGTTATAGACCTCACTGGGCTGGAGTGCTGCAAGGGATGAACACAGGCTCTTTAAGAAGGACAGGGAGCTGGCCTTCATGTGGGAGAGCAGCAGGGGTATGTGAAGCTTTGCCTTGTGCTGGGTCATGGGCCAGCTGAGAGCAGGTTGGGGTTAGTGGGTGGCATTGTTTTGGGTATCTGCTGTAGGCTGCCTGATTGGGAAGAAGTAGTAGATGATACCTTCTTCAGATAACTGAAAGAAACCTCATGTTTGCAGGCCCAGGTCCTCATGTGGGTCTTGAACCACCCTGACATCTGCTGGAAGGACAACACAGCGGGACATAAGCAATGCAGGAGTTTTCTGGAGTGCATTGGTGGCTTCCTAACACTGGTGATCAAGGAGTCAGTGAGCAGGGGTGCTCGGTTGGACCTCGTACTTATAAACAGGACAAGAACAGGTTGAGATGTGAGGTTCGGGGTTGCAGTGGCTGTAGTGACTGTGAGATGGTGGAGCTCAGGATCCTGAGAGGAGGGAGCAGGGCAAAAAGCAGCATCGCAACCCTGGACGTCAGGAAACAGGAAACAGACTTTGGCATGTTCAGGGATCTGCTTGGGGGTGGTTGATAAGAAAGAAGTTTATGCTGCCATTCGGAGGGACATTGACAGGCTGGAGATATGGGCAGAGAGGAAACTCATGAAGCTTGGTAAAGAGAAATACAAAGCTCTTCATGCACCTGGGGAGGAATAACCCCATTCTCCAATACAGGCTGGGGGCCAACCATCTGGAAAGCAGCTTTGCAGAAAAAGACCCTGGGTGACCTGGTAGACAAGTTGGCCATGACCCAGCAATTATCCCTCATGGCAAAGAAGGCCAATGGTGTCCTGGGCTGTGTGAGGCAAGGCACTGCCTTTAGGTGATCCTTCTCCTCTGGCCAGCACTGGGGAAAATACACTGGGAGTGCTGTGTCCAGCACTGGGCTTCCCAGAAGAAGTCATAGGCATACTGCCCTGGGTCCTGCAAAGGGCCACAAAGACTGTTAAGGGCTTGGAGCATCCGTCATAGAAGAGGCTGTAAGAGCTGGGATAGTTTAGCCTTGAGAAGAAGGCACTGGGGATCTTATTGGTATATATAAATACCTGATGAGAGGCTGTAAAGACAGAGCAAAACTCTTCCCAGTGGTGCCCCATGAGATTATGAAAGGCAATGGGCACAGACTGAAACAGGAAATTTTGTCTGAAATAAGAAAACACTTTTTTTAATTTATTTTTTTTTTAATTGTGAGAGTGGTCAAACAGTGGCACAGGCTGCCCAGAGAGGTTGTGGAGTCTCCACCTTTGAAGGTGCTCAAAACCTGACTACACATGGTCCCAGGTGACCTGCTCTAGGTGTCTTGTGCTTTGAGCAGGGGGTTTGGACTAGATCATCTCCAGAGGTCCCTTCGAACCCTCAGCTGTTCTGAGGCCGTATCAAGGGTTTTTCCTGTCTTTAGCTTTGATGTTTTTCATGATGCAACTAGAATTATCATGTTTTTCACTGTTTATTCACCCTAGAGATTTAATTGCATTTTACTTTTGACATTGATAGTTTTGTGGTGTTTTTGCACATACTGCTGTAAATTCTTGAAGAAATGCTACTATACAGTTTGAAAAAGCATGTACTTCCAGCTAATATCAGAGAGAGAATGATGCCATTGTGTGAAACTGAAGTGGACTGTATAGACACAGCAAAGGTAGTCTTACTGAAAGTTTAAGAAGTGTTTTTCAGTATGATAAATGCTATGTAAAATACTTTTTAAGAACACTTGCGACTTTACAACTTCAGTGTGCTGAGAATACTTACCTTTTGTAAAAACTTTTTGTGAGCACAGTCAATTACTGCTGGTGTGCAATGCATGCTTGAATTATTAAAATAAATAATGGTTTGAGAGAAGCAACATCAGATCCTTATATTAACATCCCTCTAAATATAAAACACTGTGTTGAAGTATTTATTACCAGACAAATCCAGACAAATATCTCTAGTTTTTCTGCTATCCTCCGGATTCTTCTCTTGTATTGCTTAAGACTTGAAGAAAAGACTGTGCCTTTTGACGTCAAATTTGAAAGACCACAGTCTGATGGGAGCAGAGGTAGAACTTAGACTGGTGCCCCCTGTGAAGTCTGACTTCCCTGTTAACGTCCAGTAGATTGTTCAGAAGGTTTTGAAGTTTGCTTCATTTTGAAATATTTTCTAATGGCAGGTTTTTTTTTTTGTAGTCTGAACATCCCACCTAGTAACAGCTGAGTTCTACGGAATTTTGACCTCAGCTGAAAGAAAGTAATTACGTGGTTATGTTTCAATAATTTAACTTTTTTTTTCCATAAGGGGTGTATTGTTGTAAATTCATAGCATCCCTTTCTTTGTGTGATGTATACAGATAAGACAAGATTTGTGGGCAGAGATTATAAATCTGTAGCTCTAAAATAATTTTTTTTATATATAGAGTTATTTTTCTAATTATATCAGTTGGTCTAAATAAAGACATTACCTCCTGCCAACAATTTTGTATACTGGAAAAATATGATCTACGAATTCATTAGTGTGATTAAATGTGGGATTTTTTGTGTTTCTCCAAATGGCAAATGCATTTAACTGCAATGAATGCATATTTTATTGTAGCAGATGTTTTCTGGCCTCTCTTAAAGGCAGAGATACTCCCTCCCACCGCTGTACTCTTATTGACTATGGCATCAAGTGCTCTTTAACCTTTGTTGCCTCTGCTTAACCGACATAAAAGAGAAAGTAAATCCTTGCCTGCTAGGAAGCAGCATGAGGCAGCACGTTCAGTGCATTGCTCTGTAGAGCAGCATTTTGATCCAGTGCTGCCGTGCGTTGGTTTTTGAGAGTGGATAGTCCCTTGTTCATTTTTGAAAGTGGATGGTAATGACTGAGACTAGGACCTGCAATTGGCCCATCATGACAGTAGTTCAGAAAATGCCAGGTGCTCTGAAAATAGGGGCCAGGAACAGAGTGGGTGGGTGTTGAGTGCTACCTTCAGTGGGGCGCCAGTTATAATTTTTGCTCTGTCTCCTGTAGACTCTTCCTCCCACAACCCTTCTGCCTGGCTGATCCTCATATCGGGCTTTAAAGCATCCATTGGAGGGGGAGATAGAAGTTGCAACATCTGGTTCTGTTTTAGGGTACATGCCCATGAAGTGTGATCTTTCATTAATACTTTCTCTTGTTGTGAAATCTAGTAATTTTATTAATGTTTTGTATAGATTCCTGCTTGAATGTCTGCCCCTATGCCGTCTGCTAATAATATTCCTGATGGCAAAGTTGATTATAGGATGCTGCAAGACCAAAGTACAGCTTCAGCATATTCTGCAAATGTTGTTTCACATGCCCAAACTATCTTTCACTGTGCTAAAAATCTGTAGCAGTTCTGATTTTGCAATGAAACTTGTGAAAACAGAATTAGAGACCTCAGCTGTGTGGAACAGTTTTCTATTTGCCAGCTTGCCAGCTAGCAGGTGGGCAGAGGTCTGCATGCTGTGGTCCATCACCAGCTGCTGCTGCATTTCCCTTTGGCTCAAGAGGAAATCCATTAGCTGCTTCTGTGAGTGCTTTGATAGAGAGTCATCAACTGCGTGATGGCTCTGCTGTGCTGCACTGTGAATTAGTCCCTGCAGTCGTTTCAGTATCTCACTTAGTACTTTGTTTGACAATGAAGGTGTGTTTGGCCCAAAGGAGCATGAGGGATCCACATTTATGAAACCCTGTTGCACTCCCCAGCTGTCCCTGCTTGGAGCTGAAAGCAGGTGGAGGGACTTGAGGGATCTTGATGTTGGTAGCAGGCTTTGTAGGAGATGCCAAGCTGATAGCTTCCTTACTAGACTTCACTGAATCCGGAGTACGATCCAACTTCCTCGGTGTTTCATTGTGCAACCACTTGGGATGTGCTTCTGGAGGAAGGTGTCCCTGTTCAGTGCTCTTGCTGCTTTTCCTCAGTGCTCCTGCCTGCGCTAGCGGCGGGTGTCTCAGGGATGGATTTTGAGGCAGCGATGTACAGGACTGCATCCTATGAAGAGTTCTTTGCTTACAGGTTAGTTGTGGCTTTTGACTGGGCGTGCCTCGAGGCTGGAGTGGAGGGCAGGGTGTGTTGCACTCTCTGTGGGTGTAGATGTGGCTGTGGTTCTCCTGGGCTCTGAGCTGGTGTGTTCACTGGCTGACTTTAGAGTAGAAGCCATGTCTGAAACCCCACCAGTTGGTTAGTTAGGGCATGAAGTGTCCTGTCCTCTTGGAATCCTTAGCACTGAGTGTCCCCTATGGATGGTCTTTCAAAAAGTTGACTATTGATGTCTTCTGCAAAAGGAGGTGGGGAAGGAATGAGTAAAAGCTTGCTGTTCTCTCTTCGTCTTGGCCCTTCTGACAGACGGGGAGAACGTGTTTGTAGGTATGCCTGTACCAGAGCCCGGTTGTTAAACACATCCCCAGGAAGCAGAACACTTGAATTGCGTGATTTAATCCTTGTTCTCCTCATAGTGTCCTGGCCACCAAGCAGCGTGTTCACCTAGGTAAAGGATGGGCTGCTTCTGCTCCCTTGCTGAAGCCATGCAGTGGTGCAGACAAAAAAACCCCAAGTTCTAGGGGCCAAAAGCCTGTGATTCAGTAGTCTCGTGATTGGGGACCTTGTTGGGGAGCTGGAGAGTGTTGTGTCAGCCGCAGCTGGTGAATGGAAGTGAACAGATAAAACATAGGCTTCCCCACTCATTTTGCTTACAAACTAGGAGAGGAAAATGGAGCCTGAAGTGACATTTGAAGCAGGGATGCAAATAGGAGTTAAACTGCATTTAAATTGTGGTGCATCACTTTTTAATTCTAAGGTGCAGATATCCTTTAGCTGGTCAGTTACAGGTTTGGAAAATGGGTGAAATAAATATAGATTCTATTTAAGAAACAGGACCAGGTAATGTATTGTATCTTGGTAATTTGCTTCATTCTTGTTTTAATATAATACTGCAAGTTCCTGAAGAAACCTTAAAAGCTGAAGCAGCATGCCTATGTTGAAAATCCATTTTGGTGTCTAAGGGAGGCTTGACATAAGAGTGAGTACTCACAATTTTTTTTAAGCTTATCAACAACCCAAGTGCCTGCACAAAAACCCCCTCTTTTTTTCTACCCTGTGCAAATACAACCCTGAAACCCGAGTTCATTTGCAGCTTTCTTCTTCCTTTCTCTCTTGTTCTTATTTCTGCTGCTCATGCTGGCCCGTCTTGAAAATTAGGCAGCGGATTTCATAAAATCTCTAATTTTAATTCTCTTTGCTGCTAGTAGTGGCCTTTATGGCCACTTTATGGAAATATTTTGCTTAACAGAGTAAGCATTTAGTTATGCTGTCTATGCCAGGCGGGTTTGGAGTTTGCCATGTCTCAGCACTGCAAAGGCTCTAGCAGTGAGATGTTGTTCCTCCAATTAAACAGCGTTAGCTGCAAGTAGGTCTTTGTGGCCTCCTGTGTTTTTTATTTCAATTGCCTGTTGTTTTCACCTGTTTCCATGGGTTTTTTTCCCCTATCAGGAAAGGTCCTGAAGCATTCAGGCAAGATTCTCGGGCATTAATATTTTTTGTTGTTTTTTGTCATGATTGAAAGAAAGCTGGTGACATGTGTTGTCTTGGCCACTTTCACAGGAGAAAGTCTGTAGTTTTATCAGTCCTTCTAGTTTGACTCAGTTCTGTTAACTTTTATTTCTAGAATTGAGTGCCAGTTGTAGTGGTATTCTTTAAAAAGAAATATAAAAATGAGGACTGTGGGGTCACACTGTCTGTTTATACTTCTAAGTGAGTCACGCACTTATCTCTTATTTCTTTTCTTCCGTTGGCTGACATTGACCCTGTTTTGTCAGAATGAAGTTTTTTAAAAAAAAGTGTGTCTGGGTGGAGGAGAGAGACTTGGTTAGTTTTCCGCTGTGAGAAGGGCTCTATTCAAGATGTGGGTTCTTGGAAAATCCATGTAAGAGAAACCTCTGTGAATTCTTTGATAGCAGGAAAAGCTTCAGTTGAAGGTTGGGAATTTCCACTACATAGGAAGTTGTAGGCTTCTTTAGTGCTGGTGCTCATGGAATTATTTGTCCCATTGAAGCACTATTAATTAGGCTGGCTAAACTAAGCAGCATTAAAAGCGTTGCCAAGATACTCACAGAGACATCGGGTCTGCAGTCAAAACCTGCTATTCCAGCATGCTGGGTGGATGGGCTGCTCTGGCCAGCAACGCCATTGCACTTTGGTTCATGTTAGGGCTTTTCAGATCCATCCTGTACTGTATTGAATTAGGAACATGTTTTCTGGTTGGCATATATTTAAGAAATGACAGCTATTTGTGTATATACGTGTGTGTATATATATTTACATCTGTTGAACTCTATTCAGTAATCTCTTAATTCTCTTTATAAGAAAGAGAATTGTGGTCTTCTTGGTTGGTAAAACAAATATGGCAAAAAGGAGGTGCTTGCCTCTCCAGTAGTGCCCTGGATAAAGGAAGAATAGTTACTGAAATGGGAGTAGGATGTAGTAAACATGCAAGGCTGAGTTCTGTAGTTTAAAGGAAAAAAACAAGTTCAAAGAAATGCTGTTCACATAACTACGGTTTCTGATTTTATCTAGCAAAATGGTGTCATTCATTAAAAACTGTTATGCAAACTAGAAATAAAGCTCCCAGTTCATTCTTCTTTTGTGTACTAAGTTAAAGAAACAGAAATGCCTTTGAATGTTGTGTAATTTTGTTGCACACATGTGCTCTGCACATTTAATAAATATATACAACACTGACATGTGGTGTGATGGTGGCCCTCAAACCTTCCTAGGGATGCCCAGCTCTTAGCTTTTTGATGACTGCTCTCTATTTTAACCGTGTTCTTTCTGTCTCTTAATCATGTCCCTTCTGTTTTTTAACTGTGTTCCTTCTGTCTTTTCCCACTTGCCATTGTAGAGCATCTCTGGCAAGGACAACTCTTGCTATGAGAAGATAGGTAGTAGAACATCAATATTTATAGCTGTCATATAGTTTAGCAGCGGCACACTGGCTGAGGAACGCTTTTTGGCAAGTATTTGTTTTGGACAGTGTTAAGACAGTTAGGGATCACTTGTGTGGAGTGTACTCCTGCGGTGTTTTCACAAAAGTACCTTTAAGTGCTTTTTTAAGCTTCCGATGGTTTCTTGCTTTAGTCATATTAATAAATATTTAGCAAAAGGGATGCATTTGTTTTAGAAGATAAAATGTTAATGATATGAAAATGTAGTTATGGATCTTGTGAGAACAAAGAAGGATTAAAAAACATTTGTGGCTATTTTAATGGTAATATTTTAGGGAGTAGAAATGTGGAACTTTAAAGGTTTTTTATCTTCCTCTTACAATTTCAACTCTATTATCAAAAGCCTTTAATACTTTAAGGGGGAAGGAGTGCCATTCTGAATCAAAAAATGCCTTTGAATTTTTACATTTGGATCTGGTGCATCTTTTGACTGCTGAGTGTTTATAAGGTTTTAAAAACTCTATCTTTTTTTTATTCCCTGAAAGGAACTCATGTTTTTGAGGGAAAACATGTTAATTTCAGTTGTTTTATTTTTCTGTGACAAGGAAAAACAATGTGTATTGAAAGATTGATGCCGAGTTTGGAAAACCTTGCACTCCAAACGTGATTTATGATCCTGGGTACGAGACACTCAAACTGAGATTCAAAACCTGTATCATAACACGGAGTTGTAAGACCGTGCTTTTACCTTGTGTCCTAGTAAGATCCCTGTCTTACTGCCCCTTTCTGTGTCAGTCTAAGACAGAATGGGGTGACATTCAGAGCGCACACTCCAGCACCTAAAAAAAATAAAATAATAATAAGTAAATGCTAATTTTGAAGAAAGGATTGCCAGGAATTAAATGTAAGCAGATATCCCAAACTGACTAGCATCGTCCAGTTACCCTGAGGGGCAAAACCCGTGAGGGCAGAGGCTGGAGCAGGTGAGATGGATGCAGAGGTTCTGACTGCTGGGCAAAAATGCCTGTGACGTCCGGGGGCACAAAAATCTCTCAAAATTTGAGGAGTCTGGTCAGTTATGGTCAAGACAACTGTATATAAGGTAATTTAATTCTGCACAAATCCTCACCGGTTGCAGTCACGCTCGTTCAAAGGCCTGGCTGGAAGAGACGAAAGCTGTGGTGAGATAAGGGCTTCTGAGGGATACCTACATCTTAATGGGTTTTTAACAACCGTCTTGTCTTTCAGTCACCAGCTGCTCCCAGTGCCTGGAGTTGACCTGACTTGCAGCTTGTCTCCTTCGATGGTTGTTTTGTTTTGGGGGCTGCCAGACCCTTTGAGCCCGTAGCAGGGGGTAGGGGAAAGTTATCATCCTGTCTGCATGGCGTGCCCACCTCCTCACCAGAGACAGGGCTGGGCTGGGTTCCTCCCCGGGCTGGGAAGACCTGGAATTCTGCGTATCCTGCCCAACTTTCAGTACTCCTTCTGAAACTGGGCTGCGGAGCAGAGGATGTGTGTGTGAGGCTGGAAAGAAAGTCTTCCCGAGGGAGGCTGGCTCTGTAACCTAGTTGGTTATGGCACTTGCTGGTGAAGAAGACCTTGGCAGCCCTTCTCTGTGGGTTTTCTGGATCGTCCTTTAGAAGTGTCCCTCTGCATTAACTTCCTAATGAGCCCTGGTGTGTAATTAGGATGCTTTTAATTACCCTGCTGGGTAACCTCACCCCATTAATGGTTTGAAGGAGGCACTCTGGATGCCACTGGTGTCTGTCTACTGTCATATTTACTAGCAAGCTTTACTGTTTGGTTTTTTTTAAGACGTTTTCATTTTAGGTAAAACACAGATTATAGTCTGCATGTAAAAATTAAAACAAAATGTTCATTCTGATGCAGGTCTGTAAGAGTTCTGCGTAACTGATTTTAAACAATAACTTTAATTAGCTCAAATTTTGAAAGCAGCTTCCAGTTACTGCTTATAATTTATCATGCTTATATGTGAGTTATGTGAATATTTTCTGACATGGAATTTTTCCTTTCAGCCTTTCTTCCAACTTGTGAAGTTGCAGAGACTTGGACTTAGTGATAATGAAATCCAGCGGCTCCCTCCAGAAATAGCGAATTTCATGCAGCTGGTGGAACTTGATTTGTCTCGAAATGGTAAGCTCCAGTGTTAATTTGTTTGATTCTATACTGTCCTATGATGACATGGTCTATAAAGCGGGGTTAGTAGGGTTTTTCTGCTTCTGAAGTTTCTATCTGTGTCCTGCAGAATACTTTTCTGTGTAATTCATGGGTTTGTCAGTAGTTCTAGATGGGGAGGAGGGAAAGAGCAGAGGAGAGCCCATGGTGGAAATGCAGTAATAAAATAACGCTTGACTGTATGTAGTTCTGCCTTTCTGAGAGCCTGCTTTATTTTCCAGTTTAAAGAATGTTTTACATCCTGTTTTTATATGGGTGTCTGTCACAACGTTGATTTCTTTTCCAAGGTCTCTGAAATGCCTAGAATTTAAGAAAAAAAAAAAAAAGAGGTTGAAAGAAAAAGCTTCCTCTCTGTCCAAAAAAAGGGTGCCTATGTGTTAGAAGTCCAATTCTTTATCTCTGCTCTCCTCTTTACCTGTGATTAGCAGGAGGCAGGGTGCTGGTATTCTAGTTGTACATCTGGAAGAAGAATCATTCTGTTTGTCTCCTGCAGCGAGAAATTCGGAAAAGGATGCTGAGAGAAACTGTCTTTTAAAATGTGTTGTTGGAAACCACATGGGTTTATCATTTGGTTGCAATGTTTGCTACTTATATTGTCCTGAGCTATGATGGAGTAATAGCTTTTTTTTTTTTTTTTTTTTTTTTTTTTTTTTTTTTTTTGTGGCATGGTGAACTTAGCAGTTCTTCAAGAAGTTCAGCAGCTGGTGGGTCACCTTTAGGCAGCCTCATGACTCAGTGATCTAGAAACAGTGAATCCATGTTACCAAATTAGAGCAACTTTCCGCTATTTTTGGCTCCTTATGTGTAGTGAGTATGCACAAAATACTCTCTGAGGTGTGATGGATAGAATGGGAGAGATCAAGGTTGTGTAACCTTGTAAATAGGGAGGGATGTAACTGAATATTGAAGAGAAGAAAAAGTGCAGCAGGAAGTTTTTTCTCTTTATGGTTTAACTTCACATTGACCCTTTGCCACTGAAGAATATTCAGTGGCCGCTTCACCTTCCTGTAACTACCTGAAATTTGCATCTTTCCTTTTTTTGTTTGGTGCTTTTAACACCATCTTTGTCAGGTAATATAACTGATGAAATGTAATGAGTGTCCAGGCAGTTGCTGAAAAATTTCAGGGAAGCATATAATTTTATTCACATTTGCAAAACCTTGTAAGAGAAGAAAACTGGAAAAAAAAATCTGACAGACAACACATCAGTTAAAACATTTTAGAAATACACGAGCATTAATTGACTCCGTATTTTGGCTACTGAGTTTGGCTGAGTTGGATGCTGTCTGTGACAGACCTTACACAAAAGGAAGTGCTCTTGGCTTCGTAATTCTTTGCAAATGAATAACTAGCTCCAAAAGAGCTGGTGGATCAGAGCCATCAGCTCTTGTGAGCCTGACTTGGGAGCTGGTTTGAGAGCTCAACTGTAAGGAGAACAGATGGTGTGAACATTTATGGTTGGGTGGGTGCGTGGTGTGTGTGTCATTAGAAGTTACTGCACAAGGAAGTGTTTTCTCAAGTGGTGGGCTGGACTGGGGCAGGTGACAGGGAGCAATTGCTTTCCTACATCCAAGGTTCAGTGTTGGTCTGTCTCCCGTTTTATTGCATTACTTTCTCTTCCCTGTGGTTCATTGCAGAAGGTGACTGATACTGCTTCCCTCTGCTTAATCATGTCACAGTGCACGTTTTGACGCTTCAAATGAAAAATGCACCATGCGAGGGTGCAGAAGATGACTGACGTTACTTTCTGCTCTTTGGTCATGTTATGGTTATCTCACAGCTCTTCAAATTACAAGGCAAAACACACACCATCTGGGATGCTGCAGGGCAAATTCTCACTTCAGATTTTGGAGATGTACAGTATTTTCATTTCTTAGCTTTATATTTTGAACCCATCTTCCAATATGTCAGCTTCTTAACCTGACAAAGGTTTCTCTTCTGCTGTGGTTTGCACTCCATCAGTTTTTGTTTTTCTGACTACCAAAGTACTTAGGAAAAAAAAAAATTGGAACTCTTTGTATTCCTTTCAGGCAGAGAAAAACAGCCCAGCTTTTCAAAATGCAGTATGCTGCCTGAATAGGAAAGTGTGATGGTGACATCTGAACTTGGGAAATAAGAGACCATTGTTCTGTGGTTTTTGTTGTGTTAGCTGTCTGGTTCAGTGCACTAATTGCTTTCAGTTCTGGTCATTCTGTTTCCTCAAGAGCTTAAAAACGCAAATATAAATTCACATGACGTTCTGTGTACAGGAGTAGCCCTTTCTACTTTAACCTTTCGTCACAGGAAGAGGAGGAAAGGATTCTGAATAAACAAAGTACTTCCGTTTCCCTCATAATAAAATGGTAACCTGTCTTCCTTTCTCATACTTTCTAATCCTTTGGTCTGTGTATGGTCTTTGAAGCTCCAGGAGACAGTGGGTGTATCTTATGGCTGGACTTGGGTGCGCTTCCAGGCTGCAGTGGCCAGCTGTGTTCTGTGCAGCGGTGGCCAGCTGTGTTCTGTGCAGCGGTGGCCAGCTGTGTTCTGTGCAGCAGTGGCCAGCTGTGTTCTGTGCAGCAGTGGGGTGTTGCACCTGGAGGTGGGATTGGTCCCTCCTGACTCTTTGGAGGTAGCTCTGGGTGCCTGTGCAATGCAGTGTTACACGCTGTGTCAATAGCCCTGGTTCATAGGCACTCAGGAAAGGTGAACAGGGAAACTCTTAAGTGTGGCGTTCTTAAATTCCAAGACTTTTTAAGATGCCCGAGGCATGCTAGTATATGTTAAAAATGCGCTACATAGTTAATCCTTTAAGCAGTTATTGGTTAATAAATTAATTTAGAACTTCTAAGTAAAACTCAGAAATCTTCAGCAGATGTAAGCTGATGCTTCTGTGATCTTGGGTGTACATGAGAGAAGTCTGGGGAGGGTAAGGCGAGAGCCATAGTGCAGAAGGAGAAAGATTTGGGGAAGGCTAGGAGCCATATAATTTTAACTTTTTCCTGGATTATTTGCCTGTTGATGCTATTTCTTATTCCTGTGCAAGATCGTGTGTTTGTGCGCATTTCCTGGGAGGCATCCCCACTGTGCTTTTCTAGTCGGGGTGAGGCTGTTATTTGAGCAAAGGTTGAATGGATGAATCGAGGATGGGAATATCAGAGGGCAGGGTAGCTGTGCTAAGAAAACAGTGTAGTGGTGGTGAACACTTTGAAGGTTATTTGGCAGTGCAGTTTATCTCTGCCCCATAGCCTTAGGTTGTTCAAAAAGCTGATGTACTAGTTCTGAGGCTAAAGAAAAGAGACTTGCAGGGTTTCAATAGTGGGTGCCTGAGCTTTTGAGTTGCTGGCAAATCATGTCTGAGACTTGGAGTATTCCCTGTAGCATCTTCCGAGATAGATGCTCAACACTGTGTGTCTGAAACTACCTCTGGTTCTCTCAGACTCCCCAGACTTGGGTAAATTTCCTGGATTCTCACATTGCTGGTGAACTCTACAGGGACACTGGGTCACTGAAGCGTCCTTGCTTGACCCTTGAAGTTTGGGTAGGGCTCCTGTACTTTGCATTGAGTTTCAGGGCAAGTCTTTGCTCTCATGGCAGAGGGGAGATTGTGCTCCAGGCACAATCTGAAGTGCCTCTGTGCTATTTGTTTTCCCACAGCACTTGGGCACTCTCCGGGAGAAGTCTCAAAAGATCCTGTGATTCAGAAAAGAAGTGAAGTCTCCAAAGGAAGAAAGATGCGCTCAAATTTCCGCAGTTTATTCCTTGTGCGGCTGTGTGTGGCTGACACTTCATTAAGCTTCCGTCTCTCCCAAAGTGTGTGACGCTTGTTTGAGATCCCCAGGAGCTGTAGCAGGCTGCTACCCATGCTGCTCATCCTGCAGAGGTTTCCTCCACTGACTCCCTCCCCGCTTTCCTTCTGCACAACCCCTGGAGGCTGAATTCTTAGAGCTGGGGGCCCTGCTATCCCAGATTAATTAAAATATTAATGGCTTTTCTTGTTCTGTAGCTTCTTGCAGACAGGAGGGGTAATGCATAAAGTTTTTGTAGTTAATTTAATGCATGCTGATATTTGGGATTATGTATGATGCATATGTATGCTGTGTTCTTGCAGACATGGTACATTTCTTTTTAGTATCCCTCCTCTCCAAGAAGAGGGTTTTTTTGTTTGCCTTTGACAAGTATTAAATCCTCCAGATTCCACTGATATGTTTTTGTCTTGATATTGGATGCTCCTTAAAATGCCCTGAAGGTGTTAATTTAATTGTAGGATTTTTATTTGAAAGCAATTGCTAATCCCTCACCCCCCTGACACTTTCTCTTAACAAGTGTGGTGTGGAAGTCTGGATTTTTTTTTTAATGTCCTGTACCTTTTCCAGCCTTTGACAGATTGTCAGCGCCTCGTTTCATTCAGCTCTTTTAGGATAAAATCACTGTGAGCTTTCACACTGGATAGTGGCTGGTAGGTATCAGGCAGTGGGGTAGCTTTCTTACCCTTCCTAGCTACAGAAGTGCCATTTGAACTACCTGCTGTCCACTCCCTGCTTGGATGAGGACTAAGCCTCTTGCTTATGTAGGAGATGAGCCTCTTGCACTTCGGTGCGTGCCTGCATGTTGCTGTCTCTCTGTAATAAAAGCCTGCCGGGCTTCTCTTCTGCTGCTCCTCTTGCTTCCATTGAATGTGCCTGCCAAGGACCTGGTCATGCAAGCCTGTAGCATCCATGTAGTTGCTGTGTACTGGCAGATTTTCACTGCCTGTGGTGTCTCGCAAGCTGGCAGCAGGTAAGGGGATTCCGGTTAGCTGTTCCTCCATGGCAATGCTCTGTAACCTTGCTGTTTGGTCTTGTGTAAAGCCCAGAGTCTCAAAACTGGAAAAGATGCAAGTGTGTGCGCAATGGGAGAATTAAATGGATTTTGATGATCTTTGTAGATGGATTGTGCTGGTTCTGTTGCTGACTCTGCTCTCAGCGGAGATCCATTACGTTGTGAACTGAGGAGCAATGGGTTTGCTGAGACATCTGGTGATGGGCAGATCTGTGTGTGGGCAGAACTTGTTAAGCCATATTTGACTCTGCATGATGCTTGATACCAAAATCTCTTTACTTTGATATCCAGTAAGACTAATACTGTTTGTTTAATGTGTACAGTTTCATACCTACTGTAGAGACGGATTCTGGCTACATGATATAGTAGTTGCTATCTACTTCTGTGGTTTCTGGTTAAACTGAGTTTATGACTGTACTGATGACAGTTGTTCTGGACACAAGTCTTGTCCAACCCAAACTGTTCTATGATTCTGTTATTCTATTCTGTGACATCAGGATATTCTCATTCCAACATCCTCTCTCAGGACGGTTGCCATATTATAGCAAATATGCTGTTGTATGTGTGAAAATAGTTACAGATTTCACAGAAGATAAATATGTTGCTTCAGGATTACCCCAACAGTAGAGTTGGTTCCTCAGAAGCATCTCAACAGTCACAACACTGTAGTGTAAGGAGAGAGTTGCTGCTACGCGAGGCTGATGGTCTGTCTGAGCAGTGCCCAAGATTTTGGAGGTCAGTTTTTGACAGCTGCAGGACAGTGTCGGAAATGCTCCATGAGCCTTACTCTTACCTTTTCCATACTTCCAAAATGGATTATAGCTGCAGACTTAGAAACTTTTATTTTGTTTTGTCTTCAGTTATCAGGGTACTTTCAAAAATCAGCAGTAACGGTGTTTAACTGTTCTGCTTTCAGTTGCAAGCGGTTTGATATGACTGCTTTTTATTTGAAGTGTTTATTCTTTTTAGCTGCTAATGAAAAGTCTTTTTTGAGATCTTAGTCATCCTCAGGACACCACATTCGTTGTGTATTGTGTGATAGGTACATTGTATTCAACAAGTCATTTAAAGCTTCCTTAGAAGGCCGGGTGAGCAAGCAGAGCATCAGTCCGTGCCACTGGAGAATGGCGTGTAGTCTTTGCTTTGCTTTCTGGGGCTTCAGCTCGCTTGTTTGCATCAATGCGTGCACAGCCGTGCTTTCCCTTTTAAATTCAGCTTTCTGCTCTCAAAGACAAACCTGTCGTCTGTTCTGTAGCATTACCTCCCTTCTGCCCACAGAGTGGTTAAGTGTCCCCTTTTTCCTGCCCCCCACAGAAAGCAGGATGACCAGTGTTTTCACACTAGAAATACTGTCAGAGGAAAGGCTTGAAGGCTTGTTTTGACTCAGCCTGGGCTGATGGCCCAGCTATTTTACAGTGAGGACATAAGCTAATTAGGCAGGAGCACTGCGAGTCTTCTGATCCTGTCCTGCAGCCCACATGGGCTTTGCTCTCTCATTGAACAGCTGCTGCTCTTGCCCCGTGGTCTCACCTTGGATCTGGCTGTCCTCCTCGGCACCACTTCCACGGCATCTGAGCAGACGCCTTCTCCCTGAAATCCTCCTCTCTCAGCCTGCCACCACACAAATGCGCTGGTACAAGTCTGGTGGTAAATAGTAAAACCCAGGGTGCTGAGAAGTAAATGTAAATTGACGCTTTCTTGCATTGTGGACAAGAAAAAACCAGAAGGCAGCACGCTGTGCTGTGTGGCGGTAGGGTTGGCAAATGCATCATTTCTATGAACATATGCAACTGCTGGATGTTGCTGGTTTGCCTTCAGAACTGCTTTGCGTCCAGGTGTGCGCTTAGGGACAAACAAGAATTGCTCTCCTACTCCTGCATGGACGCGTCTTAGCTGTGAGTGCACTCACTGCAGCCCTGGTTGCGAACACCTGGGCACAGCCAGAGCCTGTTGTGGTTTGTATGGTGGCAGAGCACTACTGCAGGTGCCGGGGTCAGGCCAGTGATAGTTTTTTGGTTTCGTGGGGTTTTTTTTGTGCTAATGAAAGCAAGGCTCCCTTGTTGCAGGAAATAACAGAATTTTTCACTCTTTCAGATGCTTGCTTGCTAGCAGCTGTGTAGAGGGTTTTTTTGTTTATTTTTCAACACTGATTTCTAGTGACATATATATTTTTTGTATTATCTCCCATTCCTACCTTGAGGTTCGTTTAAAACCTGTGCTTATGCATTACCGTCTTCATGTCTTACAGGTGAAGCTTAGGGATCGAAGCACAAAGCAGGGTACGGAGGAATTAAAACATGCGTACTGCAAAATGCTTTTAGATTCTGGAGCACTGCACAATCCCACTGATGTGGAGAAATTATTGCTTGCTTTAGAGGGAATAATGTAAAAATTGGAATTGGTGAGTCCGTGTCACTAAAATTCAAATGAATTTGGTTTCAGCAAGTTGGTTGAGGAGGTGAGCTTTATACGTAGCAGAAGGAAGGTGAGAGAAGAGAAACTGGACCTCTTCACTGGGAAAGGCTCGTCACGGAGGGGAAGAAAGAAGTGGCAGGTGCTGACTGTGATTGGGAAAGGGAAGATAAGTGAAATTTCATGATGGAATAATCTAATTAGCAAAGTTTAGAAGGTGTTATTTTTAAATGGATTACAGAAAAGTGGATTTTTCCATTGTGGTATACTTTGCCAGATTTAACTGTTTTTTCTAAGGTACTTGCATGTGCATCTAGCAACAGTGTCTGGTTTAATCCGAACTCAAGAGAAAGCTATGGATTTTGGAGGGTTTTTATTTGGTTTTTCTTTGGGGGTGGTGGTGGTTTTGTTTGTGTTTTAGGTTTTTTTTAGTGGTGTGTGGGGTTTTTTTTGTTTTGAAAGTAGCAGCAGAAGTTGGAGACAGAAACCTTTGGCTTGCTGAAGTATCAGCTAAAGTGTTAACCATCAGGCAATCCATATGGGAGTGATGTAAAATAAATACCTCATTTTCTGCATAGTCTAGATTAGAGACCGTAAAATAGCAATCTGCAAACGGGTTTTGTTAGTTCTTGTATCTACAGAGTTGCTTGGGTTTTGGTTTCTTTTTTGTTGAGAAGGGTAGATGCTATGACTATGAAGTTACTGAAGAATTAATCCAGGAAATCTGTAACTTTTATATTAAAACAATTAATACACTTTCTGTCATTCATGGCTTCATAGGTAAAATACTAGTTTTTAGGGTTTTTTTTTCTTGCTTCTCAGACTAAAAGTAATTCCTGCTTGCTTTGAGGTGCATGATGGAAATCCTTGTAAAATTGTCTCTGAGCCTTGTTAAACTCTTCATTGCTTTGTCTCAGTAAAAAGGTAGAAGACCTAAATTCCTTGCTGGACTCAGGCTCTTCCACTTAATTCACCTGGAACTGCTGTATCCTTGTGATCTGATCTTTGAGCTTTCCCTCCCCCCAACGCCCTCTTATTTTTCCTCCTGGTTCCAATTTACAGCACTTAGTCCTCTGTTGCTGCTTCTTCCTGCAGCTGAGGACAGTCTGATTGACCTCATGTTATCTGTTCAAAAACCGTCATATTTTTGTGCCCCCACACAGTTTTCTTTTGAGTGAATTGCCTAATATCTATATATCCATGGAGTGCAGTTTTGTGAGGATTTTCTCCCTGCTCCTCTTCTCCCTTGGAAAAGAGACGTATCTAGAAGTAATGAGGAGGAGGAATGAGGTGCGTCCTTGCTTCAGTTTCTTGTTAATTATACAGTAAGGGATTTAGTTGAGAAAAGCCAACCCGAAGCTGCCTGTGAATTTTCCTTAAAGTTGTAATGACGGATTTTAAAAGAGCCATGTCTCTTGTATTTTCTATATCCTCAGCCTCAGAGCTTGGAGAGGAAAATGTTACAACCTGCGCAACAGCCACTTCATCTCAATAGACGTTGCGAGAACCCCGTGACTCCTGTCACCTTGTTCTCCAGAAATCATAACATTTACCTAAAGAGGTGGATTACTGCAGCCTTCAGGTCTAGTAACAAAACCTTCCAGTTTCTGGAAAAAAAGGAAGCCTGTCAGATCATTGTCATGTTTTTAGTGTGGAAATGGAAGGAGAGGATGAGTGACCTTCCTCCATCCCTTTCCCTGGCGGAGACGGAGCCTCAGGGAGCGGCGCTTGGCCGCTTTGGGGAGGGCAGAGAGATGTGGTGGTGGCGGCAGCCTGCTCATCTGGGCTTTGCGGCTGAAGAGCCCTTCGCAAAGACAAACAAATATTTGCACCACAAATTCCTTCTTGCAAGGTATTTGACTAAGTGGTCGGTTTCCTCTTCCCAGGCTGAGAAGGTGGAGGAGGTGAGGAGCAGGGTGGGGGAGCTTTCCTAAGGGCAGGCATCTCGGAGACCCCTCTGCAGTGGGTGGCGCAGAGGAACCTCTGTGGAAGTGGGAAGAGAACCTCTGGGCCCCAAAAGCACTTGAGCACTGTGGTGTTTGATGCTTTATTGGACCTTTTGTGGCCGTGTGTGATGTATTATAGTTGATAATTGTGTATTATGTGTGCGAGAAGAGGCAAGGGCAAAATTCTGTGTGTTGAATTAGATGGATGAGATCTGTTTTGCCTCTGGTTATTTCTCTCTTGAGGGATAATGCTGCATGAATTTAGTCTTTGAGCCAAAAATGGGCTTCCTGGCTATGCATTTGGTATAATCCAATCAACTGCTTCATATATTGATGGATTGCTGATCACTGAGTGGTTAAGGTGTTTAGCCTGTGTCGTACATACCTGGTGGTGGTCTTCTGCTGTGACTCTAGATCAGGGCTGTGCAGTTCACTTTTGCTGGGGCGTGTGGGGGGTGCCAGCTCCAGCCCTCCTAAAGTACAGTGCTGGAAGATATAATAGTGACCAGTAGATGCTCCCTGAAAGGCTCTTGAACATCTCAACTCTCCCTCAGGAATGTGGCACATCAGAGACTTCGGCCAAGTTCTTGTGAAAGCACGTTTTACTTTGAGCTACAGTCCACTGTTTGAGTAGCTCTGGTCTGCTAGTCCTGTTGCAGCCTAGGACCTTCCGGGCTGTTGCTCTCTTGGTACTGGTTAGGTACTGGAAATTATGTTCTCTGTTGCAGAATGTGTAAAGGATGCTGTCTGTGTAGCCTCTGGGTAGACAAAAAAATATAGTCAGTTCTTGAAATGTCATATACAATGCTGTAAAGATGTGCCATACAAAAGGTTTTATCAGTTTAAAATTAAGGCTGTCTTCTTCCCCACCCCCAGCCTTCAGAAGAAGGAAAGTGGGGGGAATGGGGATTGAGAGATGTTGCTGTTGTAAAAATCTTCAACAAAAAATTGATTAGCACCAGACAAAAGGATTTTTAGAAGTAATTTTCTCACTCAGAAAGTACAGAATTCCCTAGTGTCAACCTTAGCTCTTAAGTCACTTGTACAGTACTCCATAGATCGTTAGCAAATTCTTGTGCAGACTAGAACAACAAACATATGAAGAGGTATTTTGAACAGGGAGGGGGGGCATATGCCCTCTTATATACATGACTTCCAAGCTTGATTTTCATCCACTTCTGCTGGCATAACTTGTTTTTGCGGCCAGTGTATTTGTATTGTCACTTGTCACAGGGCTTACGCTTGGTTTGTGGCTTTATTGTTAGCAATGCTGCACAATCTGTGTGCCAGAACATCTGGGGCATTGTGTAAATGTAGAACATCCGTCAGTGTGTAGCATTAGAAGAATCGTAGATATTTAAGTAGGATTTGAGCTCGTTATCCATCAACGTTAAGAAAAACATTCAACCTTACTGCTGCTGATGCTGGCAGAGATGTACGTGTTAATGTCTGTAACGAAACCGAGTAGTCAGCAGTAATGGTGAAAGCTGCTTAATCCATCAAGAGACAGAAGCACTTCTTTATATATTTTAATATCCTCTGTTACATCTCAGTTGATTATGTCAATGCTTCTGTCATCTCTGCTATAGTAATCACTCCAAATTTTTTTGTGATATATTAAAATGCTCCTTGCCTTTTCTGAGTTCATTTATTCAACACAATGTTACATTGCCCTTCACATGTAGTGATAAAAGTGTCTGCTCGTAACTTTTTTGTGTTTTGCCTAAGAAGTCTTTATAAGATGCCTTGCAATTAAAATAAGTTTTATTTCAACCTTGTTGAATTTACTAAGTATATAATGAGCCTCAGCTTGAAGAGTTGCACTAAACTTTTGTCTGTCCCTTGTCCAGTTAGGTGGAGGAGAAGAATGAATTGGATACAGAAAAAGTATCAATGCGAGGAGGAAAATGCACTTTATATGTAAAAAAAAAAAAAAAAAAGAGCTTGACGTGGAAATGGAATTTCCTTTCTTTTCCCTGTACCGTTTCTCACTGAAGATTTTTGCTCATGTAGTGACTTCAAGGCCTGGCATATCTAGGCTGTGAAAGTGCATTTAATTTCAGAACAGATTTTGTGATTTGCAAGTGTGTCCAAACTATAAGCAGTGCCTATACTGTATTATTTCAAGTAATATCTTGTATTGGAGTAATTTTTACTTAGCTCAGATGCTTGTTGGCTTTTACAGATAATACCCAAGCCTTGTAACAGAAAAAGCTTATCAAAGTATTTTTGCTGAGGAGGCCTATTTTCTGGTTTTCACAGTCTAGAAGATAAATTATGTGCAGTATGGCAAGGAAACTACACACTGGTGGAGGTAATCAGCAGCATGATTAGTTTCTGAAAATTTGTCATTGAGGATTTCAGTTTATCTTCTGCTTTGTGTGTTTATATTTTTGTGCATATATGTATATGTATTTTAGGTTTTTTACAAACAAATTAGGATAGTTACTTCTACTTGAACTTTGATTTTTGTGGGGCTTTTTGTTTGGTTTTTTGTCTGGGGGAACGAGTCACACAAACAGAAAGTGTGTATCTGTATATAAAAGGTGTGTGTGTGTGTACATATATGCATATATAAAAGTTGTGGACACTGGCTTGGTTGCAAAGGAGTGGGTTATTCTACACCCTCAGAAGCTTCGAAATAGTGATGCCACTTTCAGGACTTTTCCAGCTACTTCTTCAGGGAAGGATGGTATGAGGACTAGGTGGTGGATGACACACTTTAGTTGCTGCTGGTTAGCAGAGCTTAGTATCAGTGTTTGTCGTTGCTGAAATGCAAGGTAAAAGTAGCAGTGTCTGTTGAGTGCATGTAGGACCTCTGTCGTCAATAATCCTGTTATACAAATTCAGTCTTCCACAGGTGGCAGTCAGTCATTGGGGACTGGAATGAGTAAAACCATCAGCTCTGCTGTCCATAAATGCGGTTTTGATTTTGTTTTGATTTTATGTATATTTCTATGTAGGGAAAGGGAAGGTTTCAATTTCTGAGTACTGTTTGTATTTCTTAGAACACCCTTTCAAAGGTAAATGCTTCTACATGAATGCTTAAAAAAAAAAACAACAGAGAGAAAGAAAGAAAAAGTACTTGTTATTTACCATCCATTTTGCAAGACAGACCAATGTCCCTGCAATGACATCAGCACTTTTACTTTCTGGAGTGTTAGTGAAGGCAGATGCTTTCAAGTGCTTAGAGTGTTAGGAGAACTTATCACTTTAAGGTCATCATTTAATCAGGCAATCTTAATGTTTGTTTTTTTTCTGGTTGCTCAAATGCCACTCTTCAGACCTGTTTGTCCCTACCATAGGAGAGGAATAAAGTGTGAGCTTTTGACTCCTGAAGCGAGGTCAGCAGAGACGTTTATGAATGGGACACTTTGAAATAGGCTGGTTGTTAAAGTGTCCCAAATTTAAATTCAGGAGCCCTGTGGCTCCTGCAGTAGCTTCATGGCTGCTTCCGAGGTTCTTCCTGGAGGATCTGCTTGTTGACTGTGTCACTGGCATGTGTTATGCTGGATTTGGGCTTCGGGATGAAACCCATGATGAAGTTTGACAGGCCTGATGATGGGGCTTGGTTGCTCTCTGGCCTGACATCCCCTGTGCAGGGTCCTGAATCGTGATCCCCGTGCCTCTCTGGTCTTTGTGCCAGGCTGCTGGCCTGAGATGTGGTCTGGTCTTTCTGTGAGGCCAGCTGCTACAGGGGAGTGAGCTCTCTTAATCCTGATTTGGGGTGTTGTGGTTTAACCCCAGCCAGCAACAAGCCCCACGCAGCTGCTCACTCACTCCCCCCGCGTTGGATAGGGAGGCAAATCAGAAGGGTAAAGGTGAGAAAACTCATGGGTTGAGATAAAGATAGTTTAGGAAGTAAAGCAAAAGCCATGTGCACAGGCAAAGCAAAACAAGGAATCCCATCAGCAGGCAGGTGTTCAGCCTCCCCTTCTCCAGGAAAGCAGGGCTCCATCACAGTTGCTTGGGGAAACAAATGCCATCACTCCAAATATGCCTCCCTTCCTTCTTCTTCCCCCAGCTTTGTGTGCTGAACGTGACATCATATGGTGTGGAACATCCCTTGGGTCAGCTTGGCTGTGTCCCCTCCCAGCTTCTTGTGCACTCCCAGCCTCCTCGCTGGTGGGCTGGTGTGGGAAGCAGAAAAGCCCTTGGCTCTGTGTAAGCCCTGCTCAGCGATAACTAAAACATCCCTGTGCCATCAGCACTATTTTCAGCATAAATCCTAATCATAGCTCCATACTAGCTACTATGAAGAAAATTAACTCTATCCCAGCCAAAACCAGCACAAGGGAGTCAGGGACCTGTCCCTTCTAACCTGAAAGGCCTCACCTAATGTTTCACTATAAATTTATCCCTTTGCTGATGGATTTCTGGGAAAGATCTACTGTTTCCCCTCAAATACCAAAGCTGTTACGAAGGAGTGGGTGGGTAAAAACACACAAAACACCTCTGATGGGACTTATTCTCTAAAGTCCATTTTGTGAGGCAGCTGCTGTTGTTGGTGGGCCTTAGGGTCTGTGTAGATTTAAAAGCAGTTTATTGTCCTCCAGCCAGTGTACTGAGGGAATTTGTTGTGCTGCGCACAGCACTCCATGCAGACCTCGCCTTTGTCTGGCGGTGTGGAAGCACGGCTTGGTTATTTGATGCCTCGCGCTGTGGGTATTCACGTCTCTTCTTCATTACTTTGATATTTAGTGACAGTGAATATATGTTCTGAATATGCAATGCATTTCTGAGGTTAGAGATTAGACCACTCCAGAGCTACTCGTAATCATTAGGAACCATTTCTCCCTCTGTTTCCCAAGTGGTACATGGTGAGTGTACTGGGAACACTGGGGTTCGTGAGATAAGAGTGATTTGTTTCGATTCCAAGAGAAAGCGTCTGTTGGGATGGAGTGAAACCCATTTCGGGGTGCCTGTCTCCTTCCCTCCAGCTCTTTCCGTTCAGGTGGGAAACAGAAGAAGGTTCCCAGAAGATGCTCCTGTATTGCCCTTTTGTTGATCATTCACAACTGGTGACCTGTGGGTTTGGCAGATGTTCTCGCTGGCTCTGTGTTCAGTTCTGAGCTGGGAATAATTCAAAACAGACGCATTTGCTCAGAGCACCTAGCCAGAGATGAACCTGATGAGCAGGTACTCGCCTCCCTTCTTCCTCCACTGAACGGCTTTTGGGGAGAAAAGGTGAATGAAATACATAGACAGTCCATTCTGAGTTACTCAGCTGGGTAGCAGGAGACTTAATTTCAAAATATTTTGCAGAATATTTAGATCACTGATGCCTGCTGAGGTCAATGGTGCCACTTGCATGAGGAAAATCCGTGAAGACATTTCCTGAAGTATTACAGAATCATAGAGTCACAGAATGGTTTGGGTTGGAAAGGACCTTAAAGATCATCAAGTTCCAACCCCCCTGCCATGGGTAGGGACACCCTTCACCAGCCCAGGTTGCTCAAAGCCTCACCCAGCCTGGCCTTGAACCCCTCCAGGGATGGGGCATCCACAGCTTCTCTGGGCAACCTGTTCCAGTGTCTCACCACCCTCATAGTGAAAAATTTCTTCCTAATGTCTAGTCTAAATTTACCCTCTTTTAGCTTATACCCGTTACCCCTTGTCCTCTCACTACACTCCCTGACAGAGAGTGCCTCCCCATCTCTCCTGTAGCCCCCTTCAGGTACTGGAAGGCTGTTATTAAGTCTCCTCGGAGCCTTCTCTTCTCCAGGCTGAACAGCCCCAACTCTTTCAGCCTGTCCTCATAGGGGAGGTGCTCCAGCCCTCTGACCAATTTTGTGGCTCTCCTCTGGACTCTCTCCAACAGGTCCAGGTCTTTTTTATGTTGGGGGCCCCACATCTGAACACAGTACTCCAGGTGGGGTCTCACGAGAGCAGAGATCATTCTTTGTGATGAGGACGGCAGGAAGAAGGGATGAAGCGGACCATAGAATCATAGTTGTAATGCTCTGTAGAAAAGATAGAAATAGGAAAAAACTTGGAAATGGAAGTCTGATTTTTAGTTGTTAAACAAGGAAATCAAACATGTTTGTTTAATTTTTGCTGGATCTCAGTGACAGTAAACAAGAACTTACACTGGGGACCCACCGTCTGTTAATGGAAATACAGCTTGATGTAAGAGGCCCAGAAGGCAATTTTATTTTTAAGATAGCATGCCTGACTTCAGTAGGTAGATGTATTATGTTGAAGATGGTTGCAAAAAA
>WKFP01014304.1:530987-541342 GCA_011057875.1 Pterocles orientalis | reverse complement strand
CAGCCTGGCCTTGAACACCTCCAGGGATGGGGCATCCACAGCTTCTCTGGGCAACCTGTTCCAGTGTCTCACCACCCTCACAGTGAAAAATTTCTTCCTAATGTCTAGTCTAAATTTACCCTCTTTTAGCTTATACCCATTACTCCTTGTCCTCTCACTACACTCCCTGATACAGAGTGCCTCCCCATCTCTCCTGTAGCCCCCTTCAGGTACTGGAAGGCTGCTGTTAAATCTCCTCGGAGCCTTCTCTTCTCCAGGCTGAACAACCCCAACTCTTTCAGCCTGTCCCCATAGGGGAGGTGCTCCAGCCCTCTGATTAATTTTGTGGCTCTCCTCTGGACTCTCTCCAACAGGTCCAGGTCTTTTTTATATTGGGGGCCCCACATCTGAACACAGTACTCCAGGTGGGTCTCACAAGAGCAGAGATCATTCTTTGTGATGAGGACGGCAGGAAGAAGGGATGAAGCGGACCATAGAATCATAGATGTAATGCTCTGTAGAAAAGATAGAAATAGGAAAAAACTTGGAAATGGAAGTCTGATTTTCAGTTGTTAAACAAGGAAATCAAACATGTTTGTTTAATTTTTGCTGGATCTCAGTGACAGTAAACAAGAACTTACACAGGGGACCCACCGTCTGTTAATGGAAATACAGCTTGATGTAAGAGGCCCAGAAGGCAATTTTATTTTTAAGATAGCATGCCTGACTTCAGTAGGTAGATGTATTATGTTGAAGATGGTTGCAAAAAAAGTCTATTTTCACATACAAATATCTCTGGTTACTTTCTGGCAATCTGAAATAGTGTACTAGCGCTTATTTGAGCCCTGCTAATTTGAATAATTTTTTCACATTGCCTGGCTTTAGTGTGGTGGAGGCAGGTTCTGCTCCCGTAAGTGTTATGTTACAGGTGGAGAGACTTGCACATTCTGTTCTTCCATCCCTTGTTTTCTCTCTCTTCATACTTCCTGCCAGCACAGATTGTGGGTGTGTATTGATCAAATGGCACAGGGTTCAGATTTTAATTGGTTCTTTAGGATACTCCTAGCACATAGAGAGTCTGATAGGCAGAGGCTGATAAAGATCAGTCCAAGGACAGGTGAGTAGTCTAGGATCAAGAAGGCAAGCGGAGCAGGAGGGGGAAACAGGATGTGAAAAAGCACATAATGGCTCTGCCACAATAGCTGTGTCCTTGGATATGAAACTGTCTTGCATGCTGAAATGTCTTGAAAGATGCCAGGATAACTCCTTGCAGTAGCAAGTTGCTGAATGTAATGAGGCAGTAATTTCAGTGTAGATGCAGTACTGTTGTTGACAATTTTTTTTTTACTTTTTTTTTTTCTTCTGCAGATATTCCTGAAATACCAGAAAGCATCTCATTCTGCAGAGCACTACAGGTAGCAGATTTCAGTGGGAATCCACTGACTAGGTAATTTCCACCTTCTTCTTAGTACTTGCCATACCAGAATTACAGTCTTGCTGTAACAATTACAATTTTAAATAAGCCCTTAAAAATTGTGATCTAGGTTCTCTATGAAATCTTGCCAACAGTGTTTGTCTCTGGCAGGGACTGCAGCAAAAGTTCATGTTTAAAAGGTGATGTGCATCTTCCCTGGGAGGGGGTGAAATTTGTTAGCCAACCAGGAAAAATGTAAATCTGGTTGTCTCTTAAGTAATTTTCATTCCTTCTCTTAAATGCATAGGAAAACCATGATCATACTTGGGAGAGATAAGGCAATGGTTAGCACAAATGCATTGGCACAAACCCAGGTGCCTGATGATTTGGAAAAAACTTTAGATCAGCCGCTGCAGATAATGGCTTTTACTAATGATTAAAGCTTGGACTAGCATTTCATCACCCTCCCATCAATTTGTACACAGTGACATGCAGTAACATGCGGCAAAAATGCAGTACGTATGTCGGTGGCTGCTACGGCTGCTGCCAGTCTGCAGGGATTATGCACACTTTTGATATAGGAGTTTCGTTTACTCTTCTCTGTTCCATTTGCTGAAGAATTTGGAATTTACTAGTGAAATGAGGCTGGAGATGGCAAGGAAGAGGCAATCTGCTAGTTAAGTAAGGCCTTTGAATATTATATTTGGAGATCTGATTCCTAAACCAGCCTGTGCCACAGAGCGCCTTTGTGATGCTGAGCAAGTCACATAAGCCAGAGTATTCACGGTGGGTTCACAGTAGGCGCTCGCTGACCTGCCTGGCTTTGTACTGAGATGGGCTAGGAATATTTGCATGATTAGCTGGCTGGTGTGCCGGAGTGCTGACGAACAGGAGAGTCTGTAATATCTTAAGCCGCTCCAGTGGTTTTGCAAGACTGCTTCTCCCACGTGTGCAGCTGAGATTCTTCAGAAGTGAGCTTTGAATATCATCCGTAGCGCAGCCCAAGTTCTCTGGAAAGTCACATTTCTGAGTATTAAAGGGACGCTTGTGATCTTAGTCCCTGTTCCTCAGTAGCCCATTTATATGGTGAGGATGGTAATACCGCAGAAATCCAGTCGAGCAAACTGGCGCTGAACTGATGTTTAGATACGCAAGTGGTGAGGGTCACCCGACAGCTTTTTCCCAGGCATCAGTGTGCAGTGCAGACAGCTCAGAGCTGTGTCTTGTGGTATTGACATCAAAATTGTCTGTAGTAGCGTGCTAGTTATCCTTCTCTATTCTGTGTGCTGAATAAGGCCTGGGGCCCAAATAATGTGTTTCTTTAGACAGTAGTTGTAATGCACAACTGCAGCTAAGCCGAATTAACAACGGAGTTGAAAGGCTTTTTAATGGGGTTGAAATAAATCTCATAACTCTTTGTTGACAGTTTAACAGAATTTTAAAAATTCTTGATAAAGTGGCTCCAAAGTGTATGTGTGTCCTGGAAAACATCACTCCAAGCAGTTTTCTCAGTTAGAAAAGACAGGTACCAGAAGCTGTTTATGCATGGTTGCCAGGTATTTTCTGTGGTGAGATCCAGAATTTCAGTTTTACCTACATAACAACATGTAGGTTTTGGCGCTAATTTGCCCAGGCAGAGAGGGAAAGACTAGTAGTGGTATCCTTTTCTGTGTCATATCCTGGAACTTTTTTTAGCCATTGATTCTTGTCCTTATTTTCTCTAAGCTTAAAAGCCAGTTGGAGATCTTCCTGGTCAGTGCCCTACCATTAATGCATTATGCTGCCTCATTGTCCGGCTTTAATCACTGATGAACCTGTGGCATTAAAAGTGGGTGGCAGACCATTTTTCCATCTGTTTTTGGGTGATTTCAGGTTTACATTAGTAAAAAAGCAGCACATTTATTTTAGATGAGACTGGGAGTCTGCTCTGTGCTGTAGATAGAGTAGTTCCAGTTGGCAGGGACTTACAATAATAATTTAGTCCAACTACCTGTCCACTCCAGGGCTGTCCAAAAGATAATCGAACCATTTAACTCCAGTCTTAAACCTGTTACAACCTAAATGGTGATGAATAGTTACAGTGGAGCTCGCATTTTGGAGATATTGAGCATGTTCTGTTAATAAGGTCCAGAAAATGACAGCGCAGTATGGAGTTGAGCACATGAAAAGCCCCCCCGTCCTGTTGTTATAATTTGTCTTTTTCCCCTTCCCCATCGTGCACAGCTGTATTTGCCTGTGCATCTGCTTTTGGCTAGTTGCTTGTATGTCATACTGTGTGCCTTGAGCTGGGTGATGGGGAGAGTAGGAGCTTGAGCTTAGGTTGTGCGCTCTGAGCGTTGAGCAGAAGTTGGATGGCTGGGCTACGGGCTTCTCCTCCTCTACCTCACTGCCCCTTTTACCCAGCCCTGTCACCTGTGCACCTTCACACTGAGCTGCTCGGTGCAACCCGGGTGACAGTGAGCAGTGGGTGGTACAGACTGAACACACTGTCTTCAAAAAGCAACAATTGAAGAGCAGCCTAGTAGCTAATAGGAAATGGCCATGTTGTAAGCATGTATGTAGCTGAAGCCTGGATAAAAAGAATTCATTTAATTATTTTACCATCTGGGCGATACAGAAAAATAATAGTAAAAAAGGTTTTTTTAATATGTTTGATTTAAAAAAAATTGTTAAGATGCTTAAAAAGTTCTCAAGCCCTGTAGCTTTTTAAAGTTGTAAACTGGGGACAGGGAAGAGGGGAGCTAAGAGACAGGGATATTACCTGTTCTTTTACACAGAAGAAACTTTAAAGTCTCTAAGTCACGTGTTTTTTTTTCTTACTATAATCCTTAGAATTTTCTGAGAGTCTTGCTGGAGTTTGGCCATGCCTCCCTCTGTGTGTATTTGGTAAACACTGGCTTGTTTTCCACTGCATGTTCTCTTCTACAGTATGTATTACATGAATGTGAATACTTTGCTGGATGTCCTTGATTTGAATTAATATCTCCATAGGTTGCCCGAAAGCTTTCCTGAATTACAGAATCTAACGTGTCTTTCAGTAAATGACATCTCTCTGCAAGCACTACCTGAAAACATTGGAAAGTAAGTTGTTTTTTTTTTTTTATACTTTATTACCATCTTAATTTATTTTCTCTTTATTGTTACGCCTGTTGAATAAATTACTTGCATAGTTGTATGTAATATACCTATAAAGTTATTTACAGGTCTGCACTTATTTTTTATATTCTTTCCAGTCTGAAGGATCTGTTTAAAAAAAAAAATCCCTTTGGAATTTCACTTGACATTAGCAGGCTAACACCCATTCTGAAGCATGTGTGTGTATGTTTTAACTCTGTTCTCCAGGATTTGGAGTAATTTGGAATTTTAGGTGCAAAATCAAATATGTGTTTTGTGATGCAGATCTGACCTTTTCTTTCCTTCGTTGTAGCAGACCATTGATCTGTTATGGTGAACATGTCAGATGGTTTGCAGCTTAAGTCAAAACCAGACAATTGTTGGCACAAGAACAGATGGGTAAAAGCTGGCTGTGATCAGAATAGAAATTAGAAGGTTCCTAACTACAGGAGCAGTCTGGTTCTGAAAAAAACTGCAGTGGGAGCTGTGGAGATGAAAACTGATGGAACAGCTCTCAAGATGAAATTTGACAAGCTTTTTTTTAAAGATGTGTTTGTTAACTCTGGAAAGTAGAGCAGGGTTGCAAGGGCAGACTTCTGAAGTGGAGACATGTGGAAAGTAAAGAGAACATTGTTTATCTGCGTAATTTTTACTGAAATGAGCATCCGCACTTGTGAAAGGGAAATCTCTCCCCTCTTAGCAGAGAGAAGGGTATCTCTTCCAGTTTGAAGGAGAAGAGGTAATCCCATGTCTCCTTACCTGAGTATATGAGCATGTCTCTGCTGGTTCAGATCAAAGGTCATGTAGCCAAGCTTCCTTCTACAGTTGCAGTAAATGTATGCCTAGTGAGGATTAAGAATAAAAGCATCTGTTTGATTATTCCTCTTTCCATCCCGACTGTTTCTGGCTCAGAGGATTTCCTGAACTTTGGATTTTGGTTTGTCTGATTGGTAGCCTATAATGAATCTCTCTTCCATGTGTTTGTCCAGTTTTCCTTTGAGCTTATGTAGACATCTTTAACATTCTCCCCTGGCAAATAGCTGCACAGGTCTATTACCTATTGCATTGATTTGTTGTTGGGTTTTTTTTGAGGCTGGCTGTACCTACCTTGCTTATGGTGTCTAGTAATGGAAGAGCCAGTGAGCAGCTGATCCCTATGCACTTGATCTGCTGTTGATGCCTTTGTTGTTTTCTAATGTGTCCCCAGGTGTTTTTTTTTCCAGGCTGAAGAGTCTATCTTTCTATTCTAGCTTCAGGAATAGTCTTCACTGAATTTAAGATATCTGTGCTTTAACTCAGAAAACTTATCATTTGTTCCTTTGCTGGGAAACATACCATTTTGGAGAATTTGGAATTTCTTGCAGCAGCTGATTGTTCTCTATCTTTTTGTTCTCCACATCCCTCCCCAGCACCCCTGCCCCCAACATTTTTTCTTTTTAATCTGTACATGCCTTTATGGTTACCATGCCCGTATTGTTGTTCTAAGTTGCGGTGCACTGAACCACTTCCATCTTTATTCAGAAAGCTGCAGTGACCCAGTTGCTGAGTCATGAGTATCAGTGGAGGCCTATTAATCTTGGACATCGTTTCGTGAAGTGAAATATATCTAACATGGATTATTTGGGGAGTAAAACCCAACTGTTTCTAAACAGAGGAGTACTCCAGAAAGGATCTTATTATTAAGAGCTCCTGTGCTGTAGTCAAGTTCAGACCAGCATTGCGTTAGCCACTTCCCATGGGTATGAAAGCTGTCAGCTGGCAGCACTCCAGCAGCAACAGAAGTGGAAAATGTCTTTTGAAACCTCCCACAAGCACTAACAGGTACAGCTAACATGCGCCCAGTGACTATGGCAAAGTCCCACTGAAAAATTGCATGGGCCAGGGCTTTTGTGACATTCTGCCTTTTCTGTAAAAGTTCACAAAACTTTTCATGCAACTTTTTGCAGCACTGGCAGCTAAGAATAGGCTTGTTCAGACTTTGCGGTTACTGAAAACCAAGGCGAAAAACTTGGGATCCTGGCTGATTCTGAAAATGAATAGAAGAAACACGACAAGCTGAAACGCTTCCCAAAGCTTGAGGTGGACTGCTGCTTTGTAGTAGCTGGAAGAAGGTTGCTCGCTTCCCTGAGAGGTCACTGGCTGGCTGCGCCGGCTCTGGCTTCTTGGTTGTCCTGCCTGTCATTTGGTAGTGTGAGTGGCTGTAGCCTCTGTTTTGGAGCAAAGCACTAGAAACAACTTCTTTTAGAATGGGCATACCAGACATTTCTAGAGATGTCAATATGTGGAGCTGTGCAAGAATAAGGGTAAGAATTTACCTGTTATTGATCCTAAGCAGTCCAGGGAAATGCTGTGGTAGTATTTCAGCCCTGCATGAACTGTTGCAGAGCAGAGCAGCATAACCTATCCTTCCTCAAAGCCTGTATCCAATTCTTGATATTGAAGCTAAGAAGCAGTGGTTCTCAATATTGAAGCTAAGAAGTCCTCACTTGCTTTGAGAAGAGCCATAAGCCTTTGCACTGAAAGGGACCAACCCCCCTGCCATGGGCAGGGACACCTCCACTAGCCCAGGTTGCTCAAAGCCTCATCCAGCCTGGCCTTGAACACCTCCAGGGATGGGGCATCCACAGCTTCTCTGGGCAACCTGTTCCAGTGCCTCACCACCTACTCGGTAAAAAATGACTTCCTGATATCCTATCTAAATCTGCCCTCTTTCAGCTTGTACCCGTTACCCCTTGTCCTCTCACTACACTCCCTGATGCAGAGCCCCTCCCCATCTCTCCTGTAGCCTCCTTGAAGTACTGGAAGCTGCTCTGAGGTCTCCCTGTAGCCTTCTCTTCTCCAGGCTGAACAACCCCAACTCTCTCAGTCTGTCCCCATAGGGGAGGTGCTCCAGCCCTCTGACCATCTTGTCCTGGTGGTGTTGGTGCATTCTTCTGGAGGGCTAGACTTTTATTCAAGTCCGACAGGCCTGCTTTGATCTGGGAAGCACTCTCAGTATAGCTACTTAGCATATGAATATTGTGTTTTTACAAAACCCCTTTAATTTCATTAGTAGAAATTTCAGCTGTCAGATTTATACTTAAAGAAGCAGAGACAAATGTGTGGGGCTGTTGTCTTTGACTCATCGGGTATTCATGATAGGTGTGAATAAGGCAGTTGGGAAGCCAATGCTAAGCTTGGGCTGAAGATGCACGCTTTCCAACTCAGGAGAATATTAACGTGACATGAGGGGAAACTCATGGGGTGTCCACCCAAAATGTAACTTCTTGAAGTCTGCTGGGGGATGTCTTGATGACAGAGATAAAAGGGATCCTGTCTGTTTCCAGCTGGATATTATTGAGAGGTCTTATTTGTAGCCAGTTAGAACTGCAACCTGAAGTCCTTATGGGTTACTTACCTCTGAGAGTGAATGTTATTCCATTTTTAGCACTAGATCTGTAAGTAATAGTTGTTTGTTTTTTTTCAGTCTGTCTACCAACAAGTGAAGCTTTTCTTTTTTTGGTTCCCAGAAGTTTTGTGATTTATTGCAAGTAAATTTGATGGTGCAGCCAAACGCCTCGTGCATGGTAAAAACAGTGATATGCTCTGTGGCCTTTACAAAGGTTACCTACTTGTGCTCTTCATTCGCTTCTCTGTTCTTTTCCCTCTGCACTTGTTGGGACTCGAAAAATACTAGGAGTTGGAAAGTATTCCTAATTGTGTCTTTCTGTCTAAAGAGACCAAGTAAGGCTCTTTAGAGGTGTTTGGATATGTTTGCAAATGCCTTATTGGAGTTTCTGTGCGCTTTGGATAATAAACTTTGGTGTTATTTGTTGAAACAGGCTGGACCTGTGTCCTCTATATGAGATCTGTCAAATAGTAAGCAAACAAATACATACTGGTGATTTATTCTACTACAGTTGGGCTTGTTTTGGGAAAAACTTGAAGTCCCCGTGCTTGCTGCCAATCTTCTGGTCACTGGAGTATGTGGAAACTTAGGGTAATATGTCCTAAATTCTTAGGATCTTATACTCTTGTCTGTGAAACTGCCTAATACAGCCAGTGAAATCTCTAATTCATCTTCATGTAGTACAGTGATCATTATGTATTTAGTGTCTCTCTCTCTTTTTTTTTTTTAATGCTACTTACTTAAAATCTTGTGGCGCTGCGAATTTACCCTACTGTTATAAATAGGGAAAGCAACAAAAGTAGTGACAAATATTTTCCAAACAGCAACACTCTGAAGGTTAGTTAGGAAGTTCTTCCTAATGGCAGATAAAAGACTTGAACTCCCTTGTGGTGAACCGTTAGTGGAAGTATGTCTTCCTCATGAGTTCACATATCTGGTCCACTTTTCACATGGTCTGATGTATAAGATGAATGTCAGTGTTCAGCTTCCCTGTCCCAGGGAGATTAACATTTTAACTGTGTTGTTAAGGATTCTTCTCCGTAGACCTTTTATTTTTTTTTTTCCTTTGTGTTGTCAAAAGGAGTATTTTTAAGGGTCTCAACTGGACGTTTGAAGAACAAGTCAAGGCCTCCCTTGAACATTTGGTCTTCATCTTACTTTGCTGAGCCATGCTCAATCTGTGTGTGACCACTTCAATCTGCTCATCCAGTGCTGGCATATGCGCTGGAAGTTTTCCCTTGTTAGATGAAGTGTTCTTTTAAGCTCATGTATTGTTTTAGGGCATACTAGAAAGATGTGTGACACATGGCTTTAGGACTTGATAACAGACTAGATGTCTTAATATTACCAGTGCTATTTTTTGTGTTTCTCTGTGATTTGTGTTCTCTTAACTCATGGTACGGTTGCTGTCTGGAGTGAAACGGTGAATGCTAATGCATGTGAGGTATTTTATCTAATGAAATGGTGGGTGAAGCTTGGAGCAGTTGTCCGGTGGGCTAGCTGAACCATTTGGAGAGACAAGTTACCCAATTTAAGCTGTGAGTGGGAATGTCTTTTACAGCATTTCTCAGTCCAATGAGAGCAAGTCTAATTTCCTCGCCTGTTCTGCAGGACCATGGGTATCTGTAGAGCTGCTCAGCCAGCAAGCATAACCTGTTCTCGCAGCATCGGTGGTGTTTAGGAATGTCCACTTGCTTTCAGAATGTTTCTTCAGTACTTCCTTACTCATGTAACACCCAAAACACAGGGCATGACTTTTTCCTGAAATTCAAAAATCAGAGTATGTAGGAATATTTGGGTAAATCAGGGTGTTTGTGTGTAAGGCTTCCTAGGGCATACCTTATAGTAGTATGAATAATCTAATGTGTGTCTGTCCCCAGCAGTTTCTCTGTCCATACGTGTTCATTCTGCAGCGTTAGCTGTGGGGTTAGTTCACCACCATCACCAGCCCACTGTGATGCTGGCTTTTTACCAGCAATGATTTGGGAATTTAGAGATCCACACAGTGCTTAATGTCTAGAAAGAGAAGAGAGGTTGTGTCAGCTTTGTATGTTTGTTTATTTATTTGTGGTTCTTAGGCCTGAATGAAGGCCAAGTACCTTCTTTGGAAAGCTTTTCATGTGCATCTAGTGTCAGACTCAGACTGGGGCTTCAAAAGGAATTGGCCCTAGCCAAAAAACCCAGTCCTTTCAGCATGAAATGTGTGTTTGAAAAAAGCAGTTACCTGTCAAAATCTGTGGAGACAACAAAATCAGAAAGCTTCTTTAATGGCTGAAGCAAAGTGCAGAGCTTCACTGCTGAAGCTGAATGATTTAAGGCCTGCTGCCATCATCCCACCAAACATCTAACTCAGATCCAGTTTTACCAGTTTTAGCTTTCACTCTTTTTTTCAGCGGTCTTGTCTGAAAAGCTTAAGATTGCTTTTCTTTTTTTTTTTTTTTTTTTTTTATTTGAAACCTT